>PVKA01000099.1:181594-241333 GCA_004027165.1 Ctenomys sociabilis | reverse complement strand
CCACATTGTAGATTTTAATATAAATTATAATGAACTATATTTTTAGTAAAAACAGTGAAATACATTCATAGTGAAAATATTTAGAATATCCTGTTAAATTTCTTCATTGCACATACACTCCCCTGCATTAGTGTAAGAGAGTGAACAGCAGCCTAGGGGTAGTTCAAAGTGCTTGCCCAGCTCACTGGACGCCCTGGGTTCCAACCCCAGCGAGCTGGTAGGGTAGGGATGAAAGAAGTAGCCAGTTAACTCACAGACTCTGGCTGTCACATGACACCAGCAGTCTTACCTCAGAATGAGGAATTTGTTGACATTCCCACAGCCTGACAACGTCTCTGTGTCAGAGTCCACAAGGCAGGGAAGAAATGTTCTCAGGAAAATCTGTGGATGAGCGTGGCTCTTGCAAATATTGTGGCACTAAGTCTCAGAGTCAGAGAAACTGCCGGGATGTCTGCATATTTGTGGTTGCCGCTGTTCAGTTTGTGATCAGCTTGGCTCATTTTCAGAAATGTAAGTGATTCTCAGAAGCTCAGCGGCACACGCTGTGTCTTCCTAATAATCACTAAGAAGTCTGGGAGGTATTTTTCTCTGATGCATGTCACGTGGCTCCAGAGACACCTCCCGACGCTCAGAGCAGTAAATTCGGTCTTCCTGCTTCTAAACACACTGTGCACCCCTGGAAATGCTGAAGGAGTATTTTTCCTGTTTTGGATTTCTGGGGATCAAACTCAGGACCTTTCCACTGAGTTGCATCTTCAAGCTCTTCATTATTTTTTAAAGTTTGAAACAAGGTCTCACTGAGCTCCTATACATTCCTCAAGCTGGGTTTGAACTTGCAACCTTCCTGCCTCAGGCTCCCAGAGCAGTGGGGTTACAGGTGTGTGCCACCACACCTGGCAAGGAGCATCGGCTTGGTGTCTGGTTTTCTCTCATTGTAAATAACCAGTTGACAGCAGATACACCCTGCTACCCCGAGGATAAATCAGCCTCCTCCCTACCCTTAGTTCATGTTGTTGTCACGTATTGCGACAGTGAGGTTAGTTATCTTCCTTCTTGCCTAGGCTTCCTGCTTTTAGTTAAGGTGCTGCTAAATGGTATAAAAAATATAGAAGTTTATTGCTGGCATGTCTGCTCAACGATGATTTTCTTTCTTCACAGCAGTTCCAGGCCCTGGCTCCTTTATCCACGTAATTCTCAGTACTTGTCAGGCTGAAATCAGCTCATGACTTATGTAAAGAACTACACAGCAATAATGTGAGGCTCTTTGGGGCGTCCAGCCTCGGATACAACTGCTTCAGCTGCGTCCTTTTAGTCCAAATGTAGCCAAAATGGCATGGCTGTACTTCGATAGGACTTTACATACGAATAGTAAAATTTGAATTACATATAATTTTCACCAGCCATGAAATAGTCTTTTTATTTTTTCCCATACTTCTAAAATCTTTGTGTAAGGGCTGTAGAAAAGCAAGTAGCAAGCTAGATTTGGTACCTTCTATGTTGGGGGAGGAAGATGGTCAGATTTCAAATACTGTGGCCTCTTGATTTGAGCTGGTTAGAGTTGTATTGTTTTGTTTTAGCAGCTAGACACTTCATGTTTACTCTGCTTTTGTTTCACAGGTTCTGGAAATATGGCAGTGACCCATCCCATTGCGGCCAGCACTCCTGAAGGGAGTAATTACGGGGCAATAGGTATTTCTTACCAAGAGTCTGTTGGTGGAACCCTTTCTTCACTCTCCAGAGATTAGCATGTAAAGGGCTTCCAGCCACTCGAAACTGTGAGGGTGGACAAGCCAGTCACCCTTTGAGCTTCTCTTTCATTAATTTAATTTTTGTGGGGACCAGGGATTGAACTCAGACCCTCACACTTGCCAGACAGGCACTGCGTCACTGCGCTACATGCCCCACCTTCCTTGTCTTTCATTTATCAGATGAATTGTTTGGGTAATCTAGAAAATTCCTCCTATCTCTTAACTTTCTGTAGTTCTGTTTCTTAATCCACTCCCCACACTTAAACTGAATTCCTTAAAGAGTTTCTGGCTACTACCACCAAGGTCCCCTGGGGACTTTTTCTGACCAGCCAGAGCATAGAGCAGAAAAGACGCATCCCAGGGAGCCTGCCATCCATTGACCACTTGTTTCATTCTCAGGTTTCTGTGGAATGAGGGCGGTCGGAAGATTAAGGCAGTGCTGCAGGTGACCGTGGCTACTGCCTGACAGTCCTTTTTGGCTAACTGCACCATTGAGCCTGCTCACTGCCACCCAGGCATTCACATGGAAACCCAGTGCTCATTAATCAGCCTGCAAAGCACAGAGTCCCTGTACCAGTCAGGTTAGGGTAGGAGGGCACTGTGCGGCCTTGCTCCTTCTGTCATCCTGTGGGCCTGTGAATGATGTGCCTCAAAGCATCACTATAGAGGGACTGGGAATCCTGTATTCCTGGACTCTTCTTCTGTATCTCTGAGCATGTGGGCTCATGTGTAGGCTGCTTATTTTTAGTTCTCTAAGAACAGGATTTTAAAAAATCATCTGAACAGATGAAATAAAGCGGAAGATATGCTCAGCTCATATGCTCAGGCTGCACAAATCCCATCTGCTGTGGGAAACATTCATGGGAACAGAAGAGTCCTTCCTATGAATGTTGTTTGCATTATATAATCGTAGATATGGCATGTGGGAGATTTCCGTGTATAAATGCTTTATTCATGAGAAATATATAGCTGAATATGTGTGTACTTTACACATGTATGTGAAAGATGCTAACGTAACTATGTGCATGTATATATTTATATATTTGTGTCCATATTTTAAAATATGAGACATGAAATATAAGTACAACGCTATTTTTTTCATCCAAATATTTCACAGAACAGATGTACTTATAGTCTAATATGTATTCAAAGATAGACCAGTTAAATGTAAAAACAGGAGGAGAGGAAAAACACTAAAAGCCATGGAGAAGGTATGAGAGAGAGCGCATGCCTTGTGGGTAAGGCCCTAGCTCTAGTTAAGCAGTATTTTTGACAGTGATTCAGCACTATGCTCTCTTCAGAGGAACAGGCTGCACAGACTGTTCTAGGCTTTTGAAAGACAGATGTTCTGTCTTTCAGATGAGCCGAGCTCCAGCCCTGGAAGGCAGGTGTCCTCCGATGGTGGGCAGCCATGCCACTCAGACACAGACAGCTCCGTGGAAGAGAGTGACTTTGACACTATGCCAGACATTGAGAGTGACAAAAATGTCATCCGGACCAAGGTAGCTCCTTCTGCCTGGCCACACTTACTCCGAGGGCAGAACATTTGACAGTTCGATGAACTTCGCCAGTACCTCAGTTTTCTAAATATTCTTCCCTTGGGCGGGGGCGCAGGGGATGGGGGACAAATTCCCCAGTGTGTTTAGACAAAACAAGCTACGCACTGAAAGCAGTGCTCTGTTCATCAGAATCTTATGCTTGAGAAAAAAAGTGAGAAAGCGAAGATGAAGCATTATAAACACTCACAGAATCTGAAATGGATGAGTATGGGCAGAAAGAATAGTAGGGATCTAGCCAGGTAAAGGAAGACACTGGAGGAGTGTGTTTGAGACAGTCTCCAATTTCGTTTAATTTTATTTATGTATTTATTTATTTTTGTATTTTAGGGAAGGGCCTACAGAGTGTTCAGAGCCTCACTACTAGATCAGACTAATAGTGATCTACCTGTTTACAGCCTCCCAAGAGCTGGAATTACAGGCACGCGCACCACCATACCCAGTCTTAATCTGTCTCTGCAAACCCTAGGGGCGGAGCCAGCACAGCAGGCCCAGGGATTGATCCCCCAGCCCGCCTGCTTGCAGGTGCCTTAATCTGTTGAGCTATTTGGCTGGCTTCCAATTTCTATTAAAATTATCTCTTGGGGCCAGCAAGATAGCTCAGCAGACTAAGTGCCTGCTTAAGCAAGCACAGGAACTGAAGTTGGATTCCTGGCACAATATGCTGTGTCATCCCTGCCCCTGGGTACACTAAGCCAGCTGACAAGTCTGGGTATTATGACACACGCCTGTAAACTCAGCACTGGGGAGGCTGAAAACAGGAGGATCACTACCAGTCCACGCTGTATAGTGAGACCCTGTACCAAGTACATTAAAAACTTATGTCTTGAAGGTAAAGGTCATTTCTCTATGGTCAATATTCTTTGTATTATATGGTTCCCAGTAAAAGATTTGAAGGTAAATTGCAGTTTTAACCTTTAGTAATTCAAGAATCTCATAGTGAATAGTTCAGAGAATTGGCAAATCAATCCAGGGGATATAAGAAGCACTCAAGTCTCCTAATAGGTTTCCCACATCAGCCAATTGTCAATATTCAAAGGAAAATATTAACATTTTTATTAAGGTATCTTCAGAAAAGGAAAATTAAAAGAAAAGCCTGAATAATTGTGATCTCTAAGGAGGGATTAAGTGAAGATTCAGCAAAGCTTTCCTTTGTGTCTTATGCAAGAAAAGCCAAGTGAGATGTGATATTCTCTTTTTATTTGGCATTCCAGATGTTGCTTTACCTGTCAGACCTGTCCAGAAAGGACCGGCGAATTGTGAGCAAAAAATATAAGATTTATTTTTGGTAAGTAGATGAAGTAGCACCATACTTCCTCTAAATAAAATGTAATGACTTGAGTTTTCTTTGTAGAAGCCATAGCCCTTAAGTCACAAGGGTTTACTGCTAAGGAGGTGTCAGTGTCAGTGATAATGCCACAAGCCCATGACAAGCAGGCTTATGACAGTCATATTCATGGTACAGTTTGCCACCCAAACTAAAGGCTGAGCTGACTGACAGAACTCCTTCTCCCTTCAGAAAGCCCCAAGTTGACTGCAGTCCCCCTGTGACCGCCTTTCTATTCTTTTCTCCAGAAGCATCAGGGAAGTCAGGGACCTTGGTGCCCTATGTCATTTTATAATGGGACCATCATTTTGGAGCTAAGAGTTACCTAAGAAAGCTGCATCCTCTGAGCGCGATCCTTCGTCTGTCACTTGCATTCTGATCGCTTTTAATCTAACAACAACCCAAAGAGGTGGGCCCTCATCAACAGTGTTGCTAAGCCAGAGGCAGATATTATGCACTTTACAAATGGTGGTCCAAAGATGACGAAAAGGAGCTGGGGAGATAGCTCAATAGAATAAGCACTTGGCTGGCAAGTGCAAGGGCCTGAGTTCAATCCCCGTTTCTGGAAAAAAAAAAAAAAAAATGAAGAAAAAATAGGTGTGAGATGGCAGTGATTAGTCTTCAAGCACATTATTTGAATTAATATTTTTGGTGGTCTTTACAAGCAAATTGATAGTAACTCAGGAGAGTTTGGTTTACTTCCTTTCCTCCCTTTAATCAAGACATGATGTACACTAAATGTTAAAAGGCAAGGGAAGGGGAAAGACTGGTAAAGCAGGAACTGCATCATAGTTTCTGACCACTTTTGCAAGCTCCTTATGGAGTTACGGGGTAGAAGCATTCTGTTAAAGACTAAAATAGGAACTCTGGCAAAAATTGCACTGTTCATTGGGAAATAAATATTTTCGGTTCTTCGTGTTGGCGCAGGAACATCATCACCATTGCTGTGTTTTATGCGCTGCCTGTGATCCAGCTGGTCATCACCTACCAGACGGTAAGTGCTGCCCTCAGCCCAGAATCCCAGCTCCCAATCTGCATGGAGAAAAGTACAACTTGAGAGGTGCTCAAGAATTAATTCCCACCCGGTATGGGGGTGCACAGCTGGAATCCCAGCACTTGGAAGGCTGAGGCAGGAGGATCACCATGAGTTGAAGTCCAGCCTTACTGCATAGCAAGACCCTGTCTCAAAAAAAGACCCACTTAATTTCCCATTTGAATTCCAAGTGTTCATTCTTCACCCACTTTCCTCATTGTTTAATCACAAAGGGACCTGGCACATCTTAGATTGTTTTGTCTACAACCTGAAACTCTTATCTTGCACTCACTCAGTTACAGTGTCAAATTCCTGCATTATTTCCCAGTCTGAGATATCATCATAGAATAATGAATAAGGTACCAAACCAAAGCAATTTGATGTCTGGGTTAGCCTGTGCTTTCTCACCGAGGATAAATGTTTTTATCCAATTAGAAATAGCTTCATGGGAGATTTGGGGGTGCAATTTGAGATTATAAATCTTTAGGGCACAGGGCAGGATCAGTAGCCATAGTGATAGGCCTCCCGAAAGGCCTGTGGTGTGAAGGGGGCCACTCAGCTCTGTGTGAGCAAATAAGCCTTCAGCACGCTACTCAGGAATTCAGGAACTCGTGTCAAGGTCTGGGAAACTGCACCAGGTGGGGCACATACTGTTAGTCTGGAAAAGCTTCATTACAGCAGTTTTTAATGCATGTATCTGTATATTTGTTTTTAAGAGAAAACTGAATAGGAATAGTTTCAATGAGCTTAACCCATTGGCCAAATATTCTTGTCCCTTTTGATTTTGTTAACATATACTTGCAGGGCCAGGGAGACAGCTCAGTAGAACAAGCCCTTGCTTGGCAAGCACAAGGGCCTGAGTTCAATCCCCAGTTCTGCCAAAAAACAAACAAACAAAGAAAAAACATATACTTGCTTTTGATTTTTAAACTATCATTTTCTGTCCATCATTCATATAAAAATAAAATTGTTCACATTGTTAAAAAAACAAATAGCTTCATGAAAGTAAAAAAGAATCAAAATGAAAAGAAAGTATAAAACAGAAACCAAAGATTAAAATCAAAGATACCATTAAAACAGCTTGAGAATCCCCATGGCTCCTCTGCAGAACCTTGGATTTCTCTATGTGTAAATTCTTTAGAATTTATGATACATAAGAAAGCTCATTTAGAATTGCACAGGTTGAAGATACTTTAATACAGTGGCTCTTAAACTTTGCCGTGCATTAAATTACCCAGGATATTTGTTCAAAAACTCCTGGTGTCCAAGTTGCATCCCATATGGAGAAGATTAGGGCCTCTGAGTGGAACCAGGCATCAGTGCCACTCAAATCCCCTGTTGATTCCAACATGCAGGTAAATCTCTAATAATATTTAATCCATTCCATATCAGTTCCCTAATGAGGACAAGGACTTTGAACACTAATACTTATAATTTAAATATTTTATGCATACTTTTGGGTTCCCAAATTCAGAAGCTACACCTGTGCCGTGGTTTGAACAGGCTCGTGGTGGAGACGGTAGTAAATACAAAAAGCCAAATACAAAGCTCTTCTTGCCTGCCTGCTCGGTGGTTAGCATTTCCACCTAGAGGGTGCAGCAGCTCCATGTCCCCCCCAGCATTCATCTAGAGAATGAAAGATAGCAAAGCAGACTGAAAAGGCAGGGCCCAAAGCTGGCATCCTTTTATAGATCTTATATGATGACAAACAACTCACATTCCATTGAATTCCATCTCGAGGCCACAGACTACTTCCACTCAAAGCAAGATGGTGACATTTACAGGAAATAGGCCTGTGCTGAGTAAAATGACAGATCACAACCTACCCTGTGCTGAAGAGGTGCACCCTTACACTGTAAATCATTGATAGGGATTCACTGTCTGCTCTTTGTGATTTCAGATAGGGTTTGACGGATGCATTTTCTCTTCTTGCTCTTGACTTCATAGGTGGTAAATGTCACTGGCAACCAGGACATCTGCTACTACAACTTCCTCTGTGCTCACCCCTTGGGCGTCCTAAGGTAAACGCAGTCCTCCGGTTGCTTATGAAGCCTTTAAAGATTCCTCTCCATCTAACATGACTTAAGCTCTTAAAGACAACTGTGGAAGACTATACTAGTCAGGCTAAGGAAGAATAAAACCCCGAGGGTGAGACCAGGTCTGATCCTTCCATTTTTGTATGAAGCCCACATACATAGTGTTCCTAAAAGTCTCCTGCTGAGAAGGAGCCAGTGATTGTTTTGAAAATACGCAGTCCCTAACTGCACCGGAGGGGCATAAGCTAGCAGACTGTTGTCTCATTCAACCTGCTAAGCAACCTCATGAAGTGGATTCTTTTTACCTCCACCGTTGGACATAGATGATTACACAGGTAAGGGCATGCTGAAAGGCCCTCATCTTTTATTGATGTCAGGACTTGACCCAAGGTCTGCAGGCATTCTGGCTGTCCTCTCGCCACCAGAACTAGATGAAATAGAAAGCACATTTCCTGGGAGTTGGGTACCTGGCTTCTTAATCCAAAACAGAAACAGCTTTAATTTCCTGAAATAAAGTGCTAACTGAGATGGGCCAAGATTTATTCTGAAATTCATGGTTCACTATTTGAGAGCTGATGGTTGATGGATAACATGGGTCCATCTATGAGAATCCCCTCCCTCAGTGGAGCAGCTCTCTTTCCCAAGACTTACAGTCTGTCAGCACCATTGGGGTCAAGAGGAGATGGGGTAGGTATTAGGGAAGCACAGCAGGCATTGCTGAGAAGAGTGAGGCATGTTAGCATGAGCTGGGTAAGAAGGCCAAAGCGAAGGAGTTCTATTAAAGAGGATTCCTGGTGATTTTCCAGCCCTGGAATCTTAGTTTTCCAGTTGGTGGTGGAAAACCTCGAATGCTGGATCACTCCCCCCTCTGTGTGTTCATTCAGTCTCTGAGTCCTCTTATTTGCTCATGGCTTTTCACTATCCCTCTAGTGCCTTCAACAATATTCTCAGTAACCTGGGCCATGTACTTCTGGGCTTCCTCTTCCTACTGATAGTCTTGCGCCGGGACATTCTCCATCGAAGAGCCCTGGAAGCCAAGGACATCTTTGCCATGGTGAGGAGACTGTGGGCAAATGAAAGGCGGGAGTTGAAAAGGACCATGATTCCAACAGGATGAGTAAGGGGGAGGGAGGGACACTGTGGCTTAATGACATGATGATATATTTTGTGTAATGAGCCACATGAGGCTAGAAGCAAGGGCTTCTAGCCTCTGTGAATGTGGTGCTAGCAAGTGTTGTTCTATTGACTGCCCTTTCTCCTTTTTCAGGAGTATGGGATTCCCAAACACTTTGGCCTCTTCTACGCCATGGGCATTGCACTGATGATGGAAGGAGTGCTCAGTGCTTGCTACCACGTCTGCCCTAACTACTCCAATTTCCAATTTGGTAATTATAATTTGTAACAGCTATACAGATGTGAGTTATAGGAGTCTTACCCTGGGACACTGAAAAAAATAAACCAAGCTCATACTTGCAAGAAATCACAGGCATTTGTTAGCTATGTGATCTGAGAGCACCTATCACTGAGCATAATTTCCACCCTTTCTACCACTCTACCTCTTGACCACCTTTCATACCAAAAAGCATTAACATTGCGGTGACCCCCAAAAGCAAGTCATGCGCTAAGCATGAAGCAGTAAGCCAGAGTCCACCAACAGACTTCTGGAAAAGCCCCTTGATGTTGTTTGGCCTGCTGGAACAGTTAGATTGTTCTGGAATCGAGGTAACAAAAAACCCAATTTACATTGGATTGAATAATAAGCAGATTAAAGCACCTGTAAGCAGGCACTGGGGCCTGGGGTTTGATCCCAGGGCCTGCCGTGCCAGTCCCACCCTCCAGGGCACGTTGAAATGGCAATTGAGTCAGGGCATGGTGGCACACCTGTAATCCCAGCACTTGAGAGGCTGTAAACAGGTGGCTCACTATGAGTCCAGTCTAGTAGTGAGACACTGAACACCCTGTAGAACCTTCCCCAAAATACAAAATAATAATAATAATGATAAGAAGAAGAAGAATGGTAATGATATCTATTTATTTATTGGGGATTTTTATTTCTTGGTTTGGTTTAGGTCAGTTTGGTTTTGAGACAGGTCTCATTATGTAGTTCAGGTTGGCCCTGAACCCACTATATAGCCAAAGCTGGCTTCAAACTTGGGAAGATTCTCCTGCCTCAGCCTCCAGATGGCTGGGATTATAGGTGTGCTCTACCATGCCCAGTGGAAGATTTTTTAAATTGTTCTTTGCTATGTTTTTTTTTCTTTACTGGCCTCTGTTAGAACACTATAGAAATTATGTCACATTTAATCTTTAAAAATTAGAATACATTTTTAATAGATAAAAATACCGAGAACATTGTTTCACCACTGAGAATGAAGAAATGTCACCACTTATAAATATTCGCCTTAGATCTACTTTTCAAGAAACAAAACATTGCGATAAAGTTGAACCATTCTGAACCTATTTCAGACTATTTCCCAAATTTAGCTCCCAAAAGCAATAATGATCAGTTTTGTATTTATCATTCTAGTTTGCAGTTATATTTTACTATATTTGTAGTAAATTAATATTAATTTATCACATGGTGTTCTGAAGCCTTTCTCATTTAACAATGTTTTCAAGACTTATCAGAACTGAAACAAGAACATGGAGCTCATTCCTTTTTAAGGATTGTCATATTCTATCACAAAATATTTATCAACTCCATTGGACAACATTCAGATGTTACTAATAGCACATATGATGCTGTAGTGAATGTGCAAAAAAAAAAAAAAATATATATATATATATACTTTTCCCCAACTATATATCTGGAGATAAATAGATAGATGATAGATAGATAGACAGACAGATAGATATCATACATATGTATGATATATATGTATGATATATATATACATGTGTGATATATGAGAGAGAGATTTATATATCCTTGTGCAGACATTAGAGAGATACCCCAGGAAACCCAGAAGCAGAATTTCTTAATCACCTGGTGTGTGTATTTTCCATGTTGCCAAAAACTAACAGATTTCTCTGCAGCGTGTTAATTCCTACTCGCACCATTTGTACGAGGGTTTCCATTTCTCTCACACTGTGGACTTCTATGACTACCAGACATTTAAATGTTTTGCGTAACGTGGGCATGACGTTTTGTTCTGCTTTGCATTTGCATAATCCACAGACACTTCCTTCATGTACGTGATCGCGGGCCTCTGCATGCTGAAGCTCTATCAGACCCGCCACCCGGACATCAATGCCAGCGCCTACTCTGCCTACGCCTCCTTCGCCGTGGTCATCATGCTCACCGTCCTTGGAGTGGTGCGCCCCTTTCAGTCCTTCATTCCAGCTCCCAGAAAGCGCCCTCCTGGCAGCTTTTTGTTGTTGGTTCAGGTTCACAGTTTGGACACGCCACCCCCCTGCCCTGTGACACGCAGTCATCGTAGGTCCACTGTGGCTCATGGTGCTCTTCCTTCTTTTCTTAGCTGATGACTTCTACTAAGGTAACAGGTAACTGTAAAGCTGCTCTGGAGAGCTGTAGTATGGAGCTGTGGCCTGACACAGGTGAGATTAGAGTACAGGTGTCCAAGCTGAGTGGAGAGACCAGCTTGAAAAAACAGGAATCACTTTCCAAAGAGTATGGGCAAAAGAAGATGCTCATATCCAGGTTTTTGTTTGTTCAGTTGTTTGGGGCTTGGGGGTGTTGTTTGCTTGCTTGTTTTATTTTATTTTGCAGTACTGGGGCCTGCCCATTAGCTCAGTTGTTTAAGTGCCTGCTTAAGCAAAGGCATTCAGGCTCAGGATATTGTGGTTCATTCCCCAGATCCTCATACCTTTTCAGACCTTCCCTTAAGGGGAGGCCAAAAAAATCCTTGCTTTGTAATACTGGAGATTGCACTCAAGGTCTTTGAACTGAGCTATAGCCCTACCCTACTTTTATTTTAAGATCAGGCCACACTAGTTGCCCAAGCTAGGCTTGAACTTGTGAGCTTCCTGCCTTAGCTTCTCAGAGTGCAAGGCTCACAGGCATGCACTCCCACATCTAGAGTCTCCAGTCATTTGAAGAATGTTGGCCCCAACTTTAAACCTGTGGCCACTTTATCCCTGTAGCTTGACTGCCTCCCCTATTTCTTTCCTTTCTTGCTTTCATTTAGCCAGGTGACCATTCTTTTCCTGCTCATTGTAAGATCCCTGTGAGGGCCAGGAAGAGGGGTGAGCCAAATGCACACCTCACTGTTTCACTCCTTCAGCATACTAAAGCGGCAGCAGCTTTGGTGAGTTCCCTGGTAAAACCTCAGATCAAAGTAACCTCTCTCTCTCTGCTTCTAGGTGTTTGGAAAAAATGATGTGTGGTTCTGGGTCATCTTCTCTGCAATCCATATTCTGGCCTCTTTGGCCCTGAGCACCCAGATCTACTACATGGGTCGTTTCAAGATAGGTGAGTTACCTCTTACCTTCTGCGAACACGTGCCTGAGAAAGCAGGGCTGCCTTCACTCCTACTAAACGAGAGTGCTACTGGTCACCAGGAACACAGCCTCTGAAATCCGTGCTCTCTTTAATCACCTCCCAGAGCTTCCTCTCTCTTTTGCATTGTAATAAGCTGTCATCACAGTTTGATTTTCACCTGATAAACTCAGCCTCAGAGCTCCTTGTTGCCACCAAACTTGGATTGTGCAACGTTAGAAGGATATGTTTGTCCTAACACATGCTTATTTAGATAAACATGTATACGTTTGCAGCTTTCAAAAAAGGGCTAAATAGCTGTCAAAACCAAGTCATATATTATTCCTAGATTCCAAGGCCACAGCTTTTTGAGACCACCTTGTCAGTCTTAGAGGCAGGCCACCTGCTGCACTGTCTCACATCTCAGACAATGTGGGCCAACCAGAGAGCAAATGCTCTGTAGAAATCACCTTGGGCTCATCACACCCGGGAGGAAGTTCAAGTGGCTTGAGAACATGTAAATTTTGATAATCATTCTAAGGTCCAGGAAGTCAGACTTCAATATTCTTTTGTATATTTCAATATAAATAATGATATATAAGCATAGCCCTATCCCTAATATTTTCAGGGCCCAGGAAAGAATGCAAGTAAAAGCCCACAGACCATGTACATGAAAATTTGAAAACTATGAAGCAGACTAAAATCAATTAAATATGGGGAAGGTAGGACAAAGAAAAAAGAAAGAAGGGAAGAAAAATGAATATATTTTTATTATAACCTAGAATGTCCAGGCTCGATTTAGAGTTCTTGGTCCCTTACAAACATGTCCAACCTGCAGCCTACCTCTTTGGCCCCTTGTTTTCAAATATAATAATAAAATATTTTTAAAAGGAAGCTTTGCAACACATATATTAAATATATTGTGTATCTTATATGTGACTCAAGACAATTCCTCTTCACTAAGAAAAACATCAAAAAGGAAGAGAGAGCCACACTTGGACACGGAGCAAAGCGGCTCCTCTCACCTCTGGCTCTGGGCTTTTAAATGAGAAAGGCTTCAGCAGCTTATGTTAAGACCCTGTAGTAATTATGAAGGTCCCAACAGGATAAAGACTTCATAAACAAAGATGGATGATGGTTTATGCCCAAAAGAGCCATTCACAGACTGCAAGTGAGTCAGGCAGCTGTGAAGAAGACTGCACTGTACATAAACTCAGAGGACAGGGGAGGAGGTGGCCGCCAAAATGTGTCATGGAGAAGGAGTCCCTGCAGCGAGCAGAGACCTTCAACTGAGACGTGCCCTGCCTCGTACCACCATGACAGCACCCAAAAAGTAGCTGCTTCGAGCTCGCTCTCCTTCCTCTGTCCCTGAAGTGTCCTGCTGGGCTCCACTGTCCCCATCCAAGGACAATAGGGGAGCCTATGGGTGCTGTCACCCTCTCCTGCATGGTGCAGGACAGTGCACATGGAAAGAAATCTGGAAGATGGCCAGCATAGAACTATTTTCAAGTTCTACACCCAGGCATTCTTCTCCAGGTGGTCCCAGACTCGCCAGAGTGAGGAAAACTTGTAATTTCATTGTGACAATGACTGTGTTTTGAGTTAGTCTGAAGGCAGAAAGATGGCAGCAATCAGCTGACTCCAGCCTCTCTACCTACTTGGTGCGCTGCTGCTTCTCCTAACCATTTGCTCCCTTCTTCCTGACTCCCAGGCTGTGGGCCGGAACACGTGCAGATGCCGGGAGGGCAGCGGTGATGACACAGAACATTTATCCCTGGACTAGGAAGTGCTGCACCTGCACACCCCGTGCAGTGCCCGGAGCTCTAGATCAGGACCCGAGAGATCACTCCTGAGACAGAGGGGTGGGAATGACAAATGTAGGCAGGAAAAGAGAGCTTATTCACTCTTTGAGGAATAAACTTCTGGATGTTAGACACAGGCAGGAAGATTCTGTGATGAGCAAACATTTTTATAATTAGTTATCATTTTGAGGAAAAAGTGAGATGACCAGTTGTTTACCTGTGTGGCTTTCTTCCTATAAATCATTTCTTTCTCTAATTTCTTCTCTGCTCCGACTGATGCAGATGTGTCTGACACAGGTAATGTCCTGCCACGCTTCTGGAGGATGGCTCTCTCCTCATAGCCAGCTGCCTGTCTGCCCCTGAGCACCCTCTTCCAGGTTGGGCACATTCTGTGGGAGGAGGGAGACAGCGAGGGGCCCTTGCAGAAGCTGCCCTCCACCCCAGCTGTGCCTGTGCTCCCTTGGGCTGTCACACCAGCACGCCCCTCTCTCCCAGCTAAATTCCCTGTGGAGTATCCAAAAGCAGGGCAGTGTTCCCAACACAGCGCTCCCACACTCCGAGCAGATTCACTCATGCCTTTGATGTCAGTGATGTGGCTAGCCCGCGGAAGGACAGCGCTTGGACCTCGAACTTGACTCTGTTCATAGAGCAATCATAGCACGCACACGCAGAGCATTCCTACCTTCCTTTTGCAGGATCACATTTTTTTTTAAAGTCTTTGCTGGCTTTTCCTCCCCATTTTCACTTACATTCCTTTGACATGCTTAGTACACCCCTGGATCCTTTAGTTCTGTTCTTACAAATTAATAATCACACTGAGAAACGTAGGTAGGAACACTTGCAAGTTGATTTCCCATCTTCTCAGGACATCAGAGGTTTTAAGGTGAATTGACAGGGAACACAACAGTAAACCTTAAACAAATGAGCACAGAATAAGGGCTGCCAGCAACTTGTGTTATTTGCGGGGGCTGCTTATGCCCCCGTGCTTGCCTTTCTGCCATCTGATGCACTCCTCCATGCCAACAGCATGTTTTAAAGCACTGTATACACATTGGTACCATGCAGACTACTTCATCTTAGTCCCAAGCTGTTCCCCAAGATTTGGATTAACTTTCTCTGGTTAATTGTTCTCATCATGCAATCCTGTCGTCAGCAGATTTGGGGATTTTCCGGCGGGCTGCTATGGTGTTCTACACGGACTGTATCCAGCAGTGCAGCCGACCTCTCTACATGGTATGTGCGTGCGCCTGTGTTCCTTGGCACTCTCTCAGAGAGTAGGGGAGCTGCAGGAGATCCAGGCTCGGGGCAGCCAGTCAAAGTTCCGAAAATCAAAAGGGACAGATGGTCGAGAGTGGCTGGGGTCCAGCTGGTAGAAGAAGCTTCTTCCTTTTTTTTTTTTTTCATAAAGACAAACTAAGATGGTCCTGTTTTGTAAATGAAATATTTGGCAGTCTGTGGAGAAATAGGAGGAGGAAGAGGAGGAGGAGGAGGAAGAGGAAGATGAAGAAGAACAAATATATATATATATATATATATATATATATATAATTGCTATGGCAGAGAACCAAAACAGAGTTCCCATATAAAGATTCATTCAAAATTACCCTTTCAATATGAAAGGGCGTTCTATTAATATTTATACCAGAACAATAGGCATAAACCAGAACTGTCCCAAGCAAACTGGAACATGTGGTCAGTCACTTTAATCACTTTTATCAGTGACTTATGCTTTAAACATTATGTATTCATTTAACTTCTATAATGAGAAAAAAGTTTTTAAAACTGTGACTATTTCTGGGTAGTTGAAATATACTTTTAAACATTTCCCCATCCAGTTTTTAGCAAATTGTTCTTTTCCACCTGAGCCCAGATGTGAGGGCCCCAGTCCAGCCCATCTTGGCTTGCTGACCAGTGACCTTGGAAGACTGCCCGCCCCCTCTGGCCTCACTGCCCAACTTTCACACAGTGCTGGGCTCAGATCCATGACACGGTCAGGCCTGGCACAAGAGAACCCACCAAGTACTTGCTCATCTTTACTAATCAGAAAGACTTTTACATCAAGGCAGGTGATATCTTTTAGTCCTCTGGAGTTTAGGCCTACCATACTAAAATATCGAGGGAACTGAAACTAAAAGGTTTTACTCAGATGAATACTAAAAAAGCCTATTAGCATCTGTGAGTATTTTCAGAATTATGTATGGCTCAGGTGTGAACTCAAAACATTTACTGTTTTGATTACTTGTTGTTGTTGATGTTAATTGACCCTTACAGCAGTTTTAGGTTCATCTGTTCAGCAAAACTGCATAAACAGTATAAAAAAATTTCCCATCCGCAACAGAATGGTACATCAATTGCAATCAGTGAATCAACATTGACACCTCATTACTCACACCATAGTTTACATGAGAGTTCATTCGTTTGCTGTTTGCTTTTGGAACCTGGAATCAAACTCAAGACCTTGTATTTGCCAGGGAGGCACTGTGTCACTAAGCTATATTCCTGGCCCTCCTTCTTGTATTATATGTATTATGTATTTTGACAGATATATAATGCCATATATGTACTGTTGAAATATTGTACAGACAAGTTCACTGTCATAAAAATCCCCAGCTCTCTGCCTATTTATCGCTTCCTCCAATCTCTAATCAATCTCTAATTTTTAGTTGTTTCCATGGTTTTGTCTTTTCCAAAATGTCACATATTTGGACTTATATGTCACCTTTCACATTGACTTTTCTCATTTAGTAAAATGAATCTTAGGTCCTGTGTGTCTTTTCATGGCTTTGTAGCTCATTTCAGTGCCCCAAAATAGTCCACTTTCTAAAGGTACCATGGTTTATTTACCCATTCTATTGAAGGACATTCTAGTTGCTTCCTAGGTTGGGTAATTATGAAGGAAGCTGCCATAATGATAATGCACAGGCATAATTTTTGAACTCTTTAGAGTAAATGCCAAGGATAGAAATTTCTAGGTCACATTGTGAGCATGCATTTTGTTTCACAGGAAACTGCTGAACTGTCTCCCAAAGGGCTATACTGCTTTGCATCCCCACAAACAACAAATGAAAGTTCCAGTTGCTCCATATCTGCACCAGCATTTGGGAAGGCAGCTATGCTCACCACCATTCCACCAACGCAGGCTGCACCAGCATTTGGGTGCTGTCAGTGTTTCACATTTAGACCATTCTAATAGGTGATTAAGGCTTGTATTTTAAGTGAAGATATTTCCTCTAAACTAGATGGACCTCTGCAAAAGAGAAATCTTTAAATACTCAATAATCAGGCTTGCACATTGTAGTGTAATTAACAATGCTAGAAGTTTTAGGCAGCATACAAAGGAACAGAAACAGATTGCAAATCATCTCTACCAGAGAATTGCCCTTTACGATGGACTAACCCTCTGCATTGTCTCCCTTTTTTAGTAACACTGGTGTGAGGACCATGTGTTGTAGAGATCACAGCCTTGGAGGTGTAGGGTCTCCTTGAAGCCAGAGTAATGAGTGCAAAACTAATGCCCACAGTTGGTCCTGCCAGCTTGCTGCAGTGGCAACAACCAAGCAGACGAGAGAAGCAGTCCTCGGTCATGGGTGGCAGAATTCTAACTACTGGATAATCATGCACCACCAATCTTGCCACCAAAAAGTGGGCCACGCTACCTGGCTCCACCCAAACCTAGGGGAAAACAGCCAAGTCTGACTCACTGACTGTTTTGGTTGACTAGGACCTAGCTCTGCCTATTTGCAGTGAGAGGCCTTGCTGTTCATACTTGTGTCAGAGCATGGCCAGGCTCTCTCGGAACCACAGAACGGTGCACTTGCCCCACCCCCAGACACACTGAGCTGACCATCTAGACCAGGCATGGTGGCGCCTGCCCGTAATCCCAGTGCTGGGGAGGCTGAGAACAACAGGATCACTGTAAGTTCAAGTTAAGTCCGAGCTGCATAGTGGGATCCTGTACCAAATACATAAATCTAAAAAAGGAAGAAGAACCACAGAATGTGTTTTTTGTTTTGTTTTGTTTTTTTAGTAAGTAGTCATTTTCCCTTGTTTGATGCTTTTGTTGCAGTAGGTTTAAAAGAAAAGTCGTGTGTACAGCCTCTTATTTGGTGTTTGTTTTTTTTTTTTTTTTTTTCCTTTTTTCTAGGATAGAATGGTGTTGCTGATTTTGGGGAACCTGGCAAATTGGTCTCTGTAAGTAGTCTTAAGAAAACACGTTTTTGTCTTTACTAATCTCTGAAACACTCTGCTTTGGCTTTCTGTGACTGTCACTTTTACAAAGACATCTGAAATTAAAGAGAGGCTAAATCTGTGCTTGTTCTAGAGACGATAAAAAAGGTCTTTTTCCTCTGCATTATCAGTATGAGAAAAGGAATCTGGGCAAAGTAGAAGGACAACTGAGCCTCTGTTGATCTGACTTTGGTTAACTGGGGTATGACTTGTCTTGGGCCTAAGCAATAAGCGATGAAATACTTCGAAGGAAAAGAAAGCCAAGGAAGAAGGCAAAGTCTAGGGATGCACTGGCCTTTGGGCATTCAGCAGGGCAGGGAAGGTTGATTGATTTTTACCTGAGCTGATGCTAAGCTTAAAAAAATGAACAGTTTATAAAAATATGGCCACTGTTGGCTATGGAAGGTGTTGACTGTGTTTAAGAGACCTCCATACATACTACAGGATTTCCTAAGGGTCTGAAATCCATAAACCAAGAGAAACTTTGTATATCCTGCTTGAACAGGTGTCCTTACTGATATTTATTGAACAATTGACTGCCCCACCCACCTCCAGTTTATGGAAATGCTGCTTTAAGTACAGAAGAGGGAGAGAGGATATTTTAATTGTTCTATGTGAATTTCGGAGCCAGGCTGGGAGTGCATTAATGATTTCTGCACTACCAAGAATGCTTTGCACTGTATTTCTCAAAGTGAATTGGTGCAGTTTCCCCCTGTGCTATTACCATAAAAGTCTTGAGGGTTGGCTGTGTTGTGACATCATCACCGTTTTGGGGTTGCCATGCTCATGGGATGATCCATCATGAAGGATTAGGGAACCTCCTTTTGGGGCCCCAAATTCACCCTGGGAGCAAGGTGCCACGTCTTCTGACCCTCTAGTGACATGGCCTGGTGACTGAGGCCCACCTGGAATTACTGCCTTGTGGTCCAAACTTATGCTTTTACTGGGGTGAAAGTTCCTTGTTTTTGTTGTAATTTTTAAAAATTACACCCCACAGTGACATGAACAAGTGCAGGGAGACCAAACAGCACCTTTTCTCCAGACACCCTTACTTTGATGTTTGGGGGTGTGTGCTAAGTTAATCTTCACATTCTGCTCACCATCATTACCTGTACTACATATGTTTGTAGTGTATCTGTATGTAGCGTACAGCGAAAGGGTACTGGCCCACTACCTCTAGTGCTTGACTTTAGGTCAGTACCGTTCCTGCATTTGCGTGGGCAGTGCTCTGTACTGAAGGCTCAAATGTTCTTTTGTTTTTAAAAGGGTTTATGTGTCAATATATTTTATGCATTTTTATTATAAGTCTTGTATTTGATGACTTTTGTCATGGCATTTTGTTCTACTTATAGTACAAGTTATTTTAAGGAAATAAAGTTAATTTAAGGAAAATTACTTGGTACAGTAATTATTGTAATTAGATGTAGCATTTATTAAATGGTTACATTTTTCCAAAAAAGAGTGTTTTCCTCTTGCAAAAAAAAGTAATAGGAAGCTCTCATATTGCACCAAGAGTAGCTTCTCCTAAAGCACTGATCCACTGATGGAGCTCCTTTGTTCAACGAGATAAACATCATGTGAATAGGATGGATGGATAGATAGACGATAGATAAATAGATAGATAGATAGATAGATAGATAGATAGATAGATAGATAGACGGATGGATGGATGGATGGGCGGGCGGGCAGACAGACAGACAGGCAGGCAGGCAGACAGACAGACAGACAGATACAGTAGGTGCAAAAAGGCAACACAGAGCAGGCATTCTTTTCTGTAGAATTTCTTTCTTGCTATTTTTTTTTTGTTTGTTTGTTTGTTTGTGTTTGTTTTTGTTTCTGGCTGTGGGAATTGAAGTCAGACCCTTGCACTAGCCAGGGAAGTGCTTATTCTGCTGAGTCATCTCCCCAGCCTCTGCTACATATGCTTTTGAGAAAGAGAGAGAAAGAGAGAGAGAGAGAGAGAGAGAGAGAGAGAGAGAGAGAGAGAGAGAGAGAACTTCCTATTTCTACCTTTCCCTCTAGGTCACTTTTTCCACTTCACCTATATCATTTTCTTTCCTCTTTATCCCTTCATTGTCTCCTGGCCTTTTCCCCTCAGATGGACTCCAGGACAAGAGGTGTCTTTTTTGCTAGCTGAAATCAGCTTGTGCAACTTATTCCACTCCGAATATGGGAGGTATTTTACTGATCTGTCAAAGAATAAGTAAATGTATCTGCTTTTACTTTTGGCTGCTAGCTGGTATGGCCCTCTGGGTCAATGACCTTTGACAGAAAGATGATTTCCTGCTCCTAGACTTTCATTAACTACTTACCAGTACAATTATTTAACTACAGAAAGACCAAAAGTTACATTTTCCATTAATTTTATAAGATAATGTAACAGGACACATAAAAAAGACATTTTCATCAAATTTATTCAGTACAAGAATCAACTGGTTGAAATGACACCTGCCCAGGTGACACGTGAGATAGTAGGTACCTAAACAAACACGTCGCCCAAGTGATGCCCCGGGTAAACTGTTAAGTGGCTAAGACAGGCAAAGGAATGACGAAAGAGGATTCTTCAGATCCACACTATGAGGACTTGAATCTTACTCAGGGGATGTAGCTTTTGGGAAAAACACTCCCTAATGTCACACAGGGCCAACTTGGTGTAAGGTCTGCATCATTAAAGGCCTGCCACTCCACTTGGGGAGCAAGTCTAGGTGAGACAAGCAGTGGTCTACTATGACGCCCTTCTTGGCCACCCTTCAGGAGCACAGTCTACAGCCCTGTGACATAGGGAGCAGGACACTTAATGGGCAGCCCATGGCTGTGGCCCCAAGGCTCAGAATCACCTAACTCATCTCTTCTTTTCACCTAATCAAAAACAAAGCCACAGTCCACCACTCTGTGGACTGTGAGGTGAGTGGCCTCTCTTGTCTCCAAGAGTTCGTGAGATTCCAGGGCGTCCAGGAGTATAGGGGGTGTGGTGATGTCCTGATACCATGATACTGCCAGGGGCAATCACACAAACGTGCATGGATAAGTATTTATCAAAAACAATTTTAAATAATGCGATAAAGAAGAATTATGAAATATTTTGTTATAAACAAATAGAAATTAAAAAAAAATTAAAGCTAAACCTCAACCAAAATAAACTGCTGTTAATTTACAAATGGACAACTAGCAAAGTTGTTTTTAATGTGTGTCAAACCAATGATCAAAATAATTCTGCTTCTATTAATCTTTTCTAATAAACTAATCTTAAGGGGAAAAAAACACATCCAACAGCATTCATTTATTCATTACATTGTTGTTTATAATCATGAAAAACCCTAAAAGGTTCTGGGAAAACGCTGTTTCCATCAGAGAAGGAAGATGGTTACCTACAGTACATCTTCTTATGGGAATATTGTGTCATCATTAGAAATTAATGTTTTTAAGATGTAATAGGATAAAAGTTAATTTTATAGTCAGGTGCCAGATATGGACATTTCAGGCAAGCGAGTTCAAGGCCAGCCTGAACTACGTAGTGAGACCCTGTCTCAAAAAGACGACAAAAGGTAAAAACACTTCAGTCAACGGAGGATCATACCTTCAACACCAGCCCTGTCAGACGTCATTGCCTCCTGACACTTTGATATCCACATACAGTTATCTAATGGTACATTTTTTAGAGCATAACTCATCCTTAGGTAACGCATGAATGTATGATAAAGTAGTTTTCAAGTCAACCCTGCTTCCTAAAACAATAGAGGTGAAGTCGTGAAAAACATCAGCTGACACAGCACCCATCTGGCAAGCACGAGGTCCTGAGTTCAACTCCTAGTGAAAAAAAAAAAAAAAAAAGCAGACAACATTGCAGCCCCATCTTCTCTGCAGCCAGTATCTTTCCTGTGCCTTTAGTGCCCTCTTCGGGTTGATCCACCGGCCCAGGGACTTCGCGTCGTACATGCTGGGCATCTTCATCTGCAACCTGCTGCTGTACCTGGCCTTCTACATCATCATGAAGGTGAGCAGAGAGGGGCCTCAGTGTCCCGGTGTCCAACCGCAATGGGACGATGCCAGCTCCCCCCGCGTCTCCCCGCAGATTCGCAGCTCTGAGAGGGTCCTCCCCGTGCCCATCTTCTGCATTGTGGCCACTGCAGTGGTGTGGGCTGCCGCCCTGTATTTCTTCTTTCAGAATCTCAGCAGCTGGGAGGTAAGGATCCATTCTCTTCTGTTTTCTTCTCTCCCTGTTTTACCTTTCTGACCTTTCTACCTTCCTCTCCTACTATGCATGTTGCTTTTTATCTTTTTTATGTTCAGTATTTCAATGGAAAGCTTTTACCAAAAAGGACTGATTTTAGGATCCAACAATAAATCCTAAAACCATTGGATTTAGGCTGGTAAGATAGCTCAGCAGACTAAATACCTGCTTAGGCAGGCGCAGGGACCAGGGTTCAGTCCCTGGCACCACATGCCATGCTGGCCCCGCCCCTGGATGCACTGAGCCACCAAGACTGGGTGTGGTGGCCCACACCTGTTATCCCAGCACTGGGGAGGCTGAAAACAGGAGGATCACTATGAGTCTGAGCTGCATAATGAGATCCTGTACCAAAATTGGCTTGTGGTCAGTACTTCATAAATTTGTAAGTGCTACAGTGTCTTAGTTACTCTTCTTTCATTGCTGGGACAAATACCCAACACCCAAAATGAAGGAAGGAAAGGTTTATTTAGCTCACAGTTACTGGAGGTTTCAGTCCACATTCAGCTGGCTCCAAGGCAGAGGGGCACACGGCAGAGAGCAGCAGTTTATGGGCATGGAACAACATTGCAACAAAGATCAATGCCTAAAGAAAGTCTGTCTCTCTGTCTGTTATATTACATGCAGGCTCTCTGCCTCAGGCTGGAGGAAGTACTCACACCCATAATCCCAGCAGTACTAAAACTCATAATCCCAGCCTTGGATCACACATAATCCCAGTGGATCATGAGTTAATCACAAACTCTAGAAGTCCCCACCCCACGACTACATGAGGCTTTGGGGGGACAAGTAGAAACCATAACATACAGACATTGCAAATTTGATCCTCAGTATCCACTGCATTATGATTCTCTTCCAAGTAGCTCCATAATGCACGGAAGTGCATTATGAGTGTATCTTCTCCATCTTTCTAACCACAATTTTTTCCTCATCCTAGGGACTGAACTCAGCATTTGCTGATGAGCTACAACCCCATCTTTTTTCCCCCCTCTTTTTGGGACAGGATTTCACTAAGTTGCTAAATAGCCCAGAAAGGACTGAAATTTGTAATCCTCCTGCCTCAGCCACCTACGTGCTAGGATTACAGGCATGGGCCTCCCCAGCTTGCTATTGTCCCTCTAGGTTTGTCTATTCAGGCCCTTTCAAATAAACAGGATCACACAATATGTGATCATTGCGTCCAGTTGATTTAGCAAAGTGTTCCTTGGGTACCTCTATCCTGCCACGCACGGACGCACTCCAGGTCTTCCATCTCCTAAAAACTATGGCAGGGTGTGGAGATGAGCGTATTTTATCTGTCCATTCATATGTAGATGAACATTTAGGCTCTTTTCCTTTTGTATCATTATGAGTGACTCTGCTGTGGACATCTGTGTTCAAGCTATTGGGTGGAAGCTGACCCTCAGAGCCTCTGAGAGGCTTTTATAGCTTCCTGCATGTGAATCACTGAAACAATAGGTGAGGGAAAATCTTGCCTCCCTCCTGCCTTACCTTCCTCCAGGGAACCCCTGCTGAATCCAGGGAGAGGAATCGCGAGTGCATCCTGCTGGATTTCTTTGACGACCATGACATCTGGCACTTCCTCTCTGCTACTGCCCTGTTTTTCTCATTCTTGGTGAGTTTACTTCATCTTTTCGTCACTTTCATCTTACATTTTACTTTACATTCTCACCTTTTCTCTTCCCCTTGTCTTTGTAGCTTCTTTGTTTGCTTTTTTTATTTTTGGTACCGGGGATCAGACTCAGGGCCTTGTGCTTGTTCAGCAGCATACAGATGCTTATGCCACTTATCCCTGGCCCCGAATCCTTTTTATATTCCTATTTTTCCCACTCCAGTTCTTCATGATAATTCGATGTGCAAACAAATTTGTATCTTTTTTATATTGTGTCCTTTGATGAGATCTTTATTTTCACTTCCCTTTTATGTTTTAATATTTTCAAACACAAAGTGGCAAAGCTGTTTTCATAAATTACGCAACACTAGTTGCTAGACTCAGACAGCCAGAGTTTCCCCCAGGAACCGCAGCTGCTGCTCACACTCCTCTGACACCGGGTGGTGCCCTTCCTCCCGCTCCTCCAGTCTCACTGTAGGTGTCCTGAGCTTTGTATGGCTCCCGAAGGCAGCCTCCTAGCCTCCTTGCCTTCTAACAAGTACCTTCTGTTCAATTCTACCCTGTAGTCCCTCCCTGTTTCGCCCAAACCCTTTCCCAGAATATATGTTTATTCAGGTCACCCTAGAACGATGGTTCCCAGCATCCTTCAATCATAATTTTAACATTTGTAAAGTAAAAGTCGTTTACAAAGTCCCCAAAACTGTAGATTCCTGGGCTCCCAGAGCTGTCCTCTGAAGAGCACGGGCCTCAACGTGGAGAGGGTCTGCCCCCTAGCGGCCAGTTTTGAAGGTTCTTCCAATCTGTCAACATGCCTTAGGGCTTCTCTTTTGGATAATTGTCTTCCTGAGAGACAGATACCGGAAGTGGCGCTTAGGGGTACGTGTGGTGAATCTAGTGGCTCAGAGAACTAGAAATGAAGGCGGAGAGGCCATTTCTTATATAGAAATAGTGCAATCTGGGCATGGTGGTGCATGCCTGTAATCTGAGTAGTTGGGAGGCAGAGGCAAGGAGGATCAGTGTGAATTTGAGACCAGCCTAGCCTACAAAGTGAGCTCAAGCCCAGCCTGGACTGCATAGCGAGATCCTGACTCAAAAAGACAAAAGAAAAAGTCATAAGACTTCATTTCTTTTAAGACTTGATCTTTTAAGCAGTGACTTCTCGGGCCATTCTGTCAAACTTTTTTTTTTTTTTTTTTTTTTTTTTTTAACCATATTTCCTATATTACCTCCTGAGTTTAGTTTTTATCCCTAGTACATATTACAGCCTGACATTCCACATTTTACTCATTTGTGTGCTTTATGTCCGAAGCTTTCACTGAATGTGTACTTTAAGAGGGAGATGCTTTTCACTCACCCCAGCCACAGCTCGGGCATCCAGAACAGCACATTGTGAACTCTCACAGTATGTAAATTACCTGATAAATGAACTATACCATGAGACCTACTTACTAATGGCAGAGCACTGCAAAAAGCTGCAGAATACATGGAAACAAGGAAGGCAGTGGGTAGTGTTCAGTGTAGGAGTCGGAGAAAGTGGGGGCTCATGTGGCTGAAACTGTACATTCCGTTTATGTTTTTGCACCTCTCACTTCAGGTTTTGTTAACTTTGGATGATGACCTGGATGTGGTTCGGAGAGACCAGATCCCTGTCTTCTGAGCTTCTGGTGTTAAAAGGAGAGTAATCCATCCTGGTGCTGTTTGGTGACAAATACAGTGACTGCAGTGATGTTCCTACAGCCTCACGCTCCACTCACCCTTATGGTATCAACTCTGCATTCATAGGAAGGAGAGGAGCTGAGAATAGTTGAGCCTGTAAGAAAAGCAGCAGAGGACGGCGCAGGCTGTGGACAGAGGCAGCTGGAGGGACCGAGAGCAGCCAAGCTGCTTGCAACTCCAAAAGTTAGAAATGGACAAAGATGCAACACAACCTTTCCCACCCTCACCTGACACTAGTCGGCATGGGGCCCCTCTCCCCCCTAGTCACCATGCCGAGAAAGGGCGGCCACAAGCACTTTCCACCCAGAAACTTCAGCATGGCCATCTTTGCACCTCTGCTCTATCTTCTGCTCAAGGTGTTCAAAGGCCATCTCATTTCTTCAGGGCCCTGGAAGGACATGATTCCTCATGGTATGGTGCAAGGTGGAACCAAGCCCCACCCAACAGGGATAAACATCACAGCAGTCCCAGCCTGCAGTGTTCTCAGAGGGAATGCTGTGTTTTCCACAGGTCCCAGGCACCATTATAAGGGCTGAGGACCAGGTGGGGTCCTATGATCCTCTGAATAGGTAACCAGTCCTGGGACCAAGGCCTAGCTGTTTGCCTTTATCTTAGTGTTTTCATTTTACCACTGTGTGTTAACCCCACCTCTCAGCCTCTGCCTTTCTGGAAAGACCCTATTTTTCCATAGATCCACTGAGCTCCACAATGGAAGAGGAAATGGGGAAAATTCTTCAGGCAGCAAGAGATACAAGAGAAATGACAACTCAAGACTAGAAACACCAGCGTCCAGCAGACAGGCCTCATTGTCAGAACTGGGGGTTCCTGCAGCAAATTCAGCCAAGAAGCAGCCCTTTCTTGGCCTCCTGTTCTCACAGCTCAATTCTGTGCCCACATCACCTCTGGCAGAGAAATCTGAGCTCTAACCAGGGAGCCACTCTGGGTTCCTCTCCCTTTACTGTCACTTATGTGAATCAGGGTACCAGATTTTCTCCCTGAAGCTCTCAGAAGTACCTCAGGACAAGCACATTTTTCCTCTTTGATTGCAAAGAGCACAGGTAATGTAGTGTGTCTACTTGCACCTGTATGTCCTGCTAATGCCCAAAGGTGATGGAAAGCTTGGTGCCCCAGTTGCACTCTTACACTGTCTGGCAACTCTCTCTCCCAAGAGTCCCATTTTGACCAAGCTCCTTTGCTGCCTGGAGGATGATGTCATCAGCAAACAGCCGTCCAAACTTGAGCATGCGCACATACTCCCCTGTGAGACTGAAGTCATTTCTCGTCTCTGTTTCCTGGATCACTCATCAGAGAAGTGAATCTGGCATTCTTTCTTTAAAAATTAGTTTTTCTCTCAAATATTTGTATCGTGTTCAAAACCATACTTTGTAAATCTGTATAAACTGTTTGGTAAGCTTTTCCTAATTTTAAAAACACAAAGATGCTATCTATGAAAAATTTTGTGTGCTTTTCTAAAATGCCCACAAATATATAAGTGAGTCTTCTGTTATTCTTTATTCCTGAAAAACCACTGGCTTCTTTGCTGGGCATGGTGGTGTATTTCTATAATCCCAGCCCTCTCCTCCTAATTCAAGAGAATTTCTTTGAGTTTAATGTCAGCTTGGGTACACAGTGAGTTCAAAGCCAGTCTGGACTATATAACAAACCAAAATAAAGAAATATAAAAGTTGTTGGCTTCCATAGGCCATATGAAGACCATCAATTAAGTCATTGTGTTAATTTAACACCTAAAGGCACTTTCAAAACTGTTTGTCACTTATTTGACCTAATTCTTTTTTTTTTTTTTTCAATCTTTTGCGAGACAAGATCTCATTATGCAGTTCAGGCTGGCCCTAAACTCACTTTGTAGCCCAGGGTGGTCTCACACTCACAATGATCCTCCTGCTTCAGCCTCCCAAGTGCTGGGATTACAGGAGTACACCACCACACCCAGCTCTGGCCTAATTCTTTTACAGCACTCATGGTTTCTAATCTAAAAGGACCCACTAACCAGGCTTGCCTGTAATCCCAGCACTTAAGAGGCTGAGGCAGGAGGATTGCCTGGGTTACATAGTGAGATCAAGGCCAGCTTGAATTACAGAGGATGACCCTATCTCAAAAAATTTTAAAAGATAAGGATCCACTAAGGAAAAGTGAACAACTTTCATTTGGGATATTCATCCCAATATCCCTGTGGCCTAAATGGAATACTTTTTTAGAGACTTTACCGGTTCCAAATCTTATTTGGAAATACCATCAGCATGAATGGGATTTTATGGTCAGAGGATATAAGAAAGTCACAGAGCTTATATTTGTGGGGTTGATGGGGGTGCCAGGGCAGAGGGGAGCATCCAGAGTGTTTAGTAGATGATCCCCCATGTGTAGGATAACGCTTTTGCTAACTTTCGCCTGTGCCTATGGACTTCACAGTTTAAAAGGAAAAGCAAAGTCCCGCCCACTCTGAAGGCCAAGTTCAATGAGAGAGTAACTGAGCAAAGTCCTGACTGTGGGGAGGCCCCTTGGCAGAGCGAGCCCGAGAAGAACAGGAACAGCTCGGCTGGAGCAGGTCAGAGACACTGCTGCAGAGGCGCAGACGCACATGAAAAATGACCTCTCCGCACCTCTGGCAAACGGAGCTGCGCGGCAGCCCCACCTGTTTATGGGGGAGGGTTGAGGGATTAGTGTAGTTTTATTTTAGAAGCCAGAGAAGCCAGTGGAAAACCAGAGTCTATCTGGGGAAGGCAGTTTCCATTACTGAAGGTAAACTCTGAGCCAGCTTCTGGGTGGATGGGGGGAGGAGGAGTGGCAGCTGCTTCCTTTGTAACTCCAAGCACTGTGTGTCTCCATAGATCAACACCCAAATGTTTCTCATTCTAGGTGATAGCCTCTGTCTAAAACTTGGGGGGGGGGGGGAAGGGAAAGACAAAGATATGTCTTTAAAAAAAAACAACAGGCCTTCTTGATAGAAGGAAAAGACTTTGGGCCGGATATGTCTACCTAGCTGCTGTGTGATGTTGGGTAAGATACTGAAACTCTGTGACCCTCAGCTTGCACATCTTCATGAATATGACTGATTGTGTGGGGTGGCAGGAGGAGTGCCAGCACAGAGAAGACCTCAGCTGTCGCTGGTGAGCCCCCAGGGGCAAGGCCAAGAGCAGCCCTTCACAGGCACTGCAGTCCCTCTCCTGTCCCATCTTTCTACCAAAGGCCCTGTTGTTTCCTGTTCTCAGTTCCAGGAAGTCCTGAGGGCACCTTGTTTTGAGACACTTTCCAGAGTTGCCAGGCTCCCATTGTCAACTGCTTTCCTTTCATCACCCCTGGTCCTTAACTCCAGCTAAAATGGCAAACACTGCCAAAAGGAGACCAATGGGTAGTCCGACTGTGTATGTCACACCGACTTTCTGCTCTCTGTGCCCCAGGATCTCAACGGAGAGTAAACCCAGGCTTTCTCCTTCCAGGAAGCTATGCCCCACTTCAGTCCAGGGAAGGCCTTGACCAAGTGTTCCCCCACTCTAGCACCTTACTACTAAGTGCTCTGGAGGTCCAGCCTATGGAATGGGGAGCCTGAGACCTCAGGGGACAAAACCAGTCCTGGTGATTGTCACTCAGGTATGAAATGATCCACTGTGAGTCCATTGTCTCTTGGTGAAAGCACTATGAATAAAGGTGCTGTTTGTTCTGCCTGAAGTCATGTCAAGCTCTTGCTTATCATGATTCTGCTATAGCATTTTAAAAACAATCATTGGAGGAGCAGCATATATTTACATGGCTAAGTTTCAATGTCTTCTCATTAGTAGGTACCACTATCCATAAGAGTAAGTGTCCACTAAATCTCAGGCCTCAATGTTGGGAGCTGCAGGAAGATAGAATATTGATTACATGTGTGTAGCTGTGTAGGTGAAACTGGGCCTCAGTGCCTAAAGCAAACAAGCTACCTCAGTCCTGAGAAAAACATCCTGTTTGGTTCAGGTCAGCTATTAGTCGCTAGGCAACTTGTGTCATGTATTACTAACTTTGCAAAAGTATAAATAAAGGATCATTTTTATGTGGTTGAGTTAGTCTTGCCCATCAGGCAGACTAGCAACCACCTAGGCGAGCTTTAGTCTTTCTCATTCCTGCTGCCGTGTCTCCCCAGGTGGAACCATTCACAGCAAGATCAATGGGTCCCTACACTTCAACACAAATGACTCAAATAAATCAGGCAGTAGTGTTGGTTACACAGACAGAGCATGTGGGATGTCATCCCATTGGAAACTATCAAAAGGACTGGGAAGGCACTGGGACCAACAACAAAGGTCAGATCTTTGATGTGATGGGCTTGATTTTATTTTCAGGTAGACTGAAAGCAGAAGGAGACCCTGGGGTCCGCTGAGCTGACAGTACAGAGATAAGTACAGCCACTACAGTCAGCAATAGTATCAGATTTGGACTACAAAGTAATCTGATGGACTCCTGCACCCTGGCCTGGCAGGGTGCTAGAAGAATAACTGTCTCTCTGGACAGGGTGTGTGTGTGTGTGTGTGTGTGTGTGTGTGTGTGTGTGTGTGTGTGTGTGAAAAAGTAAGCAGTGCTTTGAACTGACAACCTTAAGTATTTCATTAAAAAACAAAAGCCTGTTTTAATCCCAGCAGAGAACTAGGATTGGAGATTGCAGATTGGAATGGAGATCATTTTAACTCATCATCAAAAAATTATAACCAGCTTCTCACCCATGGAAATTACAAATACTCTGCCTGCTAGAGGACAAGCATGAGACTAAAACTCCCAGGTTGCTCTTTTAGCAGGTTCTTTTTTATTTGTTTGTCATATTAGGGATCAAACTCAAGACCTTGTGCTTGCTAGGAAAGCTCTTAGGCCACTGAGCTATCTTCCCAGCAGTATGTTCTTAACATTGGCAGCTACTGTCCTCAGTCTTGTCCCTAAACTCAACAATGTGAAAGTTGGCAGAACTGATCATCTAAGCAATGAGCATTCATCATCAGGCATTCTGCTGGGGTCTCACATGCATTACCATAACTAATTCTGAAAGCCCCCCTAAGAAGTCAGGGTTATTCTGTTCCCTTTTTCTCAGATGGAAAGACTAAAACAGAGAAAGCACCATTCATGAGATGCAGGCAAAGAACCTGAGTTGGCAGTTGGAAATGAGTATTTCATGGAAAGCCTGAACAGAAAAGAAGAGACAGACTAGCAGAGTGTGGAGGAGCATGTACTCAGGAGGTGAAGCCAGGAGGATCCTTGTGAGTCTGAGACTAGCCTGGGCTACAAAGTGAGTTCAAGGCCAGTCTGAACTGTCTCAAACAGAAAAAAAAGAAAGAAAGAAAGAAAGAAAGAAAGAAAGAAAGAAAGAAAGAAAGAAAGAGAAAGAAAGAAAGAAAGAAAGAAAGAAAGAAAGAAAGAAAGAAAGAAAGAAAGAAAGAAAGAAAGAAAGAAAGAAAGAGAAAGAAAGAAAGAAAGAAAGAAAGACAGATTGTGGCAGTGGAAATCCAACATGTATTTGTGCATTTTTATGTATGTGCAAAGCACTTAGCCTAGGATCATATAACTATTCAACATATGAACAAAAAGAAAAGATTCTTCCAAAACTCAGATGAGTGTGAGTTATGTAAGCCTAAGTAACAACACAACCTTTGTGTTAGTTGGCTTTAGCTAACCAATTTGAAGCACAGCTTTGGATCGTTTTCATTCTCTAAACTGGAACAGCTGGATTCATATGAAGACTGTTGTGTACGTTTTTAAGCTTGTTAAGAGCCACTCAATTTTATAAATTCAATGATTTCACTTGGCAAAGGACTGTAGTCTCAACAATTCATTTTAAATTAAAATATACATACCATAGAATGGCAGGTTACCGCTGGGAGTTTCTTGGTTCAAAAAAATTTTAAATGGAGAGAAAGTGAAGGAATACAGTGGGTTTTCTTAGTTTTCAAAAAACACGAAGAGACTCAAAAAGTTATGAAGAGCACAAATGTCTTCCAAAATGCCCCTGACATTGGTCTGTGCTGGCCCAAAGGGTGAGGCAAAATCTACTCCCATCAGTTGTTGAACCATCTTTCTTTTGGGGACTGAGCTCAACCTTCTCCTCCCACAATATAGTTTCATCTCAGCCTTATTTTAGGCAGAGGAATGAGCTGCATTTAACCTGGAAACCACAGTGGGCTACAAGGAGAACTGTGATAAATATTTTTTAAATCTGTCCAGAAATGAATGCAATAAAAAGCAACACAAACTGGTTTGGAAGTTGATCATGCTAACTAACTTTTGTCTTCTGTTCTAAGGTATCTGTTGGACTTTTTTTTTTTCTTTAAAGAATATTTAATATAAATTTGCACATTCACATAACAGCATGACTCAAAAAAAAAAAATGCAATCATTGAATCATGAATTCCCAGCTCACTCCCTGGAGCTCTAAGCTTTCCACCATTTCAACTTGGCTACAGCCTCTTTCCAGACCACAGATCTGAATGTAATTAAGCAAAACACAAAAACACCACCAACAACCAGATCTGCGCAGCACGAACTTAGTTACAAGATGGAATTTCACGTTTCCCCCAAATTCTGCAGCTGATCTGACTAAATGAAAGATTAAGTGGCACACGAATACTGATTAACTAACCAGCTGACTTCTCCATTTATCCAGGAAGCAGGTTGGCTTCAGGTCCTGAGTTTGTCACAGGAAGAAGGGACCAAAAGTAGGTCTCTGCACTGCCCAACTGAGTATAACCTAGAGGAGGCCTCCATTTCTTTTTTTTTTTTTTTTTTTTTGGTGCAGGGTCTCCCTGCACAGCTTGGACTCCTAGTGATCCTCCTGTTTTTAGCCTCCCCAGCACTGGGATTACAGGCATGTGCCACCACACCCTGACTCAGTTGCCAGCTCTGCGCACCCTGGAATGGGGCTGGTGCAGCATGTGGTGCCAGAAATCAAAACCAAGCCACTGCCCTTGCCTAAACAGTCGCTCCGTGTGCTGAGCTATCTCACCAGCCCTAACAAGACCTCCATTTCTGACTCATGTAAGGGAGGTGGATGTGAGGAACGTCTGGGAAAACTAATTGCCACTTTATCAGCCCTTTGCAATTAGATGAAAACACAAATATAAAAATGTCACTGTTCTTCACAATGGGCTATGTGGTAGACAGAATAGATATAAAATAATAATAATAATACAATCACGTAGTTATCTGATAAATTAAGAAACAAAAAAGTTATACCATTTTTCCAAAGTCACAGTCCCATACAGGGGACTCAGACACAAAACAATACCATGGCCTTTTCTTCTAATGGATGGCAGTAAGGCTGGGGCAAAGCCCTGGGTTTGACACCCAGTAAAACACACACACACACACACACACACACACACACACACATACACACACAGATTGATAGGAAAATAACTTTTATATTTCTTTAACTTAAAAGTTTATCAGTAGAAAACCAACATGGGGCAGAAACAGCTGATTGGCCCACATGATGCCAGGGCAGCAGAGGGCTAAGCTGCGTGGTCCATGATCAGCGAGGTGATCCGCCCTGCGGATGCCCCCATTGCCAGTGGCCCCTCCGGTCAGGTTGTGTTTGTCAGCTAAACCATTTACATTTCAGGACAGCTAGGCATAAACAGTTCAAATGGACAGCTTGTCCAGGAGAAGTGGCAGAAGCTAAAGTCCTTTCAAATATAGGTGAAAGTCTGAAAGCATCAGGGTGTGACTTCACTAATGATTTCAAGAGTAATTTTCTCACTGGGGAGATAGCTCAGTGGCCTAAGTGTGTACCTGGCAAATGCAAGGCATTTGAGTTCAATCCTCAGTACTAAAACAGTAATTTTCTTGCTAGAGCTGCTTCCTGGGTCTCTGCTTTGCCCAAAAGAGACCAAGTTGAGATGGAAGAAGTAGCATTCAGAGGACTTTCACAACAGCACAATTTAAAGTGGGCACAGTGCAGTTTACTCTGGAATTTTCATTGTCTTCCAATTAACATGTTGTTTTACAATTCATTACGGAAAGTGTAAGCATGATTAAAATATCTGAAGTTATCATGGAAATACCATATAATTAGGAGATTTGGCATATATTGAAAAAGTTGTTTTGTTTTTTCTTTTTCTTTTCTTTTCCTTTTTTTTTTTTTTTTGCTGGCTCAGGTGCCTTAAAGGCAGTCTGGTAAGGCATGTGGGAGCTGGGGAATGAAACTTGGTATCCTGTGCCTGACTGTGTTTGCATAAGCAGGCGCTTAAACAATTGAGCTAACTGGCAGACCCCGTGGCATGTATTGAAGATCACATGATAAATCTAGTTGGAGATACTGTCACACTTATGTGCACTAATACTGCAAACTGAAAGAAGAGACACTCATTACATAGCTACTCCAATGAATAAAGGGAAACAGCTTGTAGAACAATGAGCTCTTTTTCCTAAGAGCACACCTAAATCCTGTTCACTTAGCAATGTGAAATATTTAGTTCTGATTGTAGAAGAAAAGCATGTATGATTATGCTTTTACTTGAGCAAAATTATTCAAACTTGAACTGTAGATATAGAGAGAAAAAGAGACCAAAATTTTAGACATATTTTCTAGTGAAAATAAAAAAAAAACATGCAGATGAGACAGAGAACCTGTATCACTTTTCCATTGTTCTTTAATATTTTTTGTTTATTCAGTAATGTATAATGTGTACTCATCCTAAATGAATACAGGTGAGTTTTTACCCATATATGTACTCATATATATATACACACCAGTGTAACTACCATGAAAGATACACTTTGAGAGTCATATGCCTGTTCTAAGTCAATCTTGTCTACAGATAACCACTATTCTGATTTTCCTTGCCATACACTCTTTGTAGGCTCTTGAAGTTGCATAAATGCAATCACGCAGAATAAATTCCTTTTTGCCTGGCTTCTTCACTCAACATAATATCTGCACAATCTCTCTGCATGTATCAGTAGCTTTGTTTTGTGAATATATGACATTTTACTTATTCATGGATGGACATTTAAGTTGTTTCTAGGTTTTTGAAACTGTAATGAATGTTACCATAAAGATTCTTATATGTGTCTTTGGTAAACTTTTTTTCCAGTACCCAGTGAAATTACTGCATTATGAGGTGGGTATGCCTTTTTTTAGTAAAGAACAGTGCTAACATTTTCCCTAGTTTAGCCAATCAGTCCCTTCTGAGAATTTCAGTTACTCAGCATCTTTTCCAACACTTGGCATTTGTTAGTTCATTCATTTTAGCTGCTGTAGAATGCCCTGGAATTTCACTGTATTTTACTCTGTAATTATTTGATGAATAATGATGTTAAGCATCTCTGTATAGATTTCCTGGCCAATTGTCTGAAGGAATCATTTTTAAAATTAGTTTATGGTGCTGCACGGGTGAGTAGCTCAGTGGGAGTTCTTGCCTTGCTTCTGAAAAGCCCTAGGATTAACCACCAGCACGGATAAACATAGCAGCACATAAAACTTTTTCTTTTTTATGTAATTTTTGACAGTCTTTGACCTGTGGAAGCCCAATCTAAATAGAAATATTATGATTTTAGTCACAGATTTCCTGTGGTTTTTTTTCTAGAATACTAATTCTCAAAATTCTCTTTATCAAAATTCATTTGTATTCTTAAAAATTACAGAGTACCAGAAATAGTTTTGTTTGTGATGATTTATCTAGAAATATTTATCACAGAAATATATAGTTCAACAGAGAAAAGCATTTTAGTAGGCTTTATAGGTAACTGTGGATATTCTTTGTTACTGTACCAAAACTTAATATGGATTTGAAACCACATCAATGAGTCTTTCATGTTTTGTTACACTGCAACCCATTAGCTACCTTGCACTTGAACAGGTCTTTTTATCCAGGCATAATTTTGTATTAATAAATAGTATCTATTTATTATACTAAACTGAGAACCTGTCAAATTGTAGAATGTTGCCAAACACCTTAATTCTGCATAAACAGAGATTTTTGTCCTTCCTTAGGTAAAAGTTGTATTCCGTGAAAAAATAAAACCCTACCTTTTACACAATTCAATTGTTTGTTTTGTGGCACCAGGAATCCATCTGGGGGCCTTGTGCTTAGGAGGCAGGCGCTTAGGCTGCTGAACTGTATTGCCAGCCCTACACAATTCAACTGGACTAGAGCTCTTCCTTGAAGTAACCATCACATGAAGGTTACCATCAAAAAGGACTCAGCAATTGCTTTCCATGGAGTCACAAAATACAAAACATTAATGTTTCAAAAGAATATTAAGCAGGATTAAAAATGGCAGAATAAGACTGGCAACAAAACATAGCTTCTCTAGGATCTGAAATCAAGACATGTAGAAAACAATTCGATGAAGAAAACAAAACAAGACCAAATAAAATGCAAAGCAAAATTAAAACAAGTTGATCTCCAGGAATTGGGTAGGAGCCGACAGGAGGAAGCTCAATGTACAGCACAAATGCATAGAAAAGAACAAGCCCAGAGCTAATCCAGCTGCTGCAAAGAGATCTGTCTCCACTGCTACACTACAAGCTGAAGAGGGCTGGCAACTCCAGGGATAACAACAGACTGAGCCGGCAGCACCAGACCCAAGAGAGGCCCATGGTTACTATGAACATAAAAAGTGGGGGTGAAGTTTTACTCTGAAATTACCTCCTTCCACAAAGCAAGCTAGAGCTTACGAAAAAATCTAGTGTAGTACCCACACTTGAGAGTGGCTAATCAGGAGCCATTTGGAGAAAAGATTCATTATGTAAGACAACTACAATACAACTAAGACCTCAGGGCTTCTGGCACCACCCTACCACAATGTCTGGGCCACAAGACAGTTGTGGAGAGGGCAAGGCTAGATACAGACCCCCTGGCAAGTTCTGAGTTCAGACAAGGATACAGGGGTTCTGCCCTCCAACCTGAGTAAGCTGGCTGCTCAGGAGCAGCTTTCAGAGGTACTGGGTCTGACAGTGTTGGCATTAAGTCTGGTGGGCTGCTTGATTTCCATCCTAATCCCACCGCACTGCCTACCTCTCGCACAGAGTTCTGTCCTCTGCTTTCACCATATGCCAAACATAACCAGGGATGTGCCTTGGTGGTAGGCACTTTACAAACCCACAGATTGTAAAGCTAGGCAGAGAAAGATGAGACTTAGGGAACACAGAGACCAGCAATGGAAAGCAGATGTAGTGAACAGAATTAGAAAGGAAACCAGGGCTCTGCCATACCTACCATTAAAGGCAGAGCAGAATTTAGCATTTATATATAAAAACATGAGTTTTGGAAGCAAAATCAATCTTAATAGTGACTCACCCCCCTCAGTAGTGACCCATCTACCCTCTGGTCTCATATTTCATGGATTCCAATATTGCAGACTTTGGAAAGAAACTACTCATTCAAAAACAGAACAAAAACTTTGTATTTATCTCTTTTTCTTCATTTTTTTGTGGGGGAGGGATGAGTTTTTTTGTTTTACTTTGTTCTCTATTTTTTTTTTTCTTACTTTTTTTTTTTTTTTGCAGAACTGGGGATTGAACTCAGGCCCTTGCACTTGCCAGAGAAGCGTTTATTCCACTGAGCCATCTCCCCAGCCACTTCTTTCTTATCTTTATGCTGCTTTTATCTAACTCTAATTTTTATTTAATTAAATTAATTAATTAATTTTGTGGAACTGAGGATTGAACTCAGGCCCTTGCACTTGCCAGGGAAGCGTTTATTCCACTGAGCCATCTCCCTTGGCCCCAACTCTAACTTTTAACATGGTCTTTTAGCTCACTTTAGTCTTCTCTTCCTTTTATTTAAATTTTATTTTTCATTTTCCCCTTCCCCATGCTATCCTTACTAGAATTACTATTTTTATTAATCTTTAACTATCTAGTCGATATTATTGCTGAATTATTTTTTATTGTTAATGGTGGTACAGTTGTTGCATTCAACACTCTTCCATCTTTTCTTTCTCTTCTATTATTAAAGGTTAGCTTCTATTTATTATTATGGTATGTCAACATCCATATTGTTCTTGACTGTATGAATGTTGCTAAGTTTCTGAATTGATATTTGTTGTAGGGTAATATCTGTGCAGGATAATATTTTGTCTCTGTGTCATCAATTTTAACGAGAGATCTAGAGATTGGGCCAGTTCTCCATATTAACAAAAACACTATAATCAACTTGTAACCCCCAGTACACACATGTAAAAGGAAACATGAGAAAATGTGGCAACAAAATGTCTCCAGGCACAGCATGGTAGACATGTAATCTCAGTGCTTGGGAGGGTGAGGCAGGACACCAGTTTGGGCTATATAGTGAGCTCAAGCCCAGCCTGAACTGCATAGCTAGAGCTTGTCTCAAAAACAAAAACAAAAAAAAGTGTCTCTCAAGACTCCCAACTCCACCAATGCTGACCTGTGGGGCATCTATGAACAGAAATCAAGGGCCAATCAGCTAAATTATATTAACATAAAAGAGATGAAAAAAAATGGTTTGGTATGATGGTGTACACTTGTCATCCCAGCACTCAGGAGGCTAAGATAGAGGCTGACACAAGAGGACTGCTTTGAGTTCAAAGTTAGTCTGGACCACATAGTGAGTTCAAAGCCAATCTGAATTACACAGTAAGGCCCTGTCTCAAAAATAACAATAACAGTACAATCAGTAACTCAGCATGCTGCCAGATGATACAGCTAAACAGTGGACTTAATACAATAATTATTAAGCTTACATAAGACACTAACTAAAAGCTAGTTGAGCTACACAAAACAATAAACATGAATGACCACCTTAGAAAAGAATTCAAATTAAGAAAGGTACCAGTAGAAATCCAAAGATATAAAGTACTTTTGAAAATACGGGCAATGTGAAGACATACCAATGTGAGGACAGAGAACTAGAAGACAGAGTTGATACAGGTAACCACATACTTAGGGACATCTTAAGAGCAACAACAGAATATGGAAAATGTATTCAACAGCTGCTAGATGATACAAAAAAGACTAATAAGTGGTTAATTAGAATTAGTGAAAATTTAGAAGAAAAAAGTCATTTAAAAAACCTGATTTTCAGAAATAACAGAAAACTATGAAGTACGAAGAAAAATATGAAGAAAAAATTTACAGGTAACTGAGGAATACAGAACCCCAAATATCTGTAATGAAGGCAGAATGCTTAACCTGGTGGAAGGTAAAACTCCTGAAGACATAAGCATAGAAAAGAACTTCCTGAAAAGAACTTCAATTATACAAGAAATAAAAAAAAAAATTATACAAGAAATAAAAGATCAAAATGGGATCTGCACCACAAAAAAAGCAACAAACAGAATGAAGAAACAACCTACAAAATGGAAAAAATGCTTGCCTGCTATTCCTTAAGTGGAGAGTAAAGAACACAATAAAATTAGACCCCATTCCCAAGCAGATACTTCTCAGAAGCACAAATAGCCAATAATTACATGAAAAAAAAAGTTCAACATAGCAGGCCATTAACCATCAAAAGAATGTACATTAAAATAATACTAAGAATCTATCTTACTTCAGAAAGAACTAGGTATAGTGGAACATGCCTTACTCCCAGGATTGCTCAGCGTTGCTGAGAGTTTGAGGTCATCCTGGGCTACATAGTGAGTTCAAGCCAGCCTGAACTACATAGTAAAACCCAGTCTTTAAAAAAAAAAAAAGAAAAAAAAGGACCCCAGAAAAAAAAAATCATTCTCAAGAAATCAAATACTCACAAATGATAGTAAGGCTTCAGGAAAAAAGAACACTTCTACATTGTTGGTGGGAATGTAAATTAGTACAAGCACTATGAAAACCAATATGAAGATTCGTTAAAAATCCAGACAGAAATTCCATTCAACTTAGCTATTCTCCTCTAGGTATCTTCCAAGAAGACTTAAACACATATGACAATGATATATGCATACTGAAGAATACAGCAGCACAACTCATAACAGCTAAGTTTTGGAATTGGTCTACATGTCCATCAACATGTATAATAGATATAGTACTTGTATACAACAGAAGATTACTTTGCCATAAAGCATAAATTTGAATCACCAGTAGGAAAATGAATGCACTTTCAGACCATGATGTTAAGTAGAATAAATTAGACACACATGCTTAAATATCACATGGTTTCTCTTATATGAGAAACAAGTATGGGAGCAAAATGAAAAGTAATGGGAAACAGAGAGACATATCCTTTGCAAATGGGAAAGGGGTGAAGAAACGTAGGAAACATAGGTAGGGGAAGGGAATTAAAAGGTGCTACATACATGCACCGACTACCAACGATGAATGCAATCATATGCTACAGCAGGGCCAGGTAGATAACTCAGTGGAATAAGTGCTTGCCTGGCAAGGGCCTTAGTTCAATCCGCGGTTCCGGAAAAAAAAAAAAAAGCAAAAGCAATCATATGCTGCAAACACGTACTAATAAAAATAAAAATTTAAAAAACATTAAAAGGAAATATATTCAATAATCAAGATTTAATAAATTGTACTGTTTTATCAAATCAACATTCTTTTTCTTTGTGGAACCAGGAATTGAACTCAGGCCCTCGCACTTGCCAGGGAAGCACTTATTCTACTGAACCATCTTCCAGGTCCCTCAAGCGAACATTCTCATATGAACTTTTTATTTTCTACTGTGAGAGTATCAACAATACAATGACTATTAATACTACCAGTAGCAGTATTGGTACCATTGCACTGATTTGTGCTTAAGTACCAGGAGTTTTACTCCTCACCATTGCTTTTCTACCATCTATGCAAATATCAGCACAGTGTATGGGCATTTTACGTCATGGTACTGTCATAAGAATACATTTGACATGACAGACTCTAAAGGGGTCTTAGTTAAAGACCCATGGATGTTGGTCTATGTGCCAATATCATTGTTTAATGAAAATTTTTTAATAATACTTTGGTAATTTAAAACGTTTCAACTTTGTTATTGTCTGGTAATTTTTTTTTTTTTTTTGTATTGTAGATTGAAACTAGGGCTTTTATACTGAGTTAACATCTCAACCTCTTGATTTTTTGAGTGTTACTAGGATGCCCTGGGGGCTCAACTTGCCATTCTCCTATCCTTGCCTCCCAGAGTGCTGGAACTACACTGCATACCGCCATGATCAGTTTCAATTTTATCTTTTTGACATAATGTAAATGATCCTCATACCTTTACATTTATATAGTTGTTTTTTAATTACATAAACTTTAGGATATTTGTCGAAAACCCATAGTGATTGAGTTGCAATTGCATCAATCTGTAGATGTTTGGAGGAAACTGATATCATAAAGATAATTAAAATACTGAGTTTTACTCTAAACTTCTAAGAAGCTAGTACTGGAAATTTTTTTTTTTTTTTTCGGAACTCAGGCCCCTGTGCTTGTGAGGTAGGAAAAAATATTTTGAGTTCTAATTCCCTACAGAACGTGTGGGAATAGATGTTCTCTGTGCTTCTGATTTTAACTTTTTAATATATCATCAAGCTAATTTCATGCATTTATAAGTCAAAGACCTGGGAGAAGTGAGTACCTGCTACGTGGTGCAGTGGAACATACTCGGCCTCCCTCATACTGCCCTCTATCCTTTCTTAAGCATCCATTATTCTGACCAAAGTGTGGATTTATAACAGAATTTATCATTTTACCACAATACACCATTTCTAAAGAAATTAGTTTATAGCCACTTGAACTTTATATTACATTGTGCAAGTAGTTTCTTGATTTTCTCCCTTAGAAGCTACTATGAGTTTTAACTAGGTTGATGTGGTAGCTGTAGTGAAAGATCTTTTATCCCCAAGTTCTGTGCTTGAGGAAAGTTTAAAATGGATAATCTATAAATACTCTTCTAGATATGAACTTCTACTACTTTTTATAAAGAATATAGAAATGTATAGTTTGATCTAACAATGAACAGTAAAGCCTTGGTTTGTGAACATAATTTGTTCTGGGGTCATGTATCTGAGCTAAAGCACTCATATATTAGAGCAAATACCCATAAGAAATAATGAAAGCTCAGATTTGTTCCACAACAAAAAAACTCATAAAAATGACTACAATACTGTCAATACAAAATATAATGAAAAATAAATTACCTTGCACTTACCTTTGACAACTTTTGTGGCTGGTGTAAAGGAGATGAGGGGGACAAGGGTTATTATGTAGAATGACTTTCACTAACAGAGTCACTAAAAAACTATTGGCTCAGTTTTTCTTTTCATGCAACTTCAACAAGGAACCTATCCAATGACATTTGCTTTCTCATCCTTTTGAAGATTTCATGGAAATGTGACACTGTACTGTCATGAAACAGATTTCACTTATGCACTGTTACACCCTTATTCAGATGGTGCTTCTCTACAAAATCCTCCACTGTTTCCCATATTGAACACATCCTCCTAACCCCATTTGAAGTACAGAATTCCTCTGCCTTTTTCTTCCCTTCTCCAGACAAGATTTTCCAGTTGGGAGATGATCATCCACAATCCCAGAGAGACAGAGATAGAAAAGGGGGAACCACTGGTTTAGTTGTGATCATATGACATTCAGTGTCATGTACCACTCATATTGTAAGAAATAGCTCCTTTATCAAGTTAAAATTTATTAGGAATGTTTTCTTGTCTTATGGAACACCCAGAAAACAAGTTATCGCAATCCAAGTGTTACTATAGTTGATCATAATTATGATTTGAGGTTGACTGATTAGGAACACAAACTGCAAATACGACACAGGATTATTGTCACAAATGTGCAAAAATTTAAAACTTTCTTAATTATGATACTTCAATATGCACAAGTAGGTTTAAAATGGCATATGCAATGATTAAGAAAAAAACAATTCACAATGCAAAAAATGCAAAGTTTATTTTCTTAAATAAAATACTATATTCATATCTATACAAATAATTATTACAACCATTAAAATGTTACATTTAACAATAAAAATTTCAAAACTTTAAACAAGAGCATGGTTCAGAATATTCACACCCTAATACAATGCACTTGTAAAAAGATGTCAAAATAAACAGGACTTATTCTTATTTACAACTGTAGGACAATCATGATCATATTATACATATCTTTTCTGGATTTCATTACAAAACAAATTAGTTTCCATTAGAATTATAAACCAGGTGATTTACAGTAATAGGACACAGTGCACAGCAGACCTCGCTGGCATGATAACAGATACAAATATTATACTATTGAAGCGGTAAAATTCATTTTTTCCTAGTGACTGCCCTATGGTAAGCTTCTCACCCAGTGTATCTATGAATAATTTGTGAAGGTAATTATGTTTTCAGCTTTTTCAACCTATTTTTTTTACCAAAATGAAAATATATATATATATATAGAGATAGATAGATAGATATAGATATAGATATATATAACCTGCTGAAAGTGGAAGCAAATCTTTTCTTCACAGTAACACAACTGCAGCATCTTAAGCAACACTGTCTGGTCCCTTTCTTCTTGGAAGAACTACAGTTCAATTCCCCAGTACTGTTTACCACTGCAGTCAAGTCTAGTGTCTCAGTGACCTCACAGATGAAAATGATTTTTTAAGACGTCAGGGTGGGGGCCGGGGATAGGGCTCAGCAGCACAGCACTTGCCTGGCAAGCAGAAGGTCCTGAGTTCAATTCCCGGTACAAAAAAACAAACAAAAAAAGACTTCAGGGTAGGTTGGTAGAGAGGTCTCAGAAAAGTGAAGAAGGGATTTAAATGGATCAGACATTAAGTTCCTATGAAAGAGTATGGTGTATCGCTGTACACACAACAGAGCTCCCCCTCAAAATAAAGATCATCTTTTAAAAAATGTTTTATATTACAAATAAAATTGTCTTCTATCACATGAAACTCTATGAAAAATTATGGAGTCATGCCAAATAACACCAGTATGGATATTATGTCCAATATCTTCTATTTGACTCATGATTATGAAGGGTCTGACAACATACTTGTGCAAGGAAGATTACCGTAGTTTATGCAAATCTAGAAATAAAGATGCTGAATAACCACCACATATAAGCTCTGTGTTTAAATGTTTTGCTACTATCTAGTATTATTTTTACAAGATCAGCTTCAAAGATGGCTCAGATAATGATAAGGCAACAGTGAGAACATCAACTGTACTTGTCTCCTAGGAGGTGTTTGATTACACAGCATGTTCCATCCCAGTTGGTCCTTTACTATAACAGGAGTGGGCAAGTGATATGCTCCAGTATCTGGTCTAACGACCAGAGGCACAGTTTCAATTAAAGTGCAGTACCAGGATAGATGCATGGGGACAGAACTACCAGGTCTGCATCCAACAAGGTCCTCAATGACCCCTCCCCCCAGTGTAGCTGGACTGCCTCATTCTAAACTTGGTGGCCTCAATAGATGCAATAAAAACACTGTCCAGGTTTTGCTCTAGTAGAAACCCAACACAGGAAGAATAGATACAGAGTATAGTTAAATTTTAAAAAGGAACCTTTTCTGTACAATTTTGGAAAGGGAAAAATGGTAACATTCAGCCAACAAGGCATCTGAAGAAGAAACTAATTTCTGCTTTTAATTGCATATCAGTAACATAAAACCATCATGCAGAGATTACTCCACACTAGCGTAGCTAGCCATTGGCTATTATTGCCCTCTGGTAGGTGCATTACCTCCAGGTGCAGGCAGCATTTATCTAGGTAACAGAATTGCAAAGACCTTCAGGCTCCTAAGGGTATCAACACAAAGCCATTCATTTGTCCCTTCTTCACTGGACCATAGTGAAAAAATAAGTCCACAAAATCAAGGAATAGAGCTATATGGCACATTGAAATATTTTACATCAGTTTTGAACTTTTTTTTTCCAAACATGTTGTTGTTCCAGGGGCCATAGTACTTCCAAAGTCAGAAATTATGAATCACTCATTTGAGAGTATGATTCAGGACTACACACTTACAGATGGTAGGCCCAGTAAGTATTTCAAGACAAAGGAGTAATTATCTTGCTAAAGAAATGACCAGGCTTCCTTTTACCTGTCTGACATAGAGAAGATGGAAGAAACTAAGAGTGTAAGTACTACAAATGAAAGGAAAAATAACGCTGAGAAAATGCATATTAGTAAGTCTTTACCCTTTTTCAAGATGTTAAACTTTACTTCCATTAAAATGTGCTTCCACATTTTTTGGAGTACAAATGTTAGCCTCTCCATAAAAGGGCTAATATTAGAAGGCAAGAACAAGACAAATGACATAATTCTCTAGTTTAAGAAAGCTGATCAAAATATTAAAATTAAAAAAAAAGACAAGAAGGCTGACTGATCTCCAAGGCAGCTCAGCATAATCCTGAAATGTGACTGGAAAGTGCTACAAACACACTTGCTCCACTTCCACAGTTGAGTTAAATTTTATAAATCAAGATCACTGTGCAAATCTCATGTCTCACTTAGAAAAAGAATGCTACTTCTGGTAGCCCCGGAGTTCTTACAATAAAAATAAAAATAAATTTCCTGCCGTGATATATAACATGTGACACTCCAAAGCAACCTGTTTTTTAAAAAAAAATCAAGATGGGTTTATTTCATCCATGACTGACATATTTAAAAAACTTATTTGAAAAAGTTAACACATGAAGAGAAATGCATTTTTCACTTCATTAGAACTTATTGTTAAATAAGGAATCAGTCACTTTTGGTAACTGAGTCTACATGATCAATAATACTAAAGAGAAATGATTTAACCAATGACTCACTTGTGACTCAGACATATGTGGATTTCAGTAAGTTATGAAATTATTTGGTTCATATAATCATGTTAGCAAGCCAAAAATAATATGAAATGTATTACAAGCAAAACTGACTGCATTTTCTGTCATTCCTTTACCAAATATGTCCTATATCACAAGGTAACAAATTTCATCCTCCAAAATCATGTGGCTCTACTTAAAAGAAAAAAATACTGCCAGTAAGTGTTTATCATTTTAAGTCAAATAAGAATATTATGGTGTAAACACAGAATTGAGTCCATTTACAAAATGACCTGTAACATATGTACATGTTACATCTGTACGGTAGAGTTGCATTAAAGCAGGAGCCCAATTATTTGCAAATGGCCACATCTTTCTTTAGGTGGTCAAATAAGCCTTACTAAGCTTCATTCAATATCAAAGTGTTAAGTTCCTGAAATGACGGTTCTGAGAAAATGCAAACACTATCTCTGAGGACAGCTAAGCAACAAAATGCAATCAACGCAAGACAAAGATTGTGTGCTGCAATTCAAACTGAGCTTCTTAGTCAGGTCTGGTGATGCCTGCCTAAAATCCTAGCTCTCAGAAGGCTGAGGTAAGATGATTATTTCAGCCCAAGAGTTTGAGACCAGCTTGGACAACACAGTCAGACCCCATCTCAAAAAAGAGAGAGGAGAAAAAGCTCCTCAGCCAATTGCTTAGCTTCAACAGTCACTGACTGGGATGTGTGGGTGTGTGTGAGAGACAGAAACAGAAGGAGAAGACAGAGAGTGAGTGAACAGCCAGACACAGAAAACTGCCCATCCTGAAATTCGTAGACTAGACCTTTCAAGTACAAATTAAAAGCTGAATGCTAAAGCTTAAAACTCAAGAGAATTTTCAAAAAGTCACTAGTCTTCCTTTTTATGCATAACAGAAAGTTTTTAACTGTTATGTTTATTCACTCTCTTAAATAATTTATTCATGAAGCTCTCTCCTTCTTCTCCAAGACTTTTTTAAAGGGAGACAACATAGGTTTCCTTTTGTTCACACTATTCTTTTTTTTGCCCTCTAGGAGGCTACTTTAGTTGGCAGCAGAAATAGGAATGTTTGGTGAGAACAGTTCAAGAGGCACAAACCCTTTTGCTGAGTCTTTAGAAGAGGTATTCATTGGAGGTAACTGCTCTGACCAGGTCAGAGGAGACTTCCTCAGGATGGAAAAACATGCTGGGCCCTGGGCTCACTCCTTTAACACAGTAGACAGGACAAGTTATATGCATCTCTCCCACCCCATTTCATTTTTGGCAGAATAAAACAATAAAAAGTCAGGTTTAAGAAAATGAGTATATATGCAGTAGTTGCTTTCTTAAGTTTTCTTAGATTAATCTATTCAAAATTCAATACAAGTGTTTTTCAATTTATTATTAACTTCAGAGAGGTTTTAAAAAACTCCATCCACATCAGTTTTTTCTATTTTTTAAAGCAGATTTCAATTTCCTATTTTCACATGGCAGGCCTATTTTTTTTCCCAAATTTATTTTTAAATTGGCATAAAATTGTATGTATTTATCATTATAACATTGTGAAATATTCATACATTGTGGAATAGTAAAGACTAGTTTATAATTTAAAATCTGTTTTCATACATTCCCTCACACATTCATATACCCACAATGCATATATACTTTTTTGAAGCACCATTTCACACCTACCATTAAGAAAAATAATAAATTCATCTTACTGTAATTCTGTTATGAGTAGTAATAATGCAATGTACAATGCCATATTTAAAATATAAATATCAGTAAAGGAAAATACTGAGGGCTTAAAACTCTCTTCAGAAATATTTTAAAAGGAAAACTAAAATAGATGTATAGAGTCTAAACACATTATTTACTGATGGAAATGAAAGAATACTAAACCAAATTCTACGGAGGGCTGAGGATGTAGGTCGGCGCTATAGTGTTTGCTTGGCATAAATTCAATCCCCAACATGGGGGGAGTGGAGCCAAAAATCTCAACTGGTAAAACCCTACCATTAAATGAGAAAAACTCTACCTTTGTGTAACTACTTTTATCCTTATGGCCTGATGCAAACTGCAAGTACAAAAATGAAAAATATTTATGTACTTTACTTTTCAGGTCTATTTTAAGGCTGTCAAGGAAGACTTTTGCGTCAAAAGATCTTGGCACATTCAAGGAAAATGTGACTCCCTATTTTGAAGAACAATTCATGGGATTCAGATATTTTAAGAAAATTGTAATTAAGAACAAAGCCTCTAAACCAACCCTAGAGAATGAAGGCTGATTAAACAATCCATGTATCTGCCAAATGTTTGGCTCTAGCCAGGATATTCACTCTGACATCAATTCAACACTGACCATGTGTGTAAAAAATTATTTTAGATATTATCGGCCAGCACATCTCATATGAGTCACTGTGTTTTATCAAATTGCCCATATATTTAGATAGCAACTCAACTACCTCAAGTACTTCAAAAATTATTAATGATCAAGTTTCAGATATCAGCTTCTTCCTTCTATCTAGCACATTACCAAGATGATCTCCTTTAACCTCCAGTTGATTAATATTCAGACCATAAAATACAAATCAAACCCGAAAATGTAAATCTACTTTAAAGATAAAAAGTACACTGTGCACTTAAAAAAAATCAGAGCTAACTTGTTTTTGACAAGTTATAATCTTTCATATGGCCTCCCTAGCATTCAGAAAATAACTAAAAATTGATTACACAAACACAAAGAAAAAACACACAAAGCCACACATACACAATGCTCTGTGTACATATAACCATGTAAGTACACACAAGTACATTTGCAACCTCACCCAATACCTTTCTGTTTACTTAAACAGCTGAACTGCAGTCATGACCTAAAATATGGCTTATGTTATGGGCAGGTCTGTTTGAGGACTGCTTGGAAGAGTCAGATGCTGAAGAGTTTGCTATTGTAAGCAAAGGTGACATTGCTGAGCCATCAGGAAGAGCTGTTGCTATTTCTGGAAACAAGGATGTCATATTAAAGTTAGATAAATGTGAGTTGGTCATGTGCATCGGTGGCATATCAGGGAGAAGAGGAAAACTTGGCTGAGCAAAGCCAACAGGTCTAGGAGGAGATAAAATGGATCCAAATCGGTTATTTAAACTTCCACTGTTTACTTTCTCTGTGGTTGGATTTGAGAACATCTGGTTAGAAAAGTAGGGGATTGAAATATCATTGGACAGTGTAGGATGAGCAGGAGAATATGGGGGATAGAAAGAAGGCAGAGTATTTTGGGGATCTACTGGGATGAGGGCTGGAGTTCGAGTGGCACTAGGCTGAGTGACCTGTGGAATGAAAGAGGTATTAGCATTTATTGGTGGGTTCATGCCACCCTCAGGAATAAAGGGAAAACCAAAATTTTGTGATAATGAATGCTGGTCAGGACCTGAATTATCATTAGGTACCTGTGGGCTCTCAGGCATGAAGCGAACAATACTTCCTCTCTTCTCAGTAGCAGGTTGTTGACGTCCAAGAATCATACTGCCACTAGTAGAGAGAGGAAGATGGGGAAGACTTGGATCAAAGACATTACTATGTCTTTGGTTTCCAGATCGATTCCTTTCAGGCTGACGAATTTTAGAGCTACCACTGTCTTGCAAGGGATGTCTTGACCTCTGGGGAACTGAAGTATTAGCCTGACGTACAGGAGGCCCTTGGTCAGCATTTCCATGAGACACAGATGGATGAGGCAGAGCTGGCCTTGCAACCCCATGCATGTTGGTTGTAACAGGAGGGTTCATGTGGCCTTTGGTGCCATGACTATCAGTAATCCTCATAGGATTAGACTTCTGTACAGAAACATTGGGACTTGTGTTTCGACCTTGAATATCTCCTGAGGAAGAAGAACTTGAAAAGGGAATATTCAAGGTACTATTCCTGGTGTTAACTGCACCTAAAGACATGTCACAACTTTCTCGATTCTGACTCTCACTATCTCTTCTAATATGGATACTTTCATGAGCTGGGGGACAATTATATTCCACTGCAGAGGATGGACCACACTGTGTATTCCTCTGATGTTCTGAGAGCGATCTCTGGCTCCCAATGACCTGATCACCCAGGTGAGGGGCAAGTAAACTCTGCATGAAACTTTGGTGACATGTATTTTCACTGTCCCTTGGTGGGATAGCATTTCCTGTTGGGATGCTCTGAACTGGTGGATAAGGTAATCTCTTTTGACGCTCAATTGGTGCTGACCCAGTGTTCTGACTAATTCGAAAAGCCTGGGATTGCATACTCCTCAGTGATGATACAGAGTTACCAATTTCATTATTTCTTGATGACTGCACTTCAAAATTACTCTGGGGCTGCTGACTAGCTCCACTTGGTTTAAATGTCTGGCAGTCAGAAAGGCGGATATCGGAGGCAACAGTATGGTCTGCACGACCCTGCATATTATGAATTGCCAAGCTCTTATTTCTGGGAACATCAAGATAGCTTCTCATTTCAAGCTGATCTGAAACTCTGGAACCCTGAACTGATATACCCATTCTCTGCTCTGAATTAGAAGATGTCTTTCCAATGAGTGCCTCAGCAGAGTAACTTGAAACTCGATTTCTCTCTGGCCTATGTGGAGTACAAGTCATGTCTGAAGATCTAGTCACAATACTTGGTTGGGACACCATTTGCTGCTCTAAGCCTCTTGATGTCAAAAGCCTCTGCATCGGATTATGCCCAGATACATGTTCAGAAGAGACCCCTGAACCTTGCTGTCTGCTTCCAACATCCTGCTGCTGGTGCATAATGTCTTGATTGAGATGGTTCTGTGGGTGGCCATGGTGGTTCCGGCTAGTTGAAGGGTTTTCACAGCTCTTTTCTGGCTGGGAATTTGCAAAGTGCTGCTGCATCTGTTGCTGCATCTGCTGATGGTGGGGATGTGGTTGACCACTCTTGGGTCGGGATTGGTCTGCTGCATGGTGCTTTGGTTGTAGGGAAAGCTGAGAGCCCTGAGTGCCCTGAACAAGATTCCTCTTTTTCTGCATCTGAACTTCCTGCTGTAGAGTTCTCTGTTGGTGCACATTATGGGGCTGAGAGTGGACAGCATTCTCTGCATGAGGCACATGATGCTGCAGTTGGTACAAATGATGCCTCTCTCTTAACTGCCCTGCTTGCTGTTGTTGCTGCTGCTTGATGTAGAGATGGTTACTGTGAAGGTGAGAAACCCCTTGCGGGGGAACATGCTGCTGCATGGCCTGCAGATGTTGATTTGTCTGGGTTTGCTGCTGCTCAGCAACAGAAGGCTGAGAACTACACTGAACTTCCGTTTGCCTCAATGCAGGAGTCACAAAGTTGTTACCAGGTGCAAACAATCGTGTAAGGCCATCTCCATGTGCTGGGTTGCTAACAGGCACAACTGAGTTTGAGGAGTTGGGAGGTATCTGACTAACCATCATTTGAGCTTGGTCAGAAATGCCATCTGGAGTTCGGCTCATCAGGGACATATTTTCAAGCCTGAGAGGAGCTGGCTGACAATGTTTTTGACGCTTGGTGGATGACAGTAGCAGATCATCCTGGACAGCTCGCTTGGCAGAATCTTTACGGTTTTCATGATTCGGTTTTAAAAGGGGTTCTTGAATCTGTGAATTTGGTATGGTACTAGCCATAGTGTTTAGCTGGTCTTGGGAATATTCTGCCATCAGAGATGGTCCAGGAGGCTGGCTGCCATAGGAGCTGGATGAAACAGTCAGATTCACTGTTGTAGGAACAGCTGTTTGGTCTGAAGTTTGGGATAAACCTGCACAACTGACGAGAGGATGGGTGAGGCTGTTCTGGTGGATAAGATTATTCACACTTAAACTGGTGAGGCTTGGTGGCTGAGAAGAAGCCTGCAAGGAGGCATTTGATGTTTTAATTCCTAGAGAACAACTTGGTTTTTCAATGGGTCTTTCCACTGTTACTTCAATTGAATCCTGAGAGTTAAATTCATTTGCTGTTGTTTCTCCCTGTCCTGTGCCATTCTCTTTAGGGATGTGTGATTTGAAAGGCTGGTCTCCTTCCAAAGATGATGCTTCAGAAGACTTTGAAGTAACCTCCCTTATATCAGCCTGGATGCCAACTCTTCCCTTCTCAATGTTCTCCTGGTCAAAAATAGCTCTTGCTGCAAGAGCTACTATATCCGTTTGTTCTACAAAGGTACAGCTGTCACAAGTATTAGTTGTTGTGTTGCTGGTCACATCTTCTCTAGTTGTTTCAGGAAGCATGGATGCAACAGAGAAGCTGCGACTACTGCCGGAGCTGGTTGACATAGGAGAGTCAGCCTGCCTCGTGAGCAGAGAACTGGCCATAACTTCCTGCTCAGGGAGGCAGGTGTGCTGTTGGGGTGGAGCTCTGTCTTCACTGCTCATCAGGAGTAGTTCCTGTTTGGGATGTAAATCCACACTGGAATCGACTACCTTAGAATTTTCTGAAGAAAAGTCAGGATGATCAATTTGGACTGAAAGAGATGATTTCTGAGGGTCTTTTTCTTTAGCAAGATCAGACAGCAATGTAGTTAGACCTTGCTCCTTCAAGAGACCTGCAGCTTGCATTGTATCGGACGAACCTTGCTCAACCCTGCAAGGCTCTGCAATGATTTCTACCTCAGAAACACAGTCAGTATTTGTAGTGCTTGTGGATGACAAACCAGAAACTTGAGAAACCAAAATCTGGGGATCACTTGGAGAAGGAATTAAGATACTGGCTGAAGTGCAGGATTTGGTAGCATCTGACAATGCTAAACTAGTTGGTGGTCTATCCTGAGATGTTTCCTGTTCTAAAATGGGCATAGAATCTTTGGATTTTTCTGGGACTACTGCAAAAGTTTCACTTGTTACAGATTCTTGTCGGGGTGAGCTAGACAATTCTGCTGACTTAGATTTGGATACAGATTCAGGCATTACTGATTCAGAATTTAGAACATCCGAAGAATGTGAAGCAGAAACACTAACATTATTTGCTTCAGACACAGTGGCAGATGGTAGAACAACAGGGAGGCTTTCCAGCAGTCTATCATTACATGGTGGCTCTGCTGAGCCTTCAGTTCTGGGACAGTCTAACTTGCCTAATTCTCTCACTAGATTCAGGGGACATGCTGGTTTGCTAGATACTAAAGGTTTCTTGGCACCTGGCTTCTTATTCAACCTTTTTGACTTCACAGCTGGTGGCAAACAAGCAACAGTGTTTACTGAGGAAGTAGTCACAGCAGTATAAATACTTGGTAGTGTGGCTGAATTATCTGTTGTTGTGGGAGGTGCTATACTTGTTGTTAATGAAACACAGTTAGCTGGGGTGGTTTGACTATTTGCAGCACTTTGAGGATTGGCAGGCTGGCTAATAGACAAGTGTACACAGCTTTGCCCAGCCATCTGTGATATGCTTTGATTGAGGCTGGCCAAAGCACCAAATGTATTTAGGGCAACGTTGGTATTTGGATCTTCGCTGGTGGTGGGCTGAATAATTTGCATAGGGGTTTGACTTGTAGTTCCTGATGAAGACATCACAGGCTGCAAAGCAAAGAGCTGTCCATTTAAAGAAATGGTTTGAGGCTGTTGTTGGTTTGACATGGTAACAGAGAAAGTCTGTGTTGAATTAGGTACTGATAAAGATGAAGGTCTTGGTAATATGTGAACAAGATGCTTTCCTCCAAAAGTCTGTGCGGTAGAAACATTTTGCACTGAATTACTAGAGCCAATTATAGCACTGGCTCCATTGACAGGGAGTCGAACAGAACCAGGAGGTGCAGCAGAAAGGAGTGGCAATGAGTTCTGATTAGCTGCCTGTATGATGACAATCTGTTGACCTACTGTTTGGTTGGGAACCTCTGCCCTCATCACTGTTGGGCAGGGGGTAGTGCTAGGTGGCTGAAGAATGATAACATTTTGATTAGCTGAAGCTCCATTAACAGCGGACCCAACTGGCTGAGCCATCTGAATCACTTGCATTGCTGAATTGAGTGGTAGAAGACTTTTTGGAGGCTGAGATTTAATTTGTGGCTGGGAAATTAGTGACTGCATAGGTAAAGGTGGACAAGAAGGCAAGGTTATAACTACTTGCTCAACTGGCTGTCCATCTGCTGGAAGGGAATTATTTAAACTGATGCCTGTGGCCATGTGTCTACTGTGATTGCTTGTGGTGGGTCTAGTACCAGACTCACTCAATACTGGAGTCACAGTGGAAGATGGTGTCTGGCTTAAGGGCTGAATAGTGTTTCCTGCCAGTTGCAAAGTAGTCCACGTTGTCTGTGTGTTTCCAGCTGAAGAAATTCGGGTAAGGCTGTTAATGTTTTTCAAATCCGAAGCACTAGCACTTGAAGAAGGCAAAGAACAAGAAAGAGTCCAACCACTGTCCAAAGGATTTGCAGAAAGTGTGCTTCCTGGAGTGCTGGTCTTTCCTACTCCAGGGGCAGGAGGTGCCACCACTGTGGTTGCATTTGTTGAGTCTGTGCACTTGCTAAAGCTCAGTGGAGAAGAACTGCTGGCAGATCTGGGAGGCTGGGGCCAGACTGTTGTGGTAACTGAAACAACAAAGGTGTTTTGCAAATCACCTCTGCAGTTCTGAAGGCTTGAGCAGGACTTGGTTCCATGTTGTACTTTAGTGGCAGTGGCTGAGGAGCTGGGGGAGACACTTGTGACACAGGGGGCTGTCTTCTTTAGTAATTTGGTGCTGTCTAACCCACTGTTATTTTCAGAATTTTGATCATTTGGACATATGTGTGATGAAGGATGCTGACGAGGTTCAGGACCAACTGATACAGCAATCAGTGAGCCACCAGTGGCACTGGGCATACTTGCTTCACTTTCAACGGTGGGAAGCTCAAGAATACTTTGAGCAGAAATCGCAGCAGGAAGACAAAGAGGAACAGGCTGATTAGCAGCCAATGCAGAAACTGTGGTCTGATGCCATGGCTTGCTTTCAGAAGCATAAATTCCAGAAATAGACACAGGAGTCACAAGATTGCAAGTTCTCTGTACTGGCACCACATTGGCTGTTTGCTTTTGTAAATTATGACCAACATTAAAGGTTATCCCTTGAACAGCTGTTCCTTGGCTATTTCCACCAGGCTGACTCCTGTTAGAATAAACAATGATATTTTTCTGAACCTGGTCACTTGGAATAACAACAGATACCTTTGAGTTTTTAAGGTTTCCTTTCCAGTGGATTGTGGGGTCATCATATAAACATATGTCATTCGCTTTCAGTAATTCAATGTATCGACCATTTTCTTTTTGGATTTCCTCCAGTTGTTTCCGTAGTTTTTTAATTTCTTCAGCTATGATATTAAAAATAAAAGTTAAAAACACAGGTGCATGTCAGTATAACTTAAAAAAGAACTATGCACTAAACTACTGAATTCTAATTCTAGCATTGTAATAGTTTTATATATTTATTTGGTACAGGGTCTCACTATGCAGCCTGGACTCATCATGATCCTCCTGTCTCAGTCTCCCCATTGCTGGGATTATAGGCATGCATCACCACACCTGGTTTTGGCACAGTGCACCTAGGTTTCCAGGGACAGCATGGTATGCAGTACTGGTAATCAAACCCAGTTCCTTGTCTCCCTAGCCTAATTCTAGCATTCTAAATACTTCAATTAAGAATGTTCAGAACTTTGCTAACACGTTTGTTCTTTTTAGAATATTATTTCAAACACCTATCACATCCTTTTCAAAGTATATGTATGTTAAAGGCCTACCACTAGAAAACCACTCATAATGTAGAAATCTCAAAATTCCCAATTCAAAGGTTTCTGATACTGCAGCTACACAGGTGAAACATGGGAAGACATATTGGTATCATAGTACTATACTAGGAAAATAATATTGACTATCCCTATAATGTCATTTAAATGTTGAAACAGCTAACATGAATTGTAGTGGTAACAGACTATCCCATAAATGGCTTTAATTTCTATATTACCCTTTGAAACCATAGAGACTGGAATGAGAATATGTCAGCTGTTAAGTTGATGGGGCATCAAAGAAATACTGATAATGGATCTGCTGTTTCCCTTGTTAGGGCCGGAGCAGACTGCTGAGCAATGAAAGCCTGCAACAGCCCTCTTTTGCTAAGGGAGATAGCTTTACCCATTGTCTTACTTCAGGGGCAGCTTTGGCTAATGATACTTATGCTCTGCAACTTCTTACATTCCCATCTGCCTGGCCATAATAGTAGGTATTCTCATCCTTACCCCATCAAAGGCAGCCAGCCTGCAAGACTAATGGCCTGTGAGGTAGATTGAAATGAAAAGCTCCATTATTTTGACAAGGATAAGCTAAGACTAGCAGATGATTTGTCTCAGATTTTTAAACAGATGAAAGACATCAGTGTGTTGCTTATATTAAAAATTAAAGGTCAAAAATATACATAAAAATTAAAGGTCAATCATTATGAACCAAATAACAATAATCTTTACTCTCAGTGAACATTTATTTACTTGTGCTTTTCATTCATTGACTCATTCAATGATAATAACAACAGCTAACATTTATCAAGTATTTACTGTGTGCTAAGCTTTAGTCTAAATGTTTTACCTGTAATAGCTCTTTTAATCTTCATAAAAACCATGAGATGGGAGCTATCACAATTAATGACAGAGATGACAATGTAGCCAAACTAAGTTGGCCCCCACCCGGCCTAGCTATTCAGTTTTTTCTAAGTCCCATATACATCTGGTATTTTTGCAAGACCACTTTCTCTAAGTCACTCGATTGTCTTCATCTCTGTGCTGTGAACTCAAAGACGGTTTCATTAGAAAACTCTGGTCTTGCCATCTCTTTTGTGAGGTGTCACACAATGGCTTTTTTTTTTTTTGTACAGGGTCTCACTATGCAGCTCGGACTCAGTGATCCTCCTGTTTCCAGCCTCCCCAATGCTGGGATTATAGGTGTGCTCTACTACACCCATACTCAGTAGCTGGACTGAACCCTGGCCCCTGTGCTTGCCTACGCAGGCACTTAGTCTGCTGAGCTATCTCTCCAGCCCTAGGTGTCTCACAGTGGCTACCAAACACATATTTTTTCTTTTTTGTGTGTTGCTGTGAATTTGAACTCTAGGCCTTGTGGTTGCCAGGAAGGCACTGTACTGCTGAGCTATATCCCTGGCCCCAAATACATATTCTTGTATCTATCTGGCAGTGCACATCTAAGGGCCTGGGCTATAAAACATAGCTGGCCTAGAGGAGGGAAGAATTATCATTTAAATAAATTAAACTGAGAATTCTGAATGCTGACCTCACAGATATGCTTTCAAATATCCTTTCCAACCATTACTATAGCAACTTCTGCTTTGTTTCCCTCCTTTGAAGGTGGCCTACTGAGCTGTCACAGAAAATCATCTCTACTCTTGTCAGAACCATAAATAAAGAAAAATTCAAACTGGTTTACCATCCTCAGCTTTCTATTTGCCTGGAATATTTTTTTTTTCATTATCTTTCCAATGCTGGTAGAAAAATAGCACTAAAATAAAAGCCACCTCTACCTAAAATCAAGTATTATTAAATAATCAAGGCAGTCTGATGAACATATCATATCAATACAAACAACTATGAAGTAAGCATTCTTGGCCTTCTGAGTCATTGGTAGACACAGACATATCTTGTTTTTATTTTTATTTTTGGCAGAAATGGGGACCGAACTCAGGCCTTGGCACTTTCCGGGCAAGTACTTATTCTGCTGAACCATCTCCCGGGCCCTCACATCCTGTTTTTAAATGATAATGAAAATGCTTCCTTAGATCTTCTTATGGGATTTTCCTAGCTGCAAAATCCAATCAGAATAAAAGAGATTTAGTATTATTAGTATCATGAATTAGGCAAACCTGAAGTACACAAAAGCATTCAAAGTCAAAATTATAAATGCTTCCCTGGCAAGTGCAAGGGACTGAGCTCAATCCCTGGTTCCACAAAAAAAAAAAAAAAAAATCAAAATGATAAATGCAGATATTCACAGAAGCAGATAAGACTTAAACTATAATGATTTCATTTGTAACTATTCACACAGATCTCTTGAATGTATAGTTTTACTAATGTCTTTCTTGGGAAAAAACCTACTATATCCTAAAATAAATGGCCCTATCACAAAGGCCTATGTACTTAAAAATAATAAAACATATCAGTCTCAAATTTTCTTTACCTTGCTCATTGTTTCCTCCATTCAGCAGGAGTTCATCATTTTGCCTTTTCAATTCTGTTATATATTTAAAGGCTTGGTCCAGGATCATATTCTTGCTCTGCAAAAGAAAACAATTTAGAAGTTTCATGAATAGTAAGAACTTGCCCCCAAAACTCAAAAGCTCTGAGTGTATTTCATGTGTGATATGTAACTTTTCAAACTTTAAAATATGCACATTGAAAAGTTTCTACTGTTCATTTTCCATTTACTAAATACTGCCTGAGCATATACTATGTCAGGCTCTGTCCAAGTCAGTAGGATACAGTAGTAAAACAGACCAAGTACAGGTCCTTGAAGAATATGCCTGTATACGTAAAAGAATGCGGAATGGGATTGAACTCAAGCCCTTGCACTTGTCAGGGAAGCGCTTATTTTACTGAGCCATTTCCCCAGCCCCCATAAAATAATTAATGACAAGATTACATATACATACACAAGAATTAGTACAAAGAAAAATAAACCAAGAGAAAGAATGAGCTAGAGTGATGGTACAGCTTACTCTGCACTACGGACTATTTGTGTCCCACCAAATTTGTATGTAGAAATTTTAATGCCCAATGCAATACCACTTAGAGTTGGGACCATCAAGAGGTCAAAATATCTCAAGAATGCAGCCCTCACAAATACGATTAGTGGCCTTATAAGAAGAGACAGAGATAAATTATTTTACTGTTCACCAAGTGAACACATAACAAGGAACCCAATTTTGATTCTGGACCTTCCCAGACCCCAGAACTTTGAGAAATAAAGTTTTGTTGTTTGTCCCTCATTTGATGATGCTTTGGCTCTACTGGCCTGAACTAGGACACTCTGCTAGAATGTTCTGTTGTAGAGATCTCTGGGAAGGCTTCTGTGTAAGGTGATACCTAAGCAAGAATCTAAAAGAGGTAACAAACTCACAGCCTGCTTACATCTACAGAAAAAGGTGCAGGTAGTAAGATCAGGAGGTAAAGACCCTTAGGTAGGGCTGGGCCTGGCAGTATGAGGATAGTAAGGAGCTGAGTAGTGATGGCTATCAGAAAGAGTGGTAGGAAAAGAAGCCAGAGCAGAGGCCTTCAAGACCATGTAAAGATTTTACATTTTAAAATTATTCTCTACTTGTTAACCAAACTATAGATTATCCTTCATAAGTTGAAAAAGAAACATCATTTGATTGAGTTTTGGTATCATGCCCAGTATATTCTATTTTAAGCTTCTTCAAAAAGATTATTTTTTTTATGTCAAGCCATTCTTACTCTTTTTTTTTTTCTTTCTTTTTTTTCTTTTTAGCAGAACTGGAAATTGAACTCAGACCCTTACACTTTCCAGGGAAGCACTTATTCTACTGAGCCATCTCACCTGCCCCTTCTGCTCTTATTCTTAATAGATAATTTTTATATTGAAAATTAATATGCCATAAAAGTAAATTATTTGAAGTATTATATACCAAAAGGTAACATTCTTTTGTGCTTTAACTTTCCACATCTTGTTCTAAGGTTATCACCCTAAGGTTACTTGTGTATCCTTCCAGAAGTATTCTAGACTGATACATATCTGTATATTTTTTTTCAAAATCCCAGGTAGAGAATACTATAAATAACATGTTGTACTGCTTTTTTTAACTTAAAGATTAAGAGAGATTTTTATGCTATATTTAAAAGTCTATCTTATTCTTCTGAAAGGTTGTATTTATTTACTTACCAATCTATTACTGATAAACATTTGACCTATTTAATAGCCACTTCTCGTTTTATCTTTGGCTATTAAACATTTAGCAATGAATATTTAACTTCTACTTCACCATGTATATTATTAAATTACTCAAGTACTTTATGTATATCTCTTTTCATGTAGGAATCACTATAACTTATTGTTTTGGGAAAACCTGATAATACCCAGCCCTTATCTCTCCACCCTGCAAACAGGAGTTAGAACATGTAATAATAGCAAAGAAAAACTTCAAAACTTCTCTGCTTCTGGAAGTCAAATACTGACTTCTCTGCACATTCTAGGACATCCAAGAAGTACAATGCTTATGGTTTCTTGTCTTCAGAAAAACTCAGAGGAATGAATCCCAAGAGCAGGAATGAATCTTAAAAGGAATGACTCCAAAAGAGCAGGAATGAATCCCAAGAGCTGAAAAATAAACTTTTACTGGGGGGG
>PVKA01000099.1:0-181494 GCA_004027165.1 Ctenomys sociabilis | reverse complement strand
AAGGAAGCTGAAGTGTAAGTGCTTGCCAGGGAAGACAATGCTGAGAATAAGTTGTGTTGGCCTTCTAAAATCATAGGTGTTGCAGCACGGAGAAGTATCAGCTACTATGAGGGCTGGTAACAGGGGTAAGACTGAGGACACTCACTGAAAGACTTGTAATAAAGTAGCAATGGACAGTTACAATAATTAATACACGATTAATTATTAGTAATTAATAACTCTTACTAACCTGTTTTGAAACTTTCATTGCTATTTTTTCTCATTAAAATGAATAATTTTTTTTTAGACAACAACAATAAAAAACAAAAGTAGCAATGCACAGGAACCACATCTCTATATACGTGTCTTATGTAGCTGGACAACTTCCCTTTCCTGCCTCAACCACAAGAAACAAGTTTATTTTCTGTGAAATCTGAACCAGAGAATTCAACCTCATGTATACTTGACACAAAAAGGGCATGAGGCTCAAAAGTGAAAACAGTGTAAAGAAAACTCCACCTACTAAAGTATGAAGATCCTGGCCCTGGCTTAGCCCAGAGATTATTAGCAAATAAATTCTTACTCCCTCCTCCATCATTTTTACTCCCAGGTAAGATATTGGTATATTCTTCCCTGGGTATATGTGTACTAACCCTCTACAAGTAATGTATTTATGATATACTGTACACATATACTAATAAAAATAAATTTTAAAAATTAGCAATTACCCTAAAAAATACAGATACTGACAGTTTTGAGTTCTACCACCAACATCACCACAAAACTGGCATACCATCCAGCTATGGAACAATTAAGGGCAACGACAGACAAACCCATTTGATCAGGTTTTAATGTGTCATTCTTCAGCATAAAAAACAGCTGACATATCATTGAAGACTTAAGGAAAATCCCTGAAAAGAACAACAAATGAAGGACAAAAAAAGGAGTCAGGAAAACAGAAAATTGTAGATTTGAAGAATAAAACCTATATAACATTCAGAGATGAGACACTACTGAATCCATAGAAATGTATATTATGAAATACATGGCATAAAAAGGGATGAACAAAGAATAAGAAAAAGGACTCTTGGATCTGGGCTTGGTAGCATCTGACTGTAATCCCAGCATTTGGGAGGAAGTAGAGGGGTCAAGAGTTTAAGGATAACCTATGCAGTACCCCAAGATCCTGTCTCCAAAACACTGGGGGCTTGGGAGGGGATGTGCAGACTAGATGTGGTTGCATTCAAGTGTAATTCCAGCACTTGTGAGGCTGTTGCAGGAGGATCCCCACAGATTTAAAGCCAGCATGGGCTACATAGTGAGGTCAAGGCCAGTCTAAAGTACACAGTGAAACCTTGTCTCAAAATACAAAAAAAGGGAAAAAAAAAAGAAAGAAATCCTTAGAAATTAAAAACATGATTACAAAAAAGCTAGTTAGAAGAAATGACTGGTTGAGACTGATAAAAGACAGAAGGTTTTAAAAGTAAGTTTCAAGGGCTGGCCAAATAGCTCAGTGGATTAAAGCACCTGCTTGCAAGAGCAGGGGCCAAGGGTTCTATCCCTGGACCTGCAGTGCCAGCCCCAATCCTGGGGCACGCTGAGACAGCAGTTGAGACTTGACGTGATGGTGTGTGCCTGTAATCCCAGCTCTTGAGAGGCTGTAAACAGGCAAAATCACTACCAGTCCGATCTTGTAGTGAGACCCTGAACACCCTGTAGACCCTTCCCTAAAATACAAAATAAATAAATAAATTTTAAAAAGTAAGTCTCAAAGTAAAAAAAAAAGGAAAGAAGTTAGTACATCTGATCAGCTAGAAAACTATGAGCACACTGGCAATGTGGAATTAAAGATAAACACATAGAAAATTAAGCAAGTGAAAAACTATTAGCCAATTATTAACTTCAAAACACTATAAGTTTTTGTATCTGATATGAAATGTAATAATAGCATGATGACAACATTACATTTTCTTAATAACAAAAACCAAACAATCAAGGTAAAGGGATCAAAAATGATAGAGAAATTTTATGTGATTCCTCAAAATGAAGGTAACTAACTATGAGGTATCATAAAATTCTTTAAAAAGAATTGTAACCAAAATTGTGATGGAACCATAAACATACAGTAAAAAATAAAATTAATCAAAACTGCGATGGAATTAATATTAGGAGAATCAAGGAAGAAATCAGGCTAAGAACATAATAGAATTTCTTTTAATTGTTTGATACAGTCTCACTATATAGTTTAGATTCATAGTGATTCTCCTGTCTCAGCCTCCCAGCACTGGAATTACAGGTGTGTGCCACCACGTAATTCACCAGGTCTGGTTTCGGGGCCGTATAGTGCCAGATCAAATTCGGGACTGCACTTGCCAGTATTTCCTCAGGCCCGTAACAGGATTTTGATAGGCAACATTTAAAATGGAAACAGTAAGACATAGTAATATTAGTATTATATTTAGAAACATAAAAGTAAATGTTAGAAGAAATAATGTATGTCTCTGAGGAGCTGTATAAGGATTGGGAAGCAGGTAACAGATTAGTACTTGTTGTTTTAAGCTTTTTAGTACTATTTGTTATGTGTTATATATTAACTGTTTTGCTTTACTTTGGTTTGTTCTGTTTTGTGATAGGGTCTTACTGTATGGTGCAGGCTGGCCTTAAACTTACTATGTAGCCCAGGCTGGCCTTGACCTCGCAGTAACCCTCCTGACTCAGCCTCCCAAGTGCTGGGGGGCCTACAGGTATGTACCACAATATCTAGCCAGTATACATTGGTCTAATGTACATATGGTAATTTTTGCATGCATTATTTAATTAAAATTAACAAAAAGGCTACTACAACTTATAATATCACAGGATAGCAAAATACTATTGATTATTAAAAAGAAGGTAAGTATGTTTAGAAAGGTGTATACAACCAAAAGTCAACTATGTACCACTGAGAAAAGAGCAAAGTAGGTTACTTGGATACACTGTATATAAATATACATATAAATGTCTGGAGAGAGATGAAATACTTCATTAGTGGATATGATTTGGGATTGAGATGTCAAATTTTTTTTAAAAACATTTATGCCTTTTACTGTACATTGTATCAGTGTTTGCTTTGTTTTCAATGAACACACTTTATCCTCATCAGAAAAAACCTTGTTCATTGGAGAAAATTTTTATGCATTACACTAAGATTTTAAAATTCTATTTGGAGTTGATAAGGTACTAAGAATAAATTAAACAACAAACCTCTAGAAGATTCAAGTTATGAATTTTTAAAGAATAAAGAATATGAATTGGCAGAAAACACAGTAAACAGACCAGCCCATATATAAACGTCATCAGGAATAACTGATGCAAGAGAACACAACTTTGGAAAGCCTAAAAATAATATGACACATTTGATCCTGTGGAAAACAGTACTAAGAGCCTGTCAGGAATGTGGGAAAATTAAAGTTATGTATATAAAAAATGAAGCAAGTGAAAAACAAGGCAATGATTAAATTCCTCATGTGTATAATGGAAAAGGCACAAGTGTAGGGATTATTTAGCATAAGACAGAGGAAAGTAACAAAGGAACCAACCTTATGTGGACAAACCTAAATATTTCCAAATACTTTATAATTTGGTAAAGCTTAAAATGAAGTGTTTTGTGTATGCCATAATCTTATGTGCCAGTCACAGTATCTAAACAAAACCAAGGGTGCAATCTTCGAAGTCAGGTACATGAGGTTTTAAAATGATTCTTACTGAATATTGTCCTCTTATGAAGCGGACTGTGTGCATGTTACACATTGTCTCAACAATGACATGTAGTGAAAAGTAAGAAATTTAACTTGAGTAAAAGTGAGGTTTTTTTTCCTAATTAATTTGTCTCTACAACTAAACCCAACAACAGCACGTCTTGTAGAATCCACAAGGGAGGTACACCTAATAACAGCACCACTGAGCAGTACGAGTGGTGGCTGATTAGAGGAAGTGCTCAGCCGCAGGCCACTGTAGGAAGTGAGCACACAGCAGTGACATCACTAGCTTTGCGTGTTCTATAGTACAACCAGCATTCCAGGAACACCTGGCAACACAGAAGCAGGAAGTCAGCTTCTACAGATTGCATTAGTTTGCTTGCTTCCAGGGCCTGTCAGATGATACTATTGGGAATCCCAGTCCTTGCCTATTTACAATCCCCTTGGATTGGCAAATTTGGGGAATGTAAGAGGGGTATTTCAGAGAAACGATGCTAGTTATTCTCAGACATGATACAACCAGAGTAAATACATGGCTGCGAGAAATGTCTTAGAAAATTCTGTTCTGCAAACTGACCTTTTCCTCCTCTGCAAATGGCTGAACAGGGCTGAGAAAGAGGATTCTTCCAGTTTACACAGGACCATTTCCCTTCACAGGTAACATTTAATAGTTGAACATGTGAAAATACTTACTAGCTGTCACAAAGAACCATGATATGCATTATTAAGTAAAACATAACACTTAGGTATAATAGATGTTTATCCTCCAGGAATTTGATGTCATAAATTTTAATTTCTAGGAAATCATAATTATTTTCCCTATTGCTCATATAGAAAATCTCTATTTGGAAAGAATATAAAATCTTGGAAAAAATTTTCTCATGTGCAGTAGGGAACGAAAATAATCACTCTAAACACTGAAACAATTTAGAGAATTGTCGATTCACAAGTAATGAATGAAAATATGAGGGGATCCTTACCTGCTTCAGAGCAGGGGAACAGGGAATCAGCTCTCCTATTCTGTTTATCCCAGCATTGATTTTCTTCTTTCTATGTCTCTCCACTAAATAAGGGAAAAATCCATTTATTAAATCTTACACTGCATCAAAGAACCCTTTTATCCCTTGACAAAGAAATGTCAAGTAAAGAAATCGCTAAGAAATGTTTATCAAATAGTATCTACAAAAGACAAGTAATTATAATAAGTAAATAAGTTTTTCAGAATGTAATGTTTTAAAGTCTTTAACATAAAAAGCAACACCTCCATTAGCATTTTAGATATCTGTAATTATACAACACATATTTCACATAGAATATATCTCATTATATGTATTTTATTTATTATTTATTATCTGTTTATTGGATCCAGGGTCTCACTGTGCAGTTCATAGTGATCTTGCTACCTCAGCCTCTCCCTTGCGGGGTTACAGGCACGTGCCACCATACCTGGCTTCAGGCCAGGACAGTGTGCCCAGGGTTCTGGACTGGTGCAGCATGTGGTACTGGGGATCGAACCCAGGTCCTTGCGCTTGCCTGGCAGGTGCTTAGAACACCAAGTTATCTCCCCAGCCCCTATCTCATCACATATATTCAAACAGAATGTCACCTCTAATATATAATCTATAATAATTACATTCAAATTATAAAAACAGGAATGAATAACACCGCATTACTATTAAGCTACCACTGTATTATACTAAGTAACTACTAGGGGTTTCAATGATCACCAAATTTTTAAAACCCACTAGCAAACAGCTGCACAAGGTGGCAAATGGCTGTAGACTCAGCTACCCAGGATGCTGAGGCAAGAGAGCCACAAGTTTGAGGCCAACTTGGGCACCTTTGTGAGAGCCTGTCTCCAACTAAGAGAACATAAAGGGCTGTGGATGTAGCTCAGTGTGAATACTGGTTTAGCAGCTACTTGGGCTACTGGCAGTATCTTAAGTGTCAAATTCTCAGGCATAATTATATGGTACAATTCTAAAAGGATAAAAGGACATGAGATAATTATCTAAAGTTCTGTAAGATACTATTAAGTACAAACATTACTCATGGCTATTTTCTCCTAGGAAGGTTTTTAAAATCTTCCTTTCTAACAGGGTTTAGGGCTTCTAAAACAATCTTTCTGGGGCCCCAGAGATGGCTCAGTAGAATAAGCATTCCCTGGCAAGCGCAAAGGCCTGAGTTCAATCCCTGGTTCCACAAGAAAATAATAATAATAACAATAAATTAATAAATAAAAATAAAATAAAAAACAAAAAATCTTTCAGATTATAGCCTGCATAGAGATTGTTTTTAGATATAGATTTTATTTGTTCATTCAGCCATTTTTGATTTACAATCTAGCAGTAACAGCATGCATTTCAATGACATCTAATTATTCTCTCTTCATCGCCATTTAGAACATTCTTACAACACCATGACACAGCTGATTCCAGTAAAAATATTTTATTTATATGGTGTAAAATATAAAATTTCACTCATGTTGCAAAAAAATGGCAGTAAAATATAAGTATAAAATTTTAAAATATATATATTTATATTTAAAATATAAGTATATAATTTTATAGGTAATATAAAAGGTAATATAAAGTATTACCTTTCTTCTGAATTATCTAACAATAGAATTTGCTGTTATCTAGAAGTATATTTTTTAATATGTAGTTTTCAAAAACTAAATATTGACTCATTACCAATAATAACAGTAATTCCTGACTCAAGAACATCCAAGTTGCAAACTTTCACAGGTGTACTGCATAGGATTCATTTTATCTGATTATGAATGAATTACAGATGTTCTCCTGAAACAGCATTCCTTTGTTAAGTCTGTGACTTACTGGGTTTAGTGGCACACACCTATACTTCCAGCACTTGAGAGGCAAAAGCAGGAGGATCACCATGAGTTTAAGGTTAGCCTGGACTAATTACATAGTGAATTCAAGGCCAGCCTGAACAATGTAGTGAGACCCCATATCAAAAAGCCAGAATAAGGGAACCACCCATTCAGGCCCCCAAACTGTCCATCTCTTAGACAGTTTTCTTTCCCCTCAATAAATTCATTCTGCTCATAAAAAAAAAAAGAGCCAGGATAAAAAGGTAACAAAATCACTCTAGGCAACAGTAATACCCCATCTGTGTTCAAGACAACAACCCATTATTAAGATTCTCCCCCAGAAAAAAGATTTTCCCAAAAATTATTTTATTAGGGAAAGGAAAATACCACTTCCACAATAATAGCACTTTTAATTTCTAAACTAATTTTGGTATGCATACAGTCCCTGATGGAAAACGGTGTCCACGACACACCAAATTGTAAATGTACGCACAACTAATCCTATATTTTTCTTGTAGGAAGAAAATGTTCCAGTGGAAAGGGAAATGGGAGGGGAGAGAGGTAAGGAAAGGAAGGGAAAGGAAAAAAAATGGAAGGGAAAAAGAAGAAACAAAGCTTTTATAAATGAGGAGGGGAATGGACTGAAGGGAGGGAAGGGGGATGCAGAAACAGGAATCAAGACATGTTATATTATTTCCATGTTGGAAAGGATTTGTTTTCAAAGGCATTAAAGAGGATGTCTCTTAAGCTAAACATACATAGTGGATAAATAGGTAAAGAAAATGTGACTCCTATGCTTATAAAAAGATATATACAGGCACAAATTCCCAATGGTGATCATTACGTATATAATACAATAGCTAAGCATAGTGGTGCACACCTGTAATCCCATTACTCAGGAGGCTGTGGCAGAAGTGTCACAAACCCAAGGCCAGACTGAGATAGCTCAGTAGAATAAGTGCTTGTCTAGCAAATGCAAAGGCCTGAGTTCAATCCCTGGTTCCACTAAAAAAAAAAAAAAAAAAAAAAAAAAAAAAGTTTAGAGCAACCCATTCATTCAAGACCCTTTGTGTTTCTCAGAAGCTATTCCTATTCCCATCCCCCCCATTCCTTCTCCAATAAATGTTCCTGCTTAATCTCAGTAGAGAGAGAGAGAGGGACAGACAGACAGAGAAACATAGAGAGACAGAGATTAAAACTTAAGACTATTCACACACAAAGTCTCTCTAAGACCTGCAGTCTTGAGGAAGGAGGATCACTCCTTTGAGACCAACTTGGGCCACACACTGGCACAAACTATATAGCGAGACCTTGATTCAAAAATACCAAACAAAATAAGCCTGCAGTTTGCAATGGATCCTTTTTCACACTTCTAGCTAGATGCCCTGTCTGGCAAGTATGCATATACTTCTCTCCTGAGAAGTGCATCTGGACTTCCTCAGTGGGTAAAACCCCTATAAACATTTGTTCCTAAGATATATTATATTTCTTACCTAATCCAGATAGAACACCAATCAGAAAATGACATACAACTCATCTTCATGAGTCTTGTAATAGTTTTCATTTAAAAAGAGCACTTTACTGAAATGCAATAAATTATCTTCTTAAAAAATAGCATAGTAGGGCTGGGCGTGGTGGCGCATGCCTGTAATCCCAGCACTCGGGAGGCTGAGGCAGGAGGATTGTTGTGAGTTCGAGACCAGCCTAAGCTACAAAGTGAGCTTAAGGCCAACCTGAACTGCATAGTGAAACCCTGTCTCAAAAAGACCAAAAAAAAAAAAAAAAAAAAAAATGGCATAGTAAGCAGCAACAAATCACATTTTCCAAGATCTGGAATCCAGGGTTGAGGAGATGGCTCAGCTCAGTGGTCCAAATGCCTGCCTGACAAGCGCAGGACCTGGGCTGGATCCCCAGTACTGCATGACATACCAGGTGTCATGGAACCAGGTGTGGTGACACACACCTGTAATCCCAGAGCCGGAGAGGCCAAGATAGGAGGTCCACTACAAGTATGAGATGCATAGCGAGACTCTGTAGCAAATAAATAAGTAAATAAATAAATTATTTTTTAATTAAAAAAATCTGGAATCCAGATGCTGCAAAATAATAAGTTGGGGAAGAAAAGGAGGCAGGTTGAACCCTGAGAGCAAGGTAGCATCATGTTAAAATTATGTCCTACAGACAAACTGAAGAGAAAGATCACAATGCAGAAAAAAGAAAGGGCAATCTATATATCTTCCCTAGCTCCTGGCTCAAGGTAAAAAAAAAAAAAGGAAGATCAAATCTATAGAAACTACATGAAAGTGGGTAACTCCAGAGGTCTGCAGGGAGAACCACATTAGTGGAACAGAGAAGTGGTTGCTACGGGCTTCAACAGCCAGTTGAGTGACTCTAGCCTAATCAACTTCCATATCCTTTGGAGAAAGTGACAAATTGACACCATTGTACGAAGAGGCCAACTAAACCTGGGACTCAAGAGTAGCCTCAGGTTGCTTTATCTCAGACCTACCATAGAGACACCATGGGAAGATGTCCATGGTGAAGGAGTTGGAGTCAGGGCAGTAAGAGAAATGCACAGTTATAAGCTCAATGACTTAGGCTCCACTCTCATGACCAGAGAAGAGTCAAGCTGAATTTCTAGGGATTTGAAAGTCCCAGTACTAGCACTCCATTCTAATTCCACTACCATCTGTCTGGGATTATTCTCCATGGATCTAGGCTCTGACTGCCACCCTAACTTAACAGCAAAAGCAGTCACACCCTGCACTGGACATTACTACAAAATTTTGGGCCCACAGGCTTGAAATCACAGAGAAATTTCCTTTTTGTGTGTGCACACACACGCGCGCATGTGCGCAGGGTCTCACTATGCAGCTCAAACTCATAGTGATCCTCCTGTTTTCAGCCTCCCCAGTGGTGAGATTATAGTCGCCTGCCACCACACCTGGACATGTAGTGCCAGGGATTGAACCCCGGCCCCTGCACTTGCTTAAGCAGGTACTTAGTCTGCTGAGCTACCCTGCTGGCCCTTCTTTGCCTTTCTCATTAATATATATTTGGTTTTTGGTTGCTTGATTGTGTGTGTGTGTGTGTGTGTGTGTGTGTGTAAACATTCTTCACAATTGTTTTGTTTTATCTCAGACCTTTTTTTTGGCAGAACCAGGGATTGAATTCAAGCTCTCACTGGCCCCCTTGTTCTTGTTTTTAATTATTCCTTCTTTCCTTCCCTTGTGTCTTCAACACTTTTTTCAGACTTGGTAAGTCTTCTTCTGTCCTTCAGCCTTTTTTTTCTTTCATTTCTCTATTTTTACCTCTACTCCCTTTTAGATAATCTGCCCTTAGGGTAAAATCTTTCTACTGAGTGGATATTTGCTGTATATAATTTTTAGATTAGTCTTAGATTTGTTGTAAATAAATCTTATTTCTATGATTAAAAGGTTAAAGATGGCTAATTATTAGTCACAATCTGTCATTTTCCAGTCTGTATTTGATGCTATTATTATTATTGATTATATAACTTTAACCAAGATCACACTATTGTTGTGGTTAATTGATTTTCCTTGCATTCCATTACCTAGATTGCCTTAGGATCATAAACAATACTTTAGTCCAGTACCAAATAACTAGGTGCTAGGCTAAACATGCTACAACCTTTCATCCCCAATAAATAGAAAAGGCGGGATCCTGGGGCAGGATCAAAGGCTAAAGTCAGCTGTAGCTACAAGACATCTATGAAAAGTAGTCATTTCCCTATGAGGACCAATCCTACTAATAAAGCTAACTACCATAAGCAATTACAAGCTTTAATGCAGAAAAAAAATAAGCAAAATTATATATATATGTATATATATATACATATATATGTATATATATATATATATAGAGAGAGAGAGAGAGAGAGAGAGAGACAGAGAGAGAGACAGAGACAGAGAAAATATGGAAGCAATATGCAACCCAAGAGCCACAACTTGCCTAAATTCAGAGAGCACTAAGGTGGAAGCTGAACTTTCTGAAACGGTAGCAAAGGAGTTACCAAAATGGATATGTAAATCTCTTGACAAAACCAAAATATAATTACACAGATAATTAAAGAGATGATAATAATTATGAAGGAAATGGCTACTAAGTCTATAGGAGATTCAAATTAAAAAGTAGAGGATTTAGGAAAAACACGGAAACCATACATATTCACTACAGAAAATAATGATATTCTATAAAACAGACTCAAACAGAAATCCAGATGAAAAGTCCTACTGAAAATCCTACACAAGGGAGTCAAGCAATGTGAAAATAGAGTATCAGAACTAGAAGCAGGGTTGTGGTTTGTGATCACCAAATAAAATACTTCTTAAGATAGCAAGGGATCAAGAAAATAAACAAACAAATAAATAAAAGATTTTTTTTTTAAATGAAATTTTATAAAGAAAACCCCAAGTGCACAGGAACTATCACAAAGAATCAGAACCTACATGTGATAAGATGCCAAATTCAGAAGAAAACTGACAGATTTATAGATATATATATGAATTATCAAAGCTGAATTGGGGAGATGATAAAAATTCTAATTAATCAAATAGCAGTAAATGAAACCGAAAAAGCAATTTTAAAAAATCTACCAGCAAAGAAAAGCCAAGCTCCTGACAGATTCACTGCTGAACTCTGCAAGAACTTTAGAACAGATCTAGTGCCACTACTCATCAAACTATTTAATGAAACTGAAAGGGAAGCAATACTCACAAAGTCATTCCTGGAAACAAGTATTAACCTGATAACAAAATAGAGAAGAACCTGCCAAAAAAGGGCACTAGAGGTCAATCTCCTTAAGGAGCATGTAAGAAAAAATGCTCAATATTTGACATTAGCAAACAGAATACAGTAAATCCTCAAGATTATACACCATGACCAAGTAGGATTCACCCTGGGAATACAGGAATGGTTCAACAAATGCAAATCAGTAAGTGTACATTAATGGAACTAAGGACAAAAAAATATAACCATCTCAATAGACACAAAAAAGCATGACAAAGGCTAACACCCATTCATGATTTTTTAAAAAATCCTACAGAAAATTGGAATAGAAAATATTTATTTCAATCTAATTAGTCATCTACGACAAACCTACAGCCAACATTATACTAAATGGTTCAAAGCAAAAACCGAAATGGTTCACTCTAAAATCAGGAACAAAACAAAGATGCCAACTATCACCACTATTTTTCAATATAGTTCTGGAAACATTAACCTGGGCAAGAGAAAGAAATAAAAGGAATACACATAAAAAAGAAAAAAGTTAAAATTATCATTATTGGCTGATGACATGACACTCTACATAGAAGACCCCAAAACCTCCAAAAGACTCCTAGAAGTAATAACCAGATTCAACAGTAGTAGAGCAGGATATAAAGTCAGTACTCAAAATTCAACAGTCTTCCTACACACAAATAGCAAACTCACTGAAAGAGAAATTAGTAACAACACATTTCAGAACCAAGAATCAATGCAACACATAGGAGGATGCAGACACCTCTCCAAATATATGTAGGCACCTTGTCTTTGAAAAAGTGTAGAACATATTTACTGGAAGAACTATAGTCTCTTTAATTAATGGTGCTGGAAAAACTGGCTCTCCACATAGCAAATACTAAAACTAGACCCACATCTACCACCAGGCACTAAACTAAAATCAAAATGGATCAAAGATCTAAATATCAAAACTGAAATACTAAGTGTGTTGGAAGGTAGAATAGGCAGAACTCTTAAAGGGACTGATGTGGACAAAGAGGCTAGGGAGATAGTTTGGCAGTCTAAGCACTTGCCTGCCATGTGCAAGGTCCCAAATTTGATTCTGGTGCTGTATAGCATGCCGGCCCCAGAACCCCGGGCACGTCATGCCAGCTACCAAAACCAGCATGGTGGAACACACCTGTAATCCCAGTACTGGGGAGGCTGAGGCAGGAGGATCACTACAATCTGAGCTGCATAGCAAGATCCTGTACCAAATAAATAAATAAATAAATAAATAAATAAATAAATAACTTTTTAAAAAAGACTTCATAGGGGCCAGGGAGATGGTTCAGTGGAATAAGTGCTTCCCTGGCAAGCCCAAGGGCCTGAGTTCAATCCCCAGCTCCAAAAAAAAAAAAAAAAAAAAAAAGACTTTCTAAAGAAAACCCTAATTGCACAGTAACTATCACAAAGAATCAACAAGCAGAAACTCATCTTACTAAAAAGTTTTTCCATGACAAGAGGAAACAGAGTAAAGAAACAACCCTCATAAAGTGGAAAACATTCCTCAGACAAGGAACTAATATCTAGAATATGGAATTGCCTGGGATATAGCTCAGCAGCATAAGCGCCTGCTACCTGGTAAGCACAAGGACTTAAATTTGATCCCTGGTATTGTAAATAAATAAATAAATAAATAAAATTAGATCTCCCCAAATTTAAAGACAAAAATGGGCATTTGAAATAGATACTTTTCAGATGAAGTAGAAACAGCAAATATGAAAAAATGTTCAGCATCTCTGGTCATTTGAGTGATATAAATTAAAACAGTGCTTAAGTTCCATTTCAACCCCAGAAAGAATGGTTATAACCCATTTGATTCTGGCAAGGGTATCTGGAAGTAATATGCACTAAGCTGGCAGCCGCAGTAGCTACAGTTTCAACTTCAACTCCACGATGTTTCCCTTGGCCAAAAACACGTTCGGTCGTTTTCCAGTTCGAAGCCTTCAACAAATGGTAGCAAGGCAGAGCCGCCAGGAACGGACACCTGATTTCCCTGACAAATACGGTAATGCTATGTTAGTTGGTGGAGCCACATGGTGTGCTGCTGCGTGGACCTAGACAGCAACACAAACTGGCACAGAATGGAACCTTTCCCCGCTGGCAGAGTCACCCCCAAGGAATGGAGAGATCAGGAATCACGCCAGCTGATACGATACAGCTAAATTATTTCTAAATGAAATCATAATTGATGCCAAGTAAAAGTGCTGGGTACACATTAAAATATGGCCTATTGAAGAAATAAAGTACAACTGAAACCTTTAAAAAAAGCTGGTTCTTTGAAAGATTAAATAAAATTGATAAACCTCTAGCTAACCTCATCAAAAAGAGGAAATAAAAACTCAAATTCAAGCAATAAGGAATGAAAGGTGTGAAATTATTACAGAATCTGTAGAAATTCAGAAATTTTCAGAAATTTTGAAAATCTTGGGGCCAGGGAGATAGCTCAGAGGCATAAGTGCCTGTCTGGCAAGTGTAAGGTCCTGAGTTTGATCCCTGGTGCCCACCCCCCCAAAAAAAAGTAAAGGAAATCTTTACTCTCACAGAACTGAAGACCAGAAGAAATGGACAGATTCCTTGAAACGTACAAATTACCAAAACTGAATCAAGAAGATATAAAAACTCTGAATAACCCACTATCAGCCAATGAAATTGAAAATGTAATAAAAAAATACATATTATCAACAAAGAAAAGCCCAGGTCCAGATAGATTCACAGCCAAATTCTACAAGAAATTTAGGGAAGACTTAATCTCAACATTCTTCAAACTCTTCAATGAAATTTAAAAGGAAACAATCCTCCCAAAATCATTTCTGGAGGCAGGTATCATACTGACACCAAAACCAGTGAAAGATTCAACCAAACAAGAGAATGACAGGCCAATCTCCCTCGTGAACGTAGATGCAAAAATCCTCAATTAAATCCTAGAAAATAGAATACACAAAATCATCAAAAAGATTATATACCATGACCAGGTAGGATTCATCCCAGGGATGCAAAGATGGTTCAACATACACAAATCTATAAACATATGACACTATATATCAATAGAGCCAAAACCAAAACCATTGTTATCATCTCAACTGATGGAGAATGGCTTTTGACAAAGTCCAACACTCACTCATGATCAAACTCCTACAAAAAATAGGAATAGTTGGTCTCTGTCTCAATCTGATAAAAACCATATATGACAGTCCAACAGTCAACATAAATAGGGAAAAACTGAAATCTTTTACTCTCAAATCAGGTACAAGACAAGGATGTCTTCTATCACCAATCCTATTCAATATAGTTACAGAATCACTAGCTAGAGCCATTAAACAAGAGAGAGAAATAAATAAGAATACGTAAAGAAGAATTTAAACTATCATAATTTGAAGATGACATGATACTCTACTTGGAAGACCCAAAAAACCCCAAAAAGAAGCTTCTAGAATTAATACACAAATTCAGTAGCCTAGCAGGTTACAAAATCAATATCCAAAAATCATTAGCATTCTTCTACACAGATAACACACTGAGAAAAAAAAGTAGAGAAACAATACCCTTCACAATAGCATCAAAAAAAAAAAAAGAAAAAAAAAAAGGAATACCTAGGAATTAATGTAACTAAGGAAGTAAAAGATCTTTACAATGAAAATTACAATGAAATTTTGACCTCTGAAAAAAAAAAGAGATCAAAGAGGATTTCATAAAATGGAAAGATATTCCTTGCTACTAGATAAAAAGAACCAACATTGTGAAGATGGCCATACTCCCAAAATTGATATACAGATATAATGCAATCCCTATCTAAATACCACAAACATACCTCACAGATCTAGAGAAAACATTCCTAAAATTTATTTGGAACCAGAAAAGACAGAATAGCAAAGGCAAGGCAAGAGGCATTACAATCCCTGACCTGAAATTATAGTACAAAGCTACTGTGATAAAATCAGCATGTTACTGGCAAAAAAAAAAAAAAAAAAAAACAGAACCGAGGATCAATAGAACAGATTAGAAGATGCAAATACAACTATAAACACACTCTGCTGTCTTAACTTTGACAAAGAGCCAAAATTGTTCACTGGAAGAAAGATAGCATCTTTAACAAATGGTGCTGGAAAAACTGGCTCTTCATACACCAAAAACTAAAACTAGACCCAGGTCTATTGCCATGCACTAAACTAAAGTAAAAATGGACTAAAGATCTAAACATTAAAACAGAAACACTATGTTTACTGGAAGAGAAAGTAGATGGAAATATTTAAGATATAAAAGTAGGCAAACAGTTCATGAACAAAAATTAATCTGCATGGGAAATACTTCAAAGACTCAACAACTGGGACCTCCTTTTACTGAGAAGTTTCTACTTATCAAAAGCAATCACCAACAGTCCCTAGTGTAAGAACTTAAAAGAAGAAATTAAAGCTGAAAGATATAACAGAGTAAAATAAAAAGAAATAGAATTTAAAGATGAGACAACAAAGAGAAGAGAAAGGATAAAAGATAGTAAAAAAGGTAGGAGGAGAAACATGCAAGTATATACACGATGGCTGAGGTGATTGTACTAAGAATTTCTACTAGTTTTTTGAAAATAGCAGTAAATGTGTAGAATTTTCACCTTGACTAACTCTGTATGCTGATATCTGCATCTAAGCAAGTACATCAAGGACAGCAATGTGTAATAGAAAAGCCTTTTTTTTTTTTTTTTTTTTTTGTCTTTTTGAGACAGGGTCTCACTATGCAGTTCAGGCTGGCCTTAAACTCACTTTGTAGCTCAGGCTGGTCTCGAACTCACAACAATCCTCCTGCCTCAGCCTCCCGAGTGCTGGGATTACAGGCATGTGCCACCATGCCCGGCAGAAAAGCCATTCTTGAATGCCTGTCATCTTGGTCTTCTACTTGTGTACCATTTCTAATGTCATATTAATTATTACCATATTCTCTTTAAAATAAACTTTTGGGGCCAGCCAAATAGTTCAGCAGATTAAAGCACCTGCAAGCAGGCACAGAAGCTGGGGGTTCGATACCTTGGCCTTGCTGTGCCAGCCTTGCTGAGACAACAATTGAGACTGTGTATGGTGGCACGCGCCTGTAATCCCAGCTCTTGGGAGGCTGTAAACAGGCAGATCACTAGAGTCCAATGTAGTATTGAGATCCTGAACACCCTGTAGAGCCTTCCTAAAAATGGAAAGCTAAATTAAATAAATAAATTTTTTAAAAAGGTAAGAGAAGAAAAAACGACGAAAATATTTAACGTTTCTTGAAAGCAAGCAGTAGTATGCAATCCTTTGTCCAATCTTACATAACTATATCTGTTAATCTGAGGAACAGAGTTGACAATAAAAATAGACAATATATCAACCATTTTTTAAAAAGCAGCTATTCTTGTTTTGAAAATCTGTAACATATGTATTGTTGTATGTTACCCTGTTTCTGTTTTTGTTCCTGATTTTGGCTCTTGCTTTTGTTTTTACTCTTCAAAATAAAATAAATTAAAACAACAAAAAAGAACATATAAAAAGTGTAGAAAATAAAAATAAGTCATACATCAAATTTCGTATTTACTAGATTATATCAATTTATTCTTAAAGGAACAAAAACTAATTTTGAAATTGTTTAAATTATCTTTTATTAATGTAAAAATCTCACTTTAAAAAGGCTTTTTTAACAGTGAAAAACAAAACAATACCATTCACAGAAGCCTCAAGAAACATGAAATATCTAAGAATTAACCTAACCAAGCACATGAAAGACCTCTACAAAGAAAAGTACAGCACTTTGAGAAAGGCAATTAAAGAGGGCATCAGGAGATGTCCCCAGCTCCTGGCTAGGCAGAATCAATATTGTCAAATGGCCATACTTCCAAAGAATAAGTAGAGTGAAGAGAGCCTACAGAATGAGGAAGTGTTTTATCAACTATTCCTCAGACAGAGGATTAATATCCAAAATACACAAAGCACTCAAAACAATCCAGCTAAAATTAACGACCTAGTCAAAAATAAGCAAAAGAAATGAACAGACAGTTCACAGAGGAAAAAACAGTCAACAAATACACACAAAGAACTCCAGCTCTGGACACTAGAGAAATGCAAATTAAAACAAGGCTGACATTCCATCTTACCCCAGAAAGATGGTAATCATTAAGAAATCAATCAATAACAAATTCTAGCAAAGCTATGGTGAAAAAGGAATCTTTCCTCATTGTTGGTGTGAATGGAAACTAGTACAACCATTACAGAAATTAGTATGGGGATTTCTAAAAGAACTGAAATTAGAAATTTCATATTACCCAGCAATTTCCTTGCTAGTTATCTTTCGCAAAGAGATTAAGACATCATAGTACAGCAATACGTGCATACCAGTGTTAATACTATACCAGTAGCACAACTCAAAATAGAAAAATCCTCGAAACAGCTTATTCCTCAACAGATGATTAGATACAGAAAATATTGTATCCATACATAATAGAATACTATCTTGCTATCAACAATGACACCTAAGATGGCTCAGTGGAATAAGTGCTTCCCTGGCAAGCGCAAGGGCCTCAGTTCAATCCCCAGTTCCACCAAAAAACAAAGAATGACACCTTTGAGACATTTGTAAGAAAATAGATGTACCCAGAAAAATACAATGCTGAATGAACTAAACCAGAGACAAAAACTCAAATACTTTATAATAGCTCTCACTTGAGTGAGGCAGAGTATAAGCAAAGGGAATAATAAAGGATGGACAGATGGTGACTAGGACACAGGACCACTTGTAATATGGAAGTGGTCCAAGGGAAAGAATGTGAAGGGTAAGGAGAAGGGGAAAGAAGTAGAAAAAAGGTATACCAGGCACAGGCCCCTAACAACCTCAGCTAATGTAAATATTATATGCTATAATAATAGTGAAGATTAACAACCAATAAGAACGAAAAACGGGACAGGAAATTAGAAGAGGAAAGGAGGGGGAGGGAAAAGGAAAGGTATTTTAAAAACAAGAATCAAGCTGTATTATATACATGTAATAATTTCCCAAGATGATTATAAATTGTGTGAATTAGAAACATACACTAATATGTTTTTTAAATGAACAGATGAAAAAGTATAAACAAAATAAATATATGAAAAAATGTTCAACATCACTGGTCATTTAAGAAATGCAAATTAAAACAATGCTGAAGAAGACAAGTGATTATGAGTTAATAAAAAACTTCAGCTAAAAAAAAATAAAACAATGCTGAAATTCCATCTCACTTCAGAAAGAATGGCTATCATCAAGAATTCAACCAATTGGGCTGGGGAGATAGCTCAGCAGTCTGAGAACCTGCCTGGCAAGAGCAAGGACAGGAGTTCGAACCATAGTACCGCATGCCATACAGGCCCTGGAACCAGGTGTGGTGCCACATACCTGTGGGCCCAGCATGGAGGAGGCGAGACAGGAGGATCACTACAAGTCTTAGCTGCATAGCAAGACCTTGTACCAAATAATAAACAAATAAATAGTTTTAAAAAAATCAACAAATAACAAATGTTGGCAAGAGTGTGGGGAAAAAGACATGGTATAACCACTGCAGAAATCAGTATGGAAATCCCTCAAAAAACTAAAACTAGAGGTTCCGTTTAACCGAGCTGTGTCTTTTCCAGGTATCTTCCCTAAAAAGTAAAAGCACTATACAGCAGTGACAGATGCACACCCATGTTTGTAGCAGCACAACTGGTAACAGCTAAATCTGGGAAACAGCCCATATGCCCATCAATGGATGAATAGGAAAAAATAACATGGTATTTATATACAATGGAGAACTACTGTGTCATAAAGAAAAGCAAATTTAAGTCACTTTTTAAGTAACTGATGCTCCTTGAGGTCAAACTTTTAAGTAAAATAAATCATACACACAACTTTAAATATCACATTTTTTCTCTTGTATGAGAAACCCAGAGGGTAAATAATGATCAAAACAGAGGATATTGGGAGATACAAAGAATATGTTCAAATGGGGAAGGAAAGTAAGGGAGGGAAGTTAAAGAAGGGAAAGGCATTTAAAAAAAAAAGAAAAATGGAAATGAAGGTTTTGTAAATGGAGAGGGAGAGAAGGATTGAAGGAAGGGGAATGGGAAAAATAAAGAATTAAGATACATTACGTACAGGTACAACTTTCCTATGATAAATGTAATCATCACATGACAAGTAAATACTAATAAAAATAGAACTAAAAGTAAAATGCAGCAATTAATTATTAGATGCTCATAAAAACTTATAATCAACTGTGGCACAATTCCATTCTGAAAACAAAAAGATGCTAACAAGTAAAATTCAAATTACATATCTACCTGCATTGTGTGTCTCCCGGTTTTTCTTTCTGAAAAAAAAAAAAGAAAAATATAGATAAAAGGTAATGTAAAGATAATGGGAGGGTCAGCGAGACAGCTCAGCAGACTCACATAATTAGCAAGCCCACCCCTGGTACACACTGAGCCAGTGACCGAGTACAGGCCTGCTGAGGAGGCCAAAAATAGGATCACTACCAGTGCAAACTGCATAGTGAGAACCTGTACCAAATACATAAGTGAAAGACAAAAAAAAAAAAAAAAAAAAAAGATAATGGGAAAGCATTTCACTACACACTTTATATTTTGAAAACCATAAATACTAAGCTTTACGATATCTGTTGTACCAACAAGCAGTTACCTGAAGAAAATTTTCTTAGTACCTATTATGGTATAAGAAATCCAATAGGTAAGTGGATGTAACTAGAGACTACAAATCAGACCCACATATGTAAATATCATATTGTCTCCCTTATGTAGGGACCTGAAAATATAAACTAAACCTGAAAGGTATAATAGATATAGTAAAACAGAAAGAAACTGACCTTAAGGATTAAACATTTCCATCATTTTTTTTAAAAAACAGCAGTTAATGTTTAGAATTTTCACCTTGACTAACTCTATGCTGATATCTATGATCTGAACAATTACTTCAAAGACAGTGATGTGTAATACAAAATCCATGGTTGAATATCTCTCATCTTGGACTTCTAAATGCATACCATTTCTAATGTCTTACCAATTATTATACTCTCTTTAAAATAAACTAAAACAGGCCACTGAGCTAGCTTAGTGGTCTAAAGTGCCTACCTAAGCAAGCTTAGGCAAAGCTGGTACCACATGCTGTGCCAGCCCTGCCTGAGCTGAGCCAGCCACAAAAAAAAAAAGACAAGGAAAAAAATTAAGATTTCTTGAAAACAAGTGTTAATATTCAATTATTTTTCCAATCTTGCATAACTATATGTGTTAATCTGAGCAAGAGATTTGACAATAAAAACATATACCACTGTTAATTAGCTATTCCTGTTTTGAAAATCTGTAACATATGTATTGTTGTATGTTACCCTGTTTCTGTCTTTTTTTGTTTTTGCTTCTGTTTTTATTCTTCAAAATAAAATAAAATTAGAAAAAAAAGGAATGAACAGCGAAAAATAATTTAAAAAAAAGAAAAATCTAATGATAGCTCCATGTGCATTTAGAAAACACCATTTCTGGAAATAACCATAATTCTACAATACCTGAAAGTCATGGGTTGAAAATACAATCAATTACTGAAACTTTTGCTATTTAAAAAAAATATGATTTATATGCTAGCAATTCTCAAAGTATGTGTGATATAGGTAGCTTCTGATGTTTGCCCTGTACCCAGGCAGGACAAGCTCAAACAACTCTGCAATCCCCCAGAGAGAAATGTGTTGCCCAACACATTTAAGCCCTGACCTCTGGCGCCTGAGCCATCTTTTGCATCTGTACCCTTAGACTGTCCAAACTTCTAAATTCTCTTCAGCAGGTTGAGACAGAATTACAAATTTGAGTCCATGTTGGGCAATTTAGTAATTTAGTGAGAGCCTCCCTCAAAATATAAAAGAAAATGAGCGCTGGGGATATATTTCAGTGCATAGGGAAAGGGCCTGGATTCAATCCCCAGTAGTCGGGGGGAGGGGAAACAAGGGGGAGAGACAGACAGAGAGAAAAGAGGCAAATATAGTAATAGAAACATTCAGTAGGTCTTTGGCAAAGAAAAAAGTAATAATTTTAATATTAGCAAAGGCATTAGCCATGCAATTCTAAGTAGAGACAATGCCCCAAATAGCAGACATTTAGAAGATTTCTTTAAAAAGTAATATTTTATAGATAAGCATACTGCCATTAAAGGATTATATTGTTGCAAAATGTCTATTTGAACTGACTACAGACTAAATGTTTCAGGATCTACAGAATTTGATATGCTAGTAAAAACGTCATTAGAAACTAAACACTGAGCATAGATTATCATGATCTGCTATTTTAACTACTGATGGCCAATATTAATTGTTAGATTGCGAATAGAAAAACAAAGACTGGTAAAGTCTAACTATATGCCCCTTTCAGTAAATCTATTTACATTTATTCTCAAATTTTTGGAGAGCAATCATTTCTAGCCATTTACATGTAAGTGCATTGAGGACTAGCTACTTAGTGAAATGGGAACTACTTCTGCTTCCAGCCCAAACCGTATATATTATTATTACATAATAATTCATTATTTCTGGACTATGAATACGTGCCTGTGCTGCTTTTTTGTAGGAGTCTCATGCTCTGTCATTTCTGGCATGGTGACAGTGATGAGCACCTACAAAGAAACAAAAGGAGACAAAGTTTGGTCACTCTAGAATCTTGAGAAAATGATTAATAATGATTTCATTTGAATACAAAAATGCTAACAAGTAAAATGATATTTAAAAAGTACTGGGTTAGATATTGTGGATGGAAAGACATATAAGAAAACAGGGCAAAAAAGTATAACTAGCAGATATAAAACTTGAATACTAAATATGAAGAACTGCCAGAAAAATACTTGAGACTATTGAAGCAGAAAAATATCACTGTGGCCTTAGAAATCAAGAAAAGATTAAATGGGATATAAGTTTAATAAAGACTGAGAAAGATACGTAGCACATACTTTATTTGCAGAGTATATTTTTGTTCATAACACTGAAGTGTCATCCAAAATTTAAACTACAACAATTCATCTCCCAACACAGAAAAAACTAAAACTTACAAATGTACCCATGTCCATTTGTGTAGGCAAACATTCATTCATTCATTCACTCATTTGCTGAGTTCTCTTTAAACTAGAAATCTCAGGTTATCATTTAAAATTCATTAATATCTGGGCCCAAAAATTATATTCATATACTTGTATAAAATATCAGGATACTAAAGAAGATACAAACTATATGGAAACATACACATATATGGGATGGAGTCAAAAACATTAATATATTAATCATAATTATGTAAATCACCAAGTAAGAGACTTTTCTTCTCTTCTGTTATTTTCAATAATTTTATAATGAAAATCTTAATGCTTTTCAATCCTGGGAACTGACAATCTTCTAGAAGGGTCTGCAGAGCTGGTTGGCTGTTCTGGCACACTGGAGAAGGTGCAAGTGCCACTGCCCCCTGTTCCTCTGAGAGAGGAAAGAAAGTTGCAAGGATGAAGTCCAAAGTCGGAAAACAGAACTTCCACCATTGTCCAGTTATCTGGTCTAGGGCAAGCTGTCTAACCTGTTGGAGCTTCAGATGTGTTACCTGCTTTGCTGGACCATTTTTCGATGGGAATGAAGTAATGTAAGGAAACTGAGGACCTCGCATACACCTATAATGCCAGCACTCAAAGGACCAGAGGCAGGAAGAGTGTCATGAGGTTGAGGCCAACCTGGCCTGAACTACACAGTAAGAACCTATCAAGAAAGAATGAAAAGGGAAAAGGGAGGTGGGGAGAGGGAAGAGAAGGAGGGGGAAAGAGAGGGAGGGAGTGACAGTGAGACCAAGAGTTAGCGGAGGAGAGCACAACACCATGGTGCCTAGCAGTAATCAGGATTTAAGAACATCAGCTATAAGTATTAATGAGGCATTTCAGGGCAAGCCCTACCTCTAGAAAGGAGAGAATTTTACTTACATAAAAGGGAATATAGTCAAGAGTGGCGGCACATGTCATATTCCAAGTTCTCAGAAGGCTGAGGCAGGAGGATTGCCAAATATTCAAGACAGTCTGTGCTATATAGTATGTTCAAGGCCAGCTTAAACTATATAGAGAGACACTGTCTCAACAAACAAACTGAACACAAAAGAAGGAATTAAGGCAGGCAAGGGGATGACAGTAAGTACTGAGTACAGCAGCCGACAGAGAATGTATACTCAAGACCCATTCCCAGCAGCTTATTCCTATTGTAACCTCTCTACAACTTGTGAGGGTACATGGGCCTAAACATCACAACTCATTTTTTTTTTCATTTTATTATTATTGTTTTTTTTTTGGTGGAAACTGCTCTCACTTTAGATAACCACTTAATGATAACAGATGATATGGAACAAATACAGAAATAATCTCTGTCACCTTTCTCACCCAAGGATTTGCAGTTTCTTCACTTTTGATTCCTGGTTTCCAACACCTCCCGTTTCTGATCCAAATCTATCATCTTCTGCCAGAAGATGGTCTATAGGTTATGTTTTCTTCTAACTACAAAAGAGAAAAATCAGTAAATGTTTACAGTTTCTAGGAGATCATGAGAGGCATGTGGGTTAAGGGCTGGCATGTGATGGCATGTGGGCAGATTTTTAGTGGCATGCAGGAGGACCCTGAATTCTCCCCACAATTTGAAAGAAAATGAATGCAGTTGCTCCCAAGTCACTTCCCAAAGTACTACCTATACTCCACCCTACAAAGACGGTGTCATACAAGCCATGGATGGCCCTGGAATACTCTTCTACACATATTCATGGTCTTAGTCTCTCTGCCTGTCCCCCACCTAGATCTGCCCTCAAATCTAAGATGATCTTCCCTTCAATTTCCTACTTGCCCCTTTTCTCTCAGAATAGTGACTGGAAACTTTATTTAGCACTCAGACTTGTGTGTGAGACATGCTCTAAAAAAAAAATATGGGCAGGGGATATAGCTCAGCCGCATAAGTGCATGCCTGGCAAACACAAGGTCCTGAGTTCTTTCCCTGGTCATTAACTAATTATTTAATAACAGATTTCAGGTCATCATCCAAGACTCCATAAATGAGAAGCCTTGGGAAGCACCAGGAATTTGTATTTTCAACAAGTTCCTCAGGTTCCTTTTGTTTTTTTTCCTTCTTCTCTTCCCTCTTTTTCTCTCTTGGCACAGAAAGTTTGAGAAGCTTAGTTCTATTTTACGGCAGTGTTTCCTCAACAAAAGTTTCTTCCTATTTGTTTTGTATCTATTCTTTCTATCCTTTCTCCTTTATTAACTGATACATAAAAATCATACATATATGTCCATTTATAGCTACCTTCTATACATGTATATACAACATAATGTTCAAATTGAGTAAACCTATCTCCTAACAGCTTTAATTTTTAAAAAATTATTATTACAGATTCAACCCAAGGACACACATATTTAAGGCAAGCATTCTACCACTGATGTACCACTCCAGACTTTTACCATTTTTCTTTTTTTGGAGATACGGTCCTGTAAATTGCTAGGCTGGTCTTGACCTTGCAATCCTGCCTCAACCTCCCAAACAGCTGGGATTACAAGCACACAATACATGTTCAGGGTCTCACTACAGATCGGACTCAGTGATCCACCTGCTTACAGCCTCCCAAGAGCTGGGATTACAGGCACGCGCCACCACACCCAGTCTCCTACTTTAGTTTTTTTTGAGGGGCCTCCATACTGTTTTCCACAATCTTTAGACTCCCACCAACAGTATATACTCTACATCCTTCAAACAGGTATTTTCAGCATGCAACCAATTTCTTAGTTCCAGTCTTTCCCCCACAGCACTTTTGAAAGTTCACAGTAATGTCATGTTATGACTATATATCCATGATTAGTTTATGTCACAAAGTAAAAGTTCTAATTGACTAAATATAAAGAATTTTATGTATGTATATATGTATGTATGTATATATTTGGTACAGGGTCTCACTATGCAGCTCAGATGCAGTGATCCTCCTGTGTCAGCCTCCCTAAGTGCTGGGATTACAGGTGTGTGTCAACACTGCCAACTCAGTGGCCAGCTCTGCTGCCTGGAGGTGGGGCTGGTACGGCATGCCGTGCCAGGGATCCAACTCCAGTTCCTGCACTTGCCTAAGCAGGTGCTCAGTCCACTGAGCTATCTTGCCAGGCCAATATATAGAATTTTAAAGTGAATGATTGTACGGGCCTATTACACAAGTAAAGTGTTCATTTACTGGATGAAAATCAAGACATTATCTGAAAGAGGAAAACAAATGCAAACTGAACTCCAGTTTAACAAATGCCAATGTGAGCACCTCAAACCAAATTCTAATGAATCTACTTACATCCAATCCCATGAAAAATAGTACTATGTCACTAGTTGTTCCAATACCTTCCTGTAACCGCAGCACTTGGAAGGCTGAGGCAGTAGGACTGGCATGAGTTGCAGGCCAACCTGGGCTACACAGAAAGACTTTATCGCAAAAAAAAATAATAATAAAAAAATTAAAAATTATATATATATTTTTTTCATGTTCAATTCTTTCAATATTAAATTGCATTCCACATGTTAAAAAAGAATATATACTAGAATAATAAATTATATTATAAATACAACTGTCCACTTACTAATTAACCTACTAATGAGCAAATGGCTTTTGTTTTTGCTTTTGATGCTGGGGATTGAAGCCAGGGCCTTATGTATGCTAAGCACATGTTCCACTACTAAGCTACTCTGAATATAAAATGACGTTTTAATATAATATTTACATGACTAAACACAAATAGTCTTTAAAATAAGGGGCAAAAATTTTAATCAAAATGCTAAAATATACCCAGCCGGGCCCGCCCTGCAACTGTCCGGAGGCCCTGCCCCAAGCCCGCATAGCCAGTGAGAATTTTTGTGACTCTTCTGGCCCCTGATCCAGTGCAGCATGGAGCAGTGAGTGTGTGAAAAAGCGAAGGCACTCCGCGGTGCTCCCTGGGCCAGGGTCACAACAGAGGGGACCACAGGCTCACATTGGTGCCAGAAGGGCTGCAGCAAAATGGAGCTGAACACAACAGCTAGATCCAGGCCAGGCATAACTGGATAATCTCAAACATAATATATCGGCACCGGAATCTCATTACGTGCTAAGGTCGTAAATGCACCAAAGCTCTACACCAAAGGTCAGAGGTCAGTGCTATACAAAATGACAAAGACAAGGAGAAAACTGCAATCTCAGGCCTCGAGAACACCCATGATAAGTGCAGAAGACACTAGCTCGGCAGAAATGAATGAATCAACAGAGTCTGAAGCAAAGAAACAACAGCACAAAGGCATATAGGAACTCAGACCAGCATTAATGCCTGAAATAAATAAAGAAATTTTTGAATACATAGCATCTGAAGTAATGAATCAAATCCACAAATGTATGGGGGAAACTCAATGCCCATTCAGAACAAGGGCAGAGAACACTATTACAGCTGAAATATGAATTAACAGTGTCACAAGCAAAGAAATAACAGCAGAAAGGTAAAGAGGAACTCAAGAGCAGAAATAATTTCTAAAATAAAAAAAGAAATCTTTGAAATCATAGCATCTGAAGCAGAGAATCAATTATGGAAATATATGGAGGAAACCCAATTTGTAAAAAAACTCTGCAGTGAAAGAATTATAGCTACCTTTAAAGAAGACACTGATAAAAACAAAAATAGAGGAGATGAGAAATATGACAGATTCCTTGAATGAGCCATACAGGAAAGAAATAGATTACATAAAGCAGAGTCAAAGAGATATAAAAGAACTTAAACTCTCAATCATGAGTCTACAAAACTGTCTGAGTTAAAGCAAAGACAGAGTTTCAGATCTTGAAGACACTGGCACAGCTAGTGAAAAGATGACAAAGAATCTCTTAAAAGCTATGAAGGTGCAGGAAAAAATAATCCATCACATGCAAGATGATGCCAAGATGAACAATGTGAAATTAATAGGCATCAATGAGAAAGGAGTCAATACAAATGATATAAAAAGAATATGCACAGAAATAATACAGGAAAACTTCCCAAATATGAGGAAACAATCTAACATTCAGGTAACCGAAGCATACCCAACTAAAATCACACCAAGACATAATAGTCAAGATCCTAGAAATCCAACACAAAAATAATATACTGAAAGCTGCTAGAAAAAAGAAACAGATCACATTCAAAGGAAAACCCATCAGAATTACAGCTGACTTCTCTTCACAAACCAAAAGACAAGGAGAGAATGGAGCAAAGTACTTCAAGTCCTCTATGAAAACAAATTCTAGTCCAGACTACTATACCCTGTAAAACTCTCCTTCAAGTTCCATGGAGAAGTGAAATATGTCCATGAAAAAGAACAACTAAACAATTTCATGATGACAAAGCCATCCCAACACAGGCTACTGAAAGATGTTCTAGAGAGGGACCACAATGACCAGAACTCCACGAATGAGAACAGAAGGAACCCACTAAATAGGGCAAACAATTAAAATAGGACAAAAAGGAGTAAACAACAGCAGGTAAATAGCATGACAATCATAAGTCAACACATTTCAATTATAACCATCAATGTAAATGGACTCAATTCAACAATTAAGAGAAATACACTGGCACAGCGGATTAGGAAACAAAACCCAACAATATGCTGTATACAAGAAAAACACTTAAAAAGACATTCATAGGCTTAAAGTCAAAGGATGGAAAACAATACTACATGGCCCAGCACCTCAGAAAAAAGCAGAAGTAACAATTCTGTTCTCAGACAGTCTCAACTTCAAACCAAGAATGATCAAATGACACAAAGAAGGCCACTATATATTGGTTAGGGGAAAAATTCAAGAGGAAGAAGTAACACATAAATATCTATGCAGCAAACACAGGAGCACCCAACTATATAAGATATATCTTAATGGATATGAAAAATCTATATCCAAGACTACAGTCTTAACAGTAGACCTTAACACCCCCTTATCACAAAAAGATAGGTCAACCAGACAAAAAATTAACAAAGAAGTAGCAGAACACAACCAGAGCTTGGAACAAATGGGCCTGGTGGACACATACAGTGTTCTACCCAACCACAGCTCAATACACATTTTTTTTAGCTGAACATGGGTCATCTTCTAAAATAGACTACATACTAGTCCATAGGTCATGCCTAAGTATATGCAAGAAAACAGAAAGTATCCCATGTACATTATCCAACCACAGTGCAATGAAACTGGAAATAAATGACAAAAGAAACCAGAAAAACCCGCTAAATTCATGGAAATTAAATAACATTCAACAATATCTACAGTTCAATGAAAATTCAACCACAACTTATTGGAATTTATCGGATGCGATGAAAGCAGTTTTCAGAGGGAAAATCATAGCTATGAACTCACACATTAGGAAAACAGAACGGGAACAAATAAAAACCCTAATGTTGCACCTCTGACATCTAGAAAAGTAAGAGAAAACCAAACTCAAAGCCCAAAGATGAGAAGAAATCATAAAGATTAGAGCACAAATTAATTCAATTGAGATGAAGAAAACAGTTCAAACAATCAACGAATCTGGTTCTGTGAAAGACTAAATAAAATATATAAGCCCCTAGCTAACCTCATCAAAAAGAGGAAAGAAAAAACTCAAATACAAGCAATAAGAAATGAAAAGGGTGAAATCACCAGACCCAGTGTAAATTCAGAAGATTGTTAATAGCTACTTCGAGAATCTTTATGCTCACAAAATAGAAGACACAGAAGAAATGGAAAAATTCCTCGAAAGGTACAAATTACCAAAACTGAATCAAGAAATATAACAACTCTCAATAACTCAAAAACAGCCAACAAGATACAAAATGTAATAAAAAGCCTGCCAACAAGAAAAGTCCAGGTCCTGATGGATTCACAGCTGAATTCTACAAGAAATTTAAAGAAGACAGAATCCCTATGCTCCTCAAACTCTTCAGTGAAACTGAAAAGGAAGCTGTCCTCCCAAAATCATTTCTGGTGGCAAGTATTATACTGATTCCAAAACCAGGGAAGACATAACTAAAAAAAGAGAACTGCAGGCCAATCTCCCTCATGAACATAGATGCAAAAATCCTCAATAAAATCCTAGCAAATACAACACAGCAAATCATCAAGAAGATCATACACCATGACCAGGTAGGATTCATCTCAGGGATGCAAGAATGGTTCAATATTCGAAAATCTACAAATGTAATATACTATATCAATGGACTGAAATCTAAAAACCATACGATCATCTCAATTGATGCAGAAAAGGCTTTTGACAAAGTCCAACACTCATTCATGTTCAAAGTCCTACAGAAAACTGGAATAGAAGGCCTCTACTTCAATTTGATAAAAACCATCTATGGCAACCCAACAGCTGATATAATTCTAAATGGGGAAAAACTGAAATCTTTTACTCTTAGATCTGGTACAAGACAAGGATGTCCTCTATCACCCCTCCTATTCAATATAGTTTTGGAATCATTGGCTACAGCCATTAGACAAGTGGGAGAAATAAAAGGATTAAGAAGAGGTAAAGAAGAAGTTAAATTATCACTATTTATAGTGCAGATGACATGATACTTTACTTGGAAGACCCAAAAAAACTCCACCAAGATGCTAGTAGAATTGATACACAAATTCAGTAGCATAGCAGGATACAAAGTCAATACTCAAAAGTCAATAGCATTCCTCTACACAGATAACAAATGCATCGAGAGGGAAACTATAGAAACAACACCTTTTACAATAGCACCACAGAAAATGAAATACTTTGGAATTCACTTAACCAAGGAAGTCAAACATCTTTTCATGGAAAATTACAGTACCCTAAGAGATCATACAGGATTTTAGAAAATGGAAATATATTCCCTGCTCCTGATTAGGAAGAACTAAGCATCGTGAAGATGGCCATACTCCCAAAATTGTTGTACAGATTTAATGCAATCCCTATCAAACTGCCACCAATATACCTCCCAGACCTATAGAAATTGTTCCTAAAATTTATTTGGAACCAGAAATCCTGTCCAACAAGGCAGGAGGCATCACAATTCCTGACTTGAAATTATACTACAAAACTACTTTGATAAAATCAACATGGTATTGGCAACAAAATAGACCTGAGGATCAATGGAATAGATTAGAAGATGCAGAGGCCTCTATGAGCACACTCAGCCACCTGATCTTTGACCAAGGGGCCAAACACACTTACTGGAAGAAAGACAGCCTCTTTTAACAAATGGTGCTGGAACAAAAGCTGGCTTTCTACATGTTGAAAATAAAACTTGACTCAACTCTATCACCATGCACTAAGCTAAAGTCAAAATGGATTAAAGATATAAATATTAAAACAGAAACACTCAATCTCCTGGAAGAAAAAGTAGGAGGAACTCTTGAAGACATAGGGGTAGGCAAAGAGCTCATGAACTAACATGTATTCACATGGGAAACACTTGAAAGAATTAACAACTGGGATCAACTCTTATTGAGTCTTTGCACATCAAAAGAAATTATCAACAAAGTGAAAAGACAACCCACAAATTTTGAAAAAATATTAACTAATAAGCCCTCAGACAAAGGTCTGTTCTCTATAGAATTTATAAAGAACTAAGATACATTAGGGCCCTCAAATTTAAAGGCCCAATCCATAATGGGCATTGAGATGAATACACACTTCTCAGAGGACAAAATTAAAGAAGCGAATAAATATATGAAAAAATGCTCCACATCACTAGCCATCCATGAAATGCAAGTTAAAACAACACTGAAATATCATCTCACCCAAGAAAGAATGGCTATCATAAAGAAATCAACCAAGAACAAATGTTGGAGAGGATGTGGGGAAAGGGGAACCCTTTTCCACTGCTGATGGGAATGTAAACTTGTGAAACCATTGTGGAGATCAGTGTGGAGACTTCTTACAAAATTAGGACTGGAAATCCCATTCAAGCCGACTATCCCCCTACTGGGAATTTTCTTTTCTTTTTTAATCTGTTCAGTTTTTATTGAATATGTTAAAAATGAGATTTAGTCAAAAACACCAAAGCCCATATGGTCCTCAGATTCCTCCAATTCTTCTTTCTTTGCTACCCCTTCTCCTTAGCTGGGGCAGCAGCATTGGAGGGTGCAGGGCTATCTGCAGGGGCAGTGCCTGCTGCGGGGGGAGGGCCTCCAGCCCCTACACTACAGATGAGGCTCCTGATGTTGACATTGGACAGAGCCTTTGCAAACAAGCCAGGCCAAAAAGGTTCGACATTGACACCAGCCACTTTAATGAGGGCATTGATCTTATCCTCCTTCACAGTCACCTCATGGTCGTGCAGGATAAGGTCAAAGTAGGTGCAGGCTAGCTTTGAGATGGAGGCCATGATGTGGGCTGCCGGGTGCAGTGCTAGTCACTGGAAGAAGTGAGTGCCTCAGCCTAACGTGGCCTTAGCTTCCTCGGAAGAACCAAGCACCTTGGCGGCAGCTGAAGAAAGCTTACTGGGAACTTTCCAGGAGGAACTGAAAACATCATATCACAGTGATATATGTGTACCTGTTTATAGCAGCACAATTTGTGATAGCCAAATCTTGGAAACAACCAAGATGCCCATCACATGAGGAATGGTTGAAAAAGATGTGGTATTTCTATATAATGGAATATTACTCAGTTATAAAGAATGATAAACTTGAGGCATTTATATTGAAGTGGATGCCACTTCAACATATACTCATAAGTGAAATAAACCAGACACACATGTGCAAATACTGTATAGTCTCCCTAGTATAAGAAATCAAAAGATGAAATACAAATGGAAATGTACAACAACAACTAAAAAGAATTTAGTCAGATAGGGTAAACAACTGCATATATTGCAGGGTAATAATCAGCTTCTCTTCTGGATGGTTAACAACCTAAGTTTTCCAATCAAAAATTGGAGAAATGGAAGGGATGCAAGATCAGCCATCATCTTGGCCCCAGCCTTTCAAGGTCAGCGAAGACTCAGAACATAGGAGAACCTGTACTGTAACATCATGTAACTCAGTTGTGCCCCAAATTTTCTGATCAAGGAGATGATAGAGCCACAGAGAAATGAGATCAATAATCTATAGTATGCCTAAGGAGAGTCACATGGAGAGAGAACTTTCTCTCAGGCTTTCACAGAGAGCAAACTGGCAAACAATGGCCGTGACACATCCACACAGCTGACACTGACAAAGGATCTACAAAGTGAAGTACAGGGTTACAGGATAAATCCCGAGGGGACTTGACTGACCTCATCGGATACAAAAGTTACATTTTTTGTTATATAGATCTTGCTTTATCTTGGTCTTAACCATCTAGCAGAAAAGTATAAACATGAGATATATAAAATAAGGCCATAATAATAAGTTGAGCTGTAAATGGCTCTAGTCAATAACTTTTTTGGATAACCCACTATTATTGTGGACTGCTGGACTGTGTTGGATTGTTTTGCTGAATTCAAGCACCTATAATAATTGAATGACAAAAGAACACCCATCTGTGACAGGACTAAACAAAAAAAGGGACAGATACAAAGGAAGAACCATTCTGTTTATACAAACATTACAGTTAGGATAAATATGCAGTACTTTTGCATAATTCTATGAGAAGAAAGATTTGAACTAATAGCATTTTGACAGGATATCCTGTCTGCTTCCTGTACTATGGATAACCACTAGGACAATAACAATGTAAAAAGTATTAATTACTGAAACTGTACTACAATTCAACTTTTTAAAAAAAGATAAATATAAAGCTACATTCTCTTAATTCACTGATTAGAGGTATCTGCTCTCATAGTGTTTGCAAATAGAATATCATGTATGTACCTTGTACAACAAAAAATCACCACAAAAGCAATATGCAATGTATTAATTATTGAATCTGTCCTAATTTGATTTCAAACTGTCTCATTGGTATTTGTTCTTCAATAAAATAAAATAAAAAATGCTAAAATATGATCTGAGTAATCTATAAACTATCATTTTATGATATGTAATTCTTTGGTAATTAATCAAATCTAATGGATCTCAGATTTTAGTTTTCATGTTAGTGATATGGTGAGGTTTGCTTTGGGAATATGGTATAGGCATTTAATTTATCTTGACTATTTTTAATCCCATTATCTTCCGCTACTCCGCAGCTTCCGCAATGGCCTTTCCAATCTCCCAAAGTCTATCTGATAGTTTCCTATTATCTCTCTATATTTGTATGTTGATAATGCAAGGTTTCTCATGTAAGACACAACATGTAGGTTGAGTCTGGCTTATTTTGCTTAGCATGATTGTCCTGAGTTCTATCTGTTTTGCTACAAATGACATGATTTCATTGTTCTTTATAGCTTAGTAATATTTCATAATGTATATACACCCTGTTTTTGTTTTCTGTTTATTTGTTTTGTTGTTGTTTGTATTTTTAGGTCAGGGCTTACAGGGTTGACAGGGTCTCACTGTGTAGATTGGACTTGTAGTGATCCTCCTGTTTACAGCCTGTAATCCCAAGTGCTGGGATTACAGGTATGCACCCCCCTGCCCCAGTCTCAGTTGCCCAGTCTCAACTGCCATCTCAGCACACTGCCAGGGCGAGGCCCGGCATGGCAGGCCCGAGACCTGCCTCTGCTTAAACAGGTGTTTTAATCCATTGAGATATTTGTCTGCCCCTCTTTTTTTTTTTTTTTTTTTTTTTTGTATTTTTATGTCCATTCATTTGTTGATGGGCATCAAAGCTCTAGCGCTTAGCTAGTGTGAACTATGTGGCTATAAACATGGGTATGCATATATTACTACAGTATGTTGTCGTAATTCTTTTTCTTTTTTTGAGACACTATGCAGTTCAGGCTAGCCTTAAGCTCACTCTTAACCTTAGATGGTCTCAAATTCTCAATAATCCTCCTGCCTCAGCCTTCCAAGTGCTTCTTGTCTTTAATTCTACTAGAAACATACCCAGGAGAGGTATCACTGAATCAAATCAAATGTTTTCTTGTTTCTCTCTCTCCCCCTCCCTCTTCCTTTCCTCCCCCACTCCCTCCCTCCCTTTCTTTGACAGGGTCTTGCTATGTAATTCAGGCTGGCCTTAAAGTCACTATGTAGCCCAGGCTAACCTTAAACTCTCTATGATCCTCATGCTTCGGCCTCCTAAGTGCTAGGATTACAGACATGTGCCACCATACCCAATTTCAAATGGTATTTTTACTTTTAGTTTTTTGATGAATCTCCACATTGATTTCCATAATGGTTGTACTATAGTTTACATTCTCACTAACAATGAAACAAGGTCCCTTATTCCCCCCCACATATCAGTATTCTTTGCATTCTGGCTGGAAGGAATAAGATAAAAACTCAAAGTAGTTTTGATCTGCATTATCCTAATGTCTAACAATTATTGAACATTATTTTCATATATATACTAGTCATCTGTAGATGATTTTTGGTCTGTTCCTATCTTTTGCCTTCTTTTCCCCTGCACTACTGGATATTAAACACAGGGCCTATGCACTAAGCTACATTCCCTTTCTTTTTCAACAACTCTGACATAAAGTCGTGCTAAATTGCTAAATTGCCCTGGCGAGGCTCAATTTGCAATCCTGACTCAGACTCCAGTGTACTGAGATTACAGGCCTATACCTCCATATACAGCATCTTTTGTGGATCTTTAAATTGGGTAGTTTATCTTTTTTCTCATCTGTATTAGTCAGCTTTCCATCACTGTTATAAAATACCTGAGAGTCGGGGATATAACTCAGTGGCACAGCACCTGCCTGGAAAGTGTGAGGTCATGAGTTTGATTCCCTATACAAAAAAAAATCAATAAATAAATAATAAAAGAAAATAAAATACCTGAGACAAATCAGTTACGTTGATTTAAGGAGAAAAGTTTTTGGCTTCCAGCTTGGCTAGCTCCACCCCTTTGGGCATGAGGCTAGGCAGAAAAGCATGGCAGAGGACAGCTGTAGACCACAGTGGCCAGGAAGCAGAGACAGCAAGAGACTCTACCTTGGGTTTCTTCCTCCTGTTTTTGTTCCAACCAGGCTCCCAGCCTACTGGGTGGTGCCACTCACCTTCAGGCAGGACTTTCCTATCCAACTCTGGAAGTACCTTCACAGACACGGGCTTTCCTAATTTTCTAAGCATAGCTCAATTTAATCAAGTTGACAATCACGCCCCTTTTACTAAGATGGCACCAAAGTTGAAGAAGGAAACCCCTGCCCCTCCCAAAGCTGAAACCAAAGCAAAAGCTTTGAAAGCCATGAAGGCCATGCTGAAAGGCATCCATAGCCACAAAACATAAGACACGAATGTCACCCACTTTCTGCATCTCAAGACACTGTGGCTCTGGAGGCAGCCCAAATACCCTAGGAAGAGCACCTCCAGAAGAAAGAAGCTTGACCACTATGCCATCATCAAGTTCCCCCTGACCACCAAGTCAACCATGAAACTGATCAAGGAAAACTCATTTTGTTCATTGTGGATGTCAAAGCCAATAAGCAACAGATCAAACAAGCTGTAATCAAACAAGATCTATGATATGGACATGTCCAAGATCAAGAAAACCTGATAGAAGACATGTTCAACTGGCTCCTGATTATGATGCACTGGATATTGCCAACAAAACTGGGATCATTTAAGTTGAGTCCAGCTGGATAATTCTAAAGACATACTTTTTTTTCTAAAAAAAAAAAAAAAGATTAACAATCACACACTGACTTATCTAAATCTTTTTTGCTGTGTTCTTCTATAGTACACTCTAGATTCCTACCCTTTGTATAGTTTGCAACTATTATTTCCCATGATGCAGCCTGCCTGTTCATTTTCTTAATAGTGTCTTTTGTGGACAAAAGTTCTCACTAAAATATAGCATTAATGTTTTCTTTCATAATTATTTTTTAAACGTTGTCCAAATAATTACCAACCCCAAGACAGTCCTCTGGAAAGCTCATAGTTTCAATTGTTAATTTAGATCAATGATCCATATTATGCATGGCATAAGAGTTCAAAATTCACTTTTTCCAACCAGAACTTAGAAGAACTAGGATAACTCGAGTTCAAGGTCACCCTAGGCCACACAGTGAGTTCAATGGCAGCCTGAATTGAATAGCAAGGCCCTATCTAAAAAAGGCATTATAAAGTTCACTTTCTTCCACATACATACTTAGCTGTTCCAATACTATTGGGTTGAGAAATTTCTTTTCCTCAACAGGTTATTCTGCCAATTTTTGAAAATTAAATGTCCACATAAATGTGTGAGGCGAACGTGATAACCACTACACTACGGAAACTGTTTAAATGTCCACATAAATGTGATTCCACTTCTACACTATTTTTTTTTCTTATTAATTTATTTTTATTTTAAAAATAATAAAAAGATAAAACATTATTAATGATACAGAATTTCAAAAAACAAGATGATAGGAATTCAACAATGGTTGTTGTATTGCACAGTGTTGTCTGCAAAGTACTTGCTTCTACACTATTCTCATCTCAGAACCTTGGAAGGGAAAGGTTTCATAATATATACTTCTATACGCTTCCCACTTGGTTCTTGTATGTCCTAAACTTTGCGATGAATTATAAATTACTTTAATACCCCTTCCTCTAAAATTGATACAAACTGAGGAACTCACAAATTAAGGTCCATATTGAAAGATCAATGAACTTTAAACTAGAAAATCTGAGTTACAGTTTCAGATTTGCTATTCAATGACTAGGCATCATTTTATCAGTGTCTGAATACTGTAAAACAAGAATAAGGCTAAACCAAGTCATTGAAGTATAGGTTGAATACCCATCTTGTCCTAGAAACTGCAGACACAAAGATGAATAAGGCATGTCTATCCTCAATAAAAGAACAGGCTAGTGCAAAAGACTTTTTAGCAATGATAAATAAACTGTATCTGAAATATTCAATATGAACATCGCTAGTCTCATGCAGCTATTAATTTCTTGAAATGTGGTTAATGAGCCAGTGGAACTAAATTCTAAATTTTATATAATCTGAAGTCATTTAAGTGTAAATCTGAGTAAGACACACAAGCCTAATGGCTACCATATTGGACAGCAGAGTAAACAGAAAAGGTAATTTAAAAGATGAATTACAGAAACTGATTAGTGTGGCTGGGGATGTGGCTCAGTGGTACAGCTCTTGCTTTGCATGCACAAGGCCCTGGGTTCAATGAGCAAGTACACACACGCACACACACACATACTGCTTAGTGAATGTCAACTTCCAGGTTTTGATACTGTCCTATCACTACATATGAAGGCACAGGTACATAAGCTCTTTGCACTGTTTTTATACTTTCTGGTGATATTATTTAATATTCAGCTTGACATGAGAATCACCATCTCATTCATAACTGCCATTTTGTCCACTAGGCGCCCCGACACACATTCAAGACTATGGGATAAACAAAGCCATTAAGACAGTCAGCTGAGTGCTTTGTACTGGCCACTCATGTGTGAACTGTTTGTTAACTGATGTTGATATATTCATAGTTCGGGAAGCAGGTGTTGTTTGTCTACCTCTCTTCTGAGAAAACTCAAGTACACTCTGGTCAAGGGCCACTTCTGTCTAGCTTAGCAAATAAAACTTTTCTTCCTGCCTTAGGGTACAGAGATCCTTTATAAAACTTAAGAGCTTTTGTACTTCAAATGACACCACAGAGAAAGTAAAAACAGGCTGGGCATGGTGTTGTACACATGTACTATATGTGGGTTCAGTGCCTGCTTTGCAGCTCAGTGGAAACTTGGGGACCTGCTTATAATTTTAAGTTGTCTTTTGCTTTGCATTAATTCCTATGTGAAATCCTAATTTCTAATTAAAGAAACCTTGCAGCTTTAACAGAATTCACTCATTCCTGTCAGTTGTATCATCATGTTTGGTGCTACCAATCACAGAAGTTCACAATGGCAACCTTGAGAAACTATGCCTGTGCTATAAGAGCAACATATTAAGAAGTCTTCCACTATAGCTTTTTATCACCTTTACCGTGAGAAAAATAAGCCAAGAAGGCATGATTTTCTGAATAATTTTAAACTTCTATTTTCAAACTATGTCAGTAATCCCTTTGGATTAAAAATACTATTTTCAGGCTGGTGAGACAGCTCAGTAGTCTGAAGTGCCTGCTTAAGCAACCTTAGGCAAGCACAGAGGACTATGGTTCAATCCCAGGTACCACATACCATGACAGCCTCAGGGCATACAGAGCTGGCCAAAAATAAAATATTTTCAAAGAGTATAAAAATGTATACTTTTAAATAGAACAGTTTCTTTATTCTATAATCTCACTATTCAGGTCTTCCCACTATTCAGGTCTAACTATTGTAAACAGCTTGGCATTGTCTACAACTCTTTTGTGGCCCAACTAAATTACACTTCCTCTTGGTAAAAAAAAATATATATCTAAATTCAAAGAGAGCTCTAGGTTTTAAGACTTAAAATTTTAATTTGGGGCTGGGGAGATGGCTTAGTGGAATAAGAAATTCTTGGCAAGCACAAGGGCCTGAATTCAATCCCTGGTTCCAACAAAATAAATAAATAAAAATTTAATTGCATGGCTGGCGAGATAGCTCAGTGGACTAAGCGCCTGCTTAGGCAAAAGCAGGGGCCAGGGTTCAATCTCTGGCACCACTCCCAGGCATGCCAAGCCAGCAATCAAGTCCGGGTATAGTGGCACATGCCTATAATCCCAGCACTGGGGAGGCTGAAAACAGGAGGATCAATATGAGTCCAAGCTGCATGGTAAGACCCTGTACTAAATACGTAAGTTTAAAAAAAATTAATTGCACACTGCTGGGTGTGGTGGCACATTCCTGTAATCCCAGCACTTGGGAGGCTGAGGCAGGAGGTCTTGCAAGTTTGAGACCAGTCTGGGCTACCAGTGAGCTCAAGGCCAGCCTGAACTGCATGGTGAGACCATCTCAAAAAGACAAAATAAAAACAAAAGACTTAATTGCACAAATAATCTGTGCTGCTTGAAAAAAATTTGAACAAAAGAGCTGTACTATGAAGTACTGATGCCCCCTACTTTTAACAAGATAGTGGTCGATTCTATACATTTGCCTACACAACCCAAACAGTTACTTGCATATATATCAGTAACTATCACACTGAAAGAACAAGACACATAAAATTTCCACTGCTGATTCAAATCTCTGTATGGTGATTCTACTTCTTGAAACTTTCAGAGCAGATCTCTGATTTTGTTGCTCATAATTATAGCACTAAGTCTTCTAGTGACTTTTAGTCACAAAATAATCCACTGAGATTTCAGTACAGTGCCCTTGGTGTGAGTAATCCCTCTCTCTCCACCTGGTAACTGATGATTCCCCTCAGCCCCTGGCCTTACTACTCCCTCTGTTGCTGTCTCTGTCCGTCCGTCTGTCCGTCTGTCTCTGCTGAAGCAGTGTTGCAGTCAGAAAGAGCTGCAGTAGGACCAGTGAGCTCCCTCTTGCCAGCCCACAGCAGGTCCACAGAGATACACACCACTCTGACACAGCAACTCTCAGAAATGCACCATACAAGCACATCTTATACATAAAAAAACATTTATTTGAGGATATGATGCCACATTATCTGAAGTAAAAAAAATCTTCTAAATCCCACTTTCTGCCCCCTGAAAGTGTAGTTTCAGGTAGTTCAATCGAGTATCTCCATCCACAGAGTGGAGGGACACCACACAATGGTATCCAGCTACCTACGTAACATGATAGCTGGACTGTCCCCTCAAAATTTGTATATTCTGCAGAAGTATGGTACTATCTCCCATGAACACTATTGTGAAGTCTGCAGGTAACTAGGTTCAAATGGGCTGTTAGGGTAGGCTCCTAACCCACACAGATCAAAAAATGACCATGTAGCTATATAGCAAGAAACTGAGCATGCAAGCCAAGCATAAGAAACAAAGCGAGGGCAGCTGGGCGTGGTGGCACAGGCCTGTAATCCCAGCACTTGGGAGGCTGAGGCAGGAGGATTGTTGTGAGTTCGAGACCAGCCTGAGCTGCAAAGTTCAGCTGGTACTGCATAGTGAGACCCTGTCTCAAAAAAGGACAAAAACAAAAAAAAAAGAAAGCAAGATTTACTCCAGTCACTTTTATTGTAACTGTTATATTTGGTCATATTCTGTTCCCTCTCCCCTTACACTCCATATTTACTTTCATTCATCTCACTGTCCCTCTCGATTTGCCTCAATATATTTTTCCTCTTATTTCTATCCCATTCCTTTCATCCTTACCAATTTTAAGAAACAAGGGAGTACACATTCATTAGAAATCCCTTACATTCACTTACTCCCTTAAACATAGCATTTGTGCTTCTAGTGTCAGACCTTGCAAGATCTTAGAAATGACATCTTTTCCAGCAAGTGACCGGTCTCAGTTTAGCAGAATTAGAACAAAGCCTGGGCTTTTCTTTCATGGTGTAGGTAGCTATGCACTTTCCAAATACTGAACCTGCAGACATTTTGTGAAAAAAGCAGCCATTCTAAGGATGAAACTCACCCATAAAGAAAAGCAGAGGGGAAATCGGATTGCTTCCTAATAACCTAAGATATCCTAATGCATTTCTCCCTTCATATCCCCGGCAGCTGGTTCCAGAACCCCCGTGAGTATCAAAATATGAAGATGCTTCCATCTTTTATATAAAATGGCACAGTTTTGCATATAGACAGGCACATCATTTTTTTTTTTTTTTTTTTTTTTTTTTTTTTTTCTGTTTGAGACAAGGTCTCCTTTATAGTTCGGGCTGAGATTACAGGCATGCCCAGCTAGCCTATGCACATCTTTTACGCATATCTTTCTACATCCTTTTCATCTTTAGATGATTTACAACCCTTAATGCAATGTAAGCCCTACGTAAATAGGTATTTCTACATCACTGACGGAATGGTGACAAGAAAGAAAAGCTCTGTATGGGTTCAATACAGATGCTTTTTTTTTTTTTTTTTTTTAGACAGGGTCTCAAACTTGCAGTTCAGGTTGACCTTGAATTCACTTCATACCCCAGGTTGGTCTTGAACTCATAGTGCCCCTCAGCCTCCTGACTGCTGCAATTATAGGCATGCGTCACCGTGCCTGCCATCAACTGGGATTTATTTTTTCTACATACTGTCAATCAACAGTTGGTTAAATCTGCAGACACAAAGCCCACAGAAACAGAGGGCACAGTGTATTAAAATTTGAATATATTTCCCTCCAAAGAAATTAAAAATCATCTCTACGATCTTCTCTCCTTCTAATATAGAAGTTTTATTATATTCTATTACATACCAATTGACCACTGTCCTGACCACCTGTGCCTAGAAAATACTGAACTTAGTACTAGAATTTAGTGCCTCTCTCAGTTCTATATACCATCCTGTAAAATTTCATAAGTGTCTTTTTCACCATATTGTGAAAGGATTCCCTGGTCTTGTCTAGTTCATTAATTCAGCTATCCCAACCATGCCTGCTATTAAAGTTTAAAGAGATCATATTTTGAGTTTCCAAATTCTCATTGCCAGTTTTTTCAAAGCAACCCATTTTATGATGATACTTTCTTAAATTTCTGAGAATATTTTTGAAAAAAAAATTACCTTTTGTCTAATACACTCAATTTGTCGATTAGTTTCCTCTTCCATCCTTAAATATATGGTGGTTCTACTTTAAATAAACTGGTGGTTAGTTTAAAGCTGGTTTCTGAAACAGGGTAGCTCAGAACTATGAACTATAAAATCATCTTTAAAACACAAAACTCACTGGTTGATTTTTTTTTCTTTAATTTTTTTTTTAATCCTGTATTTATTTGGTACAAGGTCTTGCTATGCAGCTTATACTCAAAGTGATCCTCCTATCTCGAAGCCTCCCCAGCACTGGGATTGCAGGCATGCGCCACCACACCTGATTTCAGTGGCCAGCATGGCATGTGTTACTGGGGATCAAACCCAGGTCCTCGCACTTGCCAGGCTGGTGTTCAGACCATCGAGCTATCACCCCAGCCCTCACTGATTGAGTTTTAACATGTACCTACTACTAAAACAATTGCTTTACATACTATACATGAAAATCACTCCTCTTTGATATGAATGGCTATGTGATTACTGAAGTTCTGGATATCAAAAGTGTAAGGTGAGTAAAACCAGGTGGTGCTTATGAAGGCAAAAGTGCCCACCTTCACAGTGGTGACCAGAAGTTCTTTAAAGTATAACCCTGATGTTTACTCAGGGCCTAAGACACATCTCCCACTGAGAGACATCAGCCATTTAGAGACATCTCCCACTTACATTGAAATGCTCTAACATCTTAACCTATATGTAAGTAGCAGGTTGTAGTACAGCCGGTGAAGTCTGTAACTAATGGCTCTTGGTAACTTTCTGGACGACTCAATATACTCTAAATATCAGTCTCTCTGGGGTTTTCTAGAATTGCATTGAAAAAAAAATCAACCTTCTAGTGTTTATTAAGTCTGAATGACGTTGCAAATTTCACCATCCAGCAAGATTTTACCATCAATCTCAATGTGTTTGCTTTGTGCTTTTCATAAATTCCTCAATATTTTTGATCTGCACAGAACACTGTTTCCAGTTTTTCAACACTAGTATTTTTTCTATTTTCTTATTGTTTGTTGCTAGACTAAAAATTGTTTTCATTTTATGTACAAATGTGCTATCTTAAACTACTCAGATCACGTGTACTATCTTGCCAGGCAGGGTGCCGCATGCTTATAACCCCAGCACTGTGAAGGTTAAGGCAAGAGGACTGCAAGTTTGAAGCCAGCCTGGGCTACACACTAAGACCCTGAAAAGGAGTAAGAGGAAAGAGGAGGTGGGAAGGACTACCCTGCTCCACCAGTTTCCTTCTTCCAATTTCCTGAAATATTTCCCAAGTAATTACTGCCATGTCCCTATTTTCCTCTATGCATACTTCCATTCTTAGGAAATAAGAACTAAGTCTAAAATCACAATCAAGAGACTTAATCTCTACCTCTTGGAGAAGGGACTATCTAAATATATTCTTCTACAAGCAATTTATTCCATCACTTATTTGTATCATTGAATATTTATTTTCTTTTTAGGTCATAATTCAATGCTCAAGTCATTTTATTGTTCAAACTGTTAAAGCTTTGGCCATGGGTTATTCTTCTGATTTATGTGCCCATTTCAAACATCTCTAAATTGGAGGACTCACTTAGGACTGGCTTACTGTTTAGTATTATGATATATTTGACTCACCCTGTGTTTTCCCTGCTCCAGTAAAAAAAATCAACTATTTCCCCAAGAAAATTTTGTTCCTTTTATTAAAGAACAGAATTTTAAAACTAAGACCTGTACTGGCTTACTATTTGGTACCATGATATACTCCAGACTCATCCTGTGTTTTCCCTGTTCCAGTCACAGAATCAACTATTTCACCAAGAAAATTTTGTTCCTTTTACTAAAGAACAGAATTTAAAAACTAAGACCTGGGTGCTGGGTGTACTTTTTGCTATTGGTGTGTCACTGCGACCAGACTGAGCAGACACTCAGCAGATTTATTTCCACAGATCTAATGCAGACCTGCAGTTATTTTTGTATCTGTGCTGCACTTAAAATAACATACATTTATACCCACTATCTCTCATTCTAATGCAATACTAATTACAGGTTCAGTAGTTGTCTCCTTTGCTGATTTGTATTAACTTTCACTGACAGGAAGACACCTACCTCCAAAATCTACACTTACTTTTCTGATTTGTTCAAGTTTGTTGTCCATGTTAAGTGATCCCGAAGTGGGTAACATGGGACTCTTGTAAGGATCAACTGCTACCATATACATCTAAGCTCCTTTAGAACCAGGCAACTTTGAATCTCAGTACAACGTGTGCACTGTGTTACTCAACCAGTGAGCACTAGTTTTTTTTTTTTTTTTTTTTTTTGACAGTTCATTTTATTAATTTGTACGGTCAAACCAGTCCATTGGCTAGTTAGGGGAAACCATGCTTTCACACTATCATGACATAGATTATGCCAAGTATTATTTTTTTGAGACAGGCTATCATTATGGAGTTCAGGCTGGCCTTGAACTTGCAGTCATTTTCCTGCCTCAGCCTCCCAAATGCTGGGATTATAGGCATGCTCTATCATGCCTGGTTTATGGTAGGTATAAGAACATTCATATTCACAAGAAAATTGAATTAAAGTGAGAGGGCAGACAGATCCTTGCTCATCAGGAAAAACTGTGTTAATGTTCCAACATATCCTTTACAGGATTACAATGGAATACCACGATAAGTTGTTCTACATACCACCTTTTGTTGTGGAACTGGGGATGTAACTTTGGACCTTGGGCTTGCCAGGCAGCCACTTAAGCCACTGAGCTATCTCCCTAGAGCCACCCCACCTACTTTCTCTCCCCACCAGTTTGTCAGTTTTGAAGTCACTGTATTTTTGTGTGTGTGCAGCTCAAACTGGTCTTGAGTTTGCTATGTGAAGGTGCCCTTGAACTCAAAATTTTCCTGCCACACACTCCTGATTGCTGGGGTTGCAGGCGTGAGCCATTGTATCTGGTATCTTACCTGCTTTCACCATCAAGCAAGAACTCTGAAACACCCTAAACCCAAATAGTCCCCGTTCAACAGAGTATGACACTGTAGACACAAAAGATACCTCATCTCAACGCTCACCTTTGAGATAAAACAGCCTGGAAAAGGGTGGGTAATTGCTCGCCAAAAATAAGTGAAACACCTTAAGGAAAATCTGACAAAAACCCATTAAGAATGTCATGAATTAAAATCCAGAAAAAGGTGCTACAGTGGGAAAATAAAGTCTTAATTAATGGTCTGAAGTGCCTTTCAGAAAGAGGTCAGGAATGACCCTTCAGAGGCTTTGGCTGCTGAGCCAGATGGCCCAAATGCACCCTGTAAGCAGCCGGTCTTGGCAAATGGCAACTGTCTGGCTCAATGTGCAGTGAGTCTTCTGCTCTATCATAGAGTACTTTCCAATGTGTTATAGTTGTCCTTAAAGCTCTTCAACTCCAGGAAGAGTTGTTCTTGTTCTTCTGACTGGAGGGGAGGTATGTTACTTGGATGGTTGTAGGGGAGACTTCAGGAGACTGAGTTAGGTCTTTGGCTGCTGACTGACGCTGTCGCTGAGAGCTCCCAATTCGTGCTTTGATCATGGTGGTCAGCTCACTTTGGGCCTCCTGATAGCGCAGTTACTCACTCTGGCGAAAGACCCCTGCCCCATAGCAGGCTGTCTCAGAGCCATCCAGCAGAGTATCAGTGAGAGCCTTGCGAACACCCTTGAAAGGAGTGCTGATATTTCGCAGATCTAGCAAGTAAGAGTGGAAATTCTTGCCCATTAAAGAACGAGGATGTCATCCTTCAGCCTGAAATGGGATCTCAGAGGCACGGATGGCATCCAGAGCTTTCATCCTGTACAGATAGTTGTAGCAACTTTGATTTCCCTGGGTTTCCAGCTGTAGCAGTCTTGTGTCATCATCTGCAAGGAGTTGCGGTTCATACTGATATCCTGAACTCTGGACAGTCAAATATCAATCTCCTCTTTCAAGTCCTTAGGGGCATTGTGTCCCACAGGTACATGAGGTCCCCTTCTAGATCTCATTGCAAAGTATATTATTTGCCTCTTCACAAAAGTAAACAGCAGCACAAATACCAGGCTCCCATAGGCCATCACCAGCACGACATTCACACCGGACAACCAGTTACTACTAGATGCCATGATCTCTCTCTCTAGGCAGAATTGCTCGGGTTTCCCACTGCTCTGCCTTGTCAGCCCAGGCGCCACCAAATGAACGGTGCCTGGGCTGGCCAGAGCTCTCCGGCCATTTCCTTACAGGGAAGACGGAGTTAGACTCGGCCTGAAAACATGGTGGATGGGGGCGCTACTGAAGAACTATGTCTTCCTGCTTCCACATGACTTGAGCAAGCAACTAGTCTTTTATTATATATATATGTGTGTGTGAGCGTGTGTGTGTGTGTGTGTGTGTGTGTGTATACCCATACAAATATAAAATAGTATTGAGGTCATTAATAAGCTTTCTTTGTGAAATCATTGACTCTAATTAACTCAATTGCATGCTAGACCTTTGATGCAGGACCATTTCCATTAATGTTTTCTCTGCTGTGAAGTGCCTCTGAGTGCCATCTGTGCAGAAAAGGCCCACTAGGAAGTCACTTGGCCTGTCCTTCATGGCTTTCTCCTAGAGTAATGACTCTGAAACCTCAATAATCATCAGAATTATCAAGATTAATTCCACCAATTGGCTCAATAGATGCAGTGTCCTTGAGGCACTTGGATGTGTTTCACTCACTGATGTATCCTGGGTGACTAGACCCCTGCTCCTCTGACTTGTGTCTAGATGTCCCCCCAAAGCCTCATGAAAGTCATAGGTGGGGATTTTCAGAAGTGGCTGGATTTAGGGGGTGTGATGCTGGGATCCAACATGTAATGCTAGGATTAAGAAGTCTGAGCACTACCCACCCAAAGGGTGGATAGCCTAGATAGGACTGGAAAAAGGTTCATACTTCATTGCTTTCTGCCTTCTATCCACATGAAACTGCTTCTTTCTTCCCACCATTTCTCTGCAACTCCCCTCTTCCAGGCCATCCTGCCTTGGAGACAGCCATGGACTCAAGCCTATATACACTGTGAGCCAAATAACCCTTTCCTCCTTTAACTTTGTGTATTTTGTCTCAGCAATGAGAAAAGTAAGAAAGACACATGCTACAAACACAGTTGAACAAGAATTTGTTGAACAGAGGAATGAATGATCTGTGGCTTGCAGGAATTTTTTAATTTTTTTTTAATTTATTTATTTTGGTAGTACCAGGGATCAAACTCAGGACCTTTGTGCTTGCCAGGCAAGCACTTATTTCATTGAGCTATCTTCCCCACTCCATGTAATTTTTGTTTGTCTTGTTTTTTCAGGAATTTTTTTTAAAGCTTTCGAAATAGAGCCAGGCACTGTGGTATGCAAAAACAGTTCCAGCTACTCTGAGGGATGAGGCAGGAGGATTCAATCATTGAGCCCAGAAGTTCATAACTAAACCAGACAACAGAGACAGATTCTGATCTCAAAAAACAGCCAGATATGGTAGCATACACCTGTAAACCCAGCACTTGGGAGGCTGAGGCAGGAAGATCACTTTGAGTTCAAAGCCAGGTTTGGCTACATAATGAGTTCAAAGTCAGCCTGAACTGCATAGTGAGACACTGATTAAGTTAAGTAAGCAAATAAATTTCCTACATGATTGTAGTCACTAATCAACTACTGTCAAGTCTCCATGTATCCCTCATTTCACAGGATTTCAGATTGAGCTCTCGTTTTTTAAAAAAATGTTTATTCATAGCTTGTCTTCCTTTTTTTCCACTAAGCATTCTCTTTTGTTCCTTCTCATTTGAGTTTCCAGCCTCTGTGCTTCTTTTCTGTTTCTTTTGGTTACTGCCAAAAAGTTTTCTGTGTAAAAGTCATTATGCTGTCTTTGAAGACAGACCCTGTGTATGTATGTGTGTGTGCGTGCACGTGCAAGGTGTGTGCTCCTACTTCACAGGATTGAACCCAGGACATCTTCACACTAAGCCATACCCCTAACCCTTTTTATCTATTTTGAAACAGGATTTCACTAAGTTCCTGAGTTGCCAGGCTGGACTCACTGATCTGCCTGCCTTAGCCTCCCAAATAGTGGGATTACAGCCATATGCCACCATGACCAGCAAATTTACCTTTCTTTATGAGGGAGTAGTACTCCATTTTGTATAAACACCATATTTTCTTTATCCAAAGAACACATTATTTCAAAACAAATTAACAAGTCTGTTTGGATCTCTTTTTTTATTTTTATTTTTTGGCGGGACCGGGGATTGAACTCAGGACTCTGTGCTTGCCAGACAAGCACTTATTCTACTGAGCTACCTCCCTGGCCCCAGTTTTTAAAATTTTTTATTCATTTTAATGAGAAAATGTTTGGATGTCTTAAGAGACTTACTTCCAAAGCTTTCCATTTGTCAATGACACCAAAACTTTAACGTGACTCTAAATCTAAAAATTAGCCTCAAATCTTCTCACCAAATCCTCTGGATTCTTTTTACAATGTTTCTTTCTTCATATTTGTTACTATCATCTTATATTAAGACTCCTTATTTAGATGTATGGCCCAAGTAGCCATTTTTGTTCTCAATCTTTTTCCTGTTCAAATACATGTCAGATTCATCTATCTTTCTTTTCAAGTCATCAAATTCCATCATTTTCCTTTTCTGCTCCAAAATCTACAAAATAGTCATATCCAAAGGTTCTACATTCATGGATTCAACTAATTTGAAATTAAAAATATTGAGAAATAGTTGTGCATACACTGAATATAAACAGATGTTTTACCTTATTCCCTCAACTTTACAGTATTAACAGCTATGTTATACACTAGTTATACACTGCATAACTAGTTGTTTTTTTTTTTTTTTCTTGCATAACTAGATTTTGGTAAGTGACAGCCCACATACACAATGGTTGTCCTTTGAGATTGCAAAGGAGGAGCTGGGGAGATGGCTCAGTAGAATAAGTGCTTGCCTGGCAAGCACAAGGGCCTGAGTTCAATCCCTGGTTCCACAAAAAAAAAGCAAAAGAGCTGAAAAATTCCTATTGCCTAATATTTTTTCCTAGTATTTTTATTATACCTTTACACTGTATTACAACTGCCTATAGTACTCAGAACAACAGTGAACAAACTTACAGTGCAGAAGAATAGACTATACCATGTAGTCTAAGTATATAGTAGGCTATACCATGTATATCTGTGTAAGTACATTATATGATGTTCATACATTGACAGAATCACCTACTAACAAATGGCTCAGGATGTGTCTGATAAATCAAGTCATGCATGCATCATTTACATTGCTTTAGGTTTTATAAGTATTATACATAACCTAGAGTGGAGAAGATTTGTGTAGGATGGATGTGTGTGTGTTTGACAACTACACCATTCCTCACTGTGTACTGCAATCACATCTAAAGCCAGGGAGATAGCTCAGCAGAATAAGCGCTTACCTGGCAAGCACAAGGTCCTGAATTCAATCCCCGGTACCATTAAAAAAAAAATCACCTCTAAACTCTGGGTCCTGCTTCATGCCTTTATCTTCTTAAGGAACTGGTTTTACCTAGCCCCTTCCATCTAGTACAATACGTAAAGGAGCAAGAATAACTAGCTGATCGTGCCATCTACTCTTCCTTCCTCTCCAGGTCAGACGGGCTCTTCCCAGAGCTCCCTATAAGCCAGTTCACTTTTTTGCTAAACTCATGCTATTTTTCTCAGGGAAATGACTTTCGCACTTTGTTCTGTTTATCTGAATCTAACAAACCTTTATGAAGTCCAGTACAAGTGTATTCTCTCTATAGTGGATGCTAGCACTGTCACTATTGTATGAACTTGTTATTTAATTTCTTTTTCTTCTCATATGTTACTTAGTCTCTCCTCTATTTTAATAAGGAAGTTAAATTATATCCTTATTGAATTTTTTTCATATAGAGCACTAAATTATTTTTCTTTTTTTATCTTCTACTCTAGGTGTTTCCTTTTTTCTTCCTCCCAACCCTCTGGCTCCTTCAACAACCTGTTTACACTTGCTGATCCCTCTTCCTCATTTCCCATTCATTTGTCAACCCAATTTCTATTCCAAAAACTGTTTTCACCAAACTTATCAAAAATACTTTCATAATGTCAAATCAAATTAATCTACAGGAAATATATTGCTACCTCACAATAATACCCTGCTTTTCCTTTGGAAAGTTCTGCTCCATTCCTAAGTTCTGTTGAGGCTTTAAACACTGGCTCACCTCTAGGGCAGGTACAGGCTGGCTCCCAGCCCAAGGAGCAAAGTGGCTTGGCTGAATTGGCCCTATGGACTAAAAAATGATTCCACAAACTCCTCTCCTAATCTTCCCAAGGAGTTGGTATTCCACCTTCTTTCATTTCTTTGACTTTATTCAGTATTCTCCCACAAGTCCCCATTTTCTGCTTTAGTTAACCAAACTCAACTTCTATGTCTTATAAAGACATTACTCCGGTTGTCTCTGTGGCGCAATCGGTCAGCGCGTTCGGCTGTTAAAGACATTACTCCTAAAAGGTGTACAGAGGTAGGAGTAGTACCTCCCATGATTACACTATAATTTTGTGTGTGTGTGTGTGTGTGTGTGTGTGTGTGTGTGTGTGTGTTAGAAGGTCTCACTATATAATTTCAACTGGTCTTGAGCTCACTATGTTACCCATTCTGGCCTCAAACTCATGGTGATCCTCTTGCATGTACCTTCCAAGTGCTAGGATTACAGGCATGCACTATCATACCCAACTATTTTGTATCTGGGGTTGGAAGGAACTGAACCTGGGCATTAAGTCTAAGCTACATACCTAGCTCCTTTTTTTTTTTTTTTGCCAAAGACAGCAAGGGAGCAAGACACAGAGGGAAACAGAGGAGACAGAGAGAGAGAGAGAGAGAGAGAGAGAGAGAGAGAGAGAGAGAGAGAGAGAGAGAGAGAAAGAGAGAGAGTTTTGCCCACTCACTAAATTACCCAGACCGAGATCAAACATCTTGTAAACCTTCTGCCTCAGTCTTCTAGCCTTGGGATTATAGGTATATGCTACCACTCCCAGTTTTTTTCTCTGTCTCCCTCTCTGTGGTTTTCTGTTATTTAAGAAATTAGTAGCTAATGTGAGAATGTTTTCACCAGAGGACCCAATCACAGCTTCATTAATTGGGATGTGAGGCTACCTGGGTCCCTTATGTGGCCAGGCAGTAGACAAAAAGAGAAATTACAAGGAGCATATACAGAAAATAGGGAAATCCTCAGCACCTCATGGTACTAAGACTACCCCAAAAGGCCAACATGCACGGGTTCAGACCTTTCAGAAATAGTTTGCAACTCTATGCTCTTTCGAAAGCCTTCTATATTCTAGTGACAGCAATTTACTTGCAACTACTTAACCAGGGAAAGTCCTCTCTCACTCCTATGCCTTGCCACTGGTTACTCTGAGTGGAATTTATATTACCTTTGAAACTTTTCTCTGAGGTTAGACTAGATGCCCTACTTCAGAGTTCTAAACATCATGATATAATGTCTTAACATGAAAATATTCTATATGCTTATTAGCTTTTCCTACTAGATGATAAACTTTTAAGTCAGAGGGACCACATCTTTTATATTTGTATCTTAGTACTGTAATCAGTAAGGATGTAATAAATGCCTTTGGAAAGAATAGTTTTTCCTCATAGTTTAGTATTATTAGATTTTGGGTGGCTGTGTCTGATTTAACAGCAAATGAATTGAGTCCCTTAATTATTTACTGTCTGTGTTCCCAATCCTCAGTAAGTATAAGAAGTTGTTGTGAGCCAAAATAACAACTTACTATTGCTATATTCTCTTTAGCATGTAAGGGTGTTGGGTACATAGTAATTATTCAATGAATACCAGATGAACTAAATTAAAAACATAGTATTAGCACATTAATAGATGTAACTTATCATGTTCTACTGATCTAATAAAAGATCTCATCTTCTGAAGTAATATAATTGTATCCATGTGGAAAATTTAATGAGAAAAAGAAAAATGATCCAATTGGACAGTTAACAGCTTTTCTTTTAGAAAGAGTTCTATAAATATTTTATAAGTAACAGGCTCAAAGCAAGACTCAGGTGGATAGGTGAAGCTCTAATCCAAACTACTCATGAGGCTGAGGCAGGAGGATCACAAGTTCCAGCCCAGCCCAGGCAATTTAGCATATCAGCAAGATCCTGTCTCACAGTAAAAAAGAAAAAGGGGTGCAAATGTAGTTCAATTCAAAGGTTATGGGTTTAATCCCCAGTACCATGGAAAATAAAATGAAACAAATAGCTAGTGTATAGTTCAGTGCAAACCCTGGTTCAATCCTCAGTGCCACACATACAAAGTTATCTTTGCATAATATACAAATAACAGTCATTTACTCACTCAACACTCATTTACCAAATGGGTGCAGTATCGCTTCTCGGCCTTTTGGCTAAGATCAAGTGTAGTATCTGTTCTTATCAGTTTAATATCTGATATGTCCTCTATCCAAATGGGTGCAGTACCTCTGCCACATTGCAGTGGCATTTAAGAATATAGTGTGAGGCAAGCGTGGTGGCGCAGGCCTGTAATCCCAGCACTCGGGAGGCTGAGGCAGGAGGATTGTTGTGAGTTCGAGACCAGCCTGAGCTACAAAGGGAGTTTAAGGACAGCCTGAACTGCATAGTGAGACCCTGTCTCAAAAAAGACAACAACAACAAAAAGAATATAATGTGAACCATAGCCTCCCCACACAGGCTCTGCAATCCGAAGTCTGGTTGGAAAGACAAAATAACATATATGGATGGCAATGTGGTAAGTGCTAATGTAGAAATAAATACAAGTTGTTAAGCAGCCACTGAAGAAATCAGTAGAAATGGAAAAAAAAATTGACATTCATGTATGAATTCAATCCTAGCTAAGGTACAAGGAAGCTATTAATACACAACAGCAGTGATGGGATCAAACTACAAACCATGGTTGAAAGCAGTCAGGAAGGTTCCAAATCAAACCAATCCAACTTAAAGCAAATCTCTGAAGTTCAAATATAAAGTAGTTCTTTCCAATAAGTTTAAGCATAGTGAAACACACATACAAAGGAAACTAAAACTACATGCTTCCTTAGTGCGTAGGGACTCTTAATATGTAGGATAAATGCTCAAAAGGAGCCAGTCACTAAGAATGAGAGTAAATTGTCTGGAAAAGCTTTATTAAACTACTGCTGTGCTAGGTGCAGTGTACACAGCTGTAATTGTAGCACTCAGGAGGCTGAAGCAAGAGGCTCTCTGCAAGTTTCAGGCCAGTCTAGGCTCATTGCGATTTCAAGATCAGCATGAACTATATAGTAAGACCCTGTCTCAAGAAAATAAAAACAAAGGGGAAAAAAAACCCTACAATTGTTGGTAAGGAGGAAACAGTTCATCCTCCCAAAAGATGTTTGTTAGGTATTGTTAACAAAAGCAGTGCTGGGGTCTAAACTGTGTATCTGTTGGACAGGTGTTGCTCCAAAGATTTACACTGTGAAGCAGTTGGGAGAAGAGGATTAAAAAGGCCTATTTGCCTAGAACAGAAGCCTAGCAGTTTGGACACTGTTTTAGACTTACAATTTTCAGTCCTAGTTGCTGAGTAGGATCATCTAGAGAACTTTAAAGTTTTTATATTATTTATATTAAGTACTGCACCTAGAAAGGTGTGGTGGCATACGTCTCTGATCCCAGCACTTGGGAGGCTGAGACAGGAGGATTCAAGTGCAAGTGTGCCTGGGCAACTCAATGAGACTGTCTTAAAAGGATCAAGGTGGACTAGGGATGCAACTGAGTGGGAGAAAGTCCCTAGGTTCAAACCCTAGCACTGTTAAAAATAAACAAAAATAAAGATATGCAAGTGGTCAACCTTCAACCCAGATCAAAATAATCTCTGAAGGAAACAGCCTCGGTTGGCATTTAAAGACACAGAAGGCAATTCTAACACACAGTCCACTTGGGAAAACCACTGGGCTGGACGAGCACAAGTGAGATACAAGAACCAAGCTAGATTTAAGACCCTGTTTATAAGCAACTATTTTAAGCTCTTTACCTGTTGAAGTTTATCTTCTAACCTGACTTAAATAGTCGCAGTTTTCTTGTTTCTTTTTCCTTGTTGACTGGCTATATACTCTGTCATTAACTTCTTATACCTGACTGTACCGTCTGCAACTTTAGAATTCTATCTCTGTGATGGTCCACAGACAGCTAACCTAGAAAACAACTATTTTGATCCTAAACTGCCTTTGCAATGCAATACTTTCAGACTCGGAATGTTTTAGGCAGCACCCAAGATCTCTCTTAAATATCAGGACAACCTAATACCAATGTAAATACAAAAGTTACAATGCTAACACAGAGAAAAATGTGAGATTATTCATTTCGTGCAGTACCTGAATGTATTCTACTCTTGCCTTTTGAAGTGTGATCAAGTACAAAATTTACTGTGTAACAAATACTGAAAAAGAAACACATATATCCCATACAACTCTGAACTACATTAAACCTGTAAAGAACATAAAAGTCATCAAGGTGATTCAACAGCCTTTTGAAGCCAATGTGGAAATATACTTCAGAATCCATTATTCACTGGAAGGTTAACTTAAACATGTACACTGTGCATAAGTAAGCAACTGTCTTGTGGTGTTCTTGACCTGTAAAATCAGCCACAAATGTAGTTTTGTGCAGTGGTGACTCACTGTATTTTTCTTAAGTTGAATGTTATCCAAAGATTATGACTTGGCCCTGAGATTTACTCAGGCTCTTATTTGTAAAGAAAAGTTAATAAACTCCAAAGCCCATATCCTGACGTTAAGGAGCGTGGAGGAAGACAGAGCAAGTGAGGTCTCAATAATCAAAACGTGAATACCTGAACAAAAGCCTAGAAACCTCATGTTTCTTCGGAAAAATGGAAACATATGAAGAGTTGGCCATTCGCCTGCACTCTTCCTATTTAGAAAGCAAAAGAGGCTTCTAACAAAAAAATTGCCTAACTCTCCGACACCGAAGAGAGAGCCGAAAACGCGAGCCACAGGAGTTTGACAAGGGGGTCCGAAGCAAAGTCAGAGGGCAAGAGATGAAGGAGTCAGAAAAGGTGAAGCAGGCGAGCAGAGGCTGTGATGTGCACCTCTCTGCCCAGCCCTGCAAGCACCCAGGACTGCGTGGGGCCTCGGTCGCCCCGCGCGCAGGTGGGGCTGGGGTTCGGGGCGGGCCCCCCACAGCCGACCGCAGCAGGCGCGGGGAGGCGGAGGGCAGAGACCTCCTCGCCCCACCGGCGCTCGCAGGGGGTCCGGCTCTGCATGCAGGGGTCTGCGGGAAGGAGGCACCTCGACACAGCTCCCGCCTCCGGGAGCGAAATGGGGGTGGGTGGAGCTGAGCCCGGGGCCGCCCCCCGGAGCCGCCCCCGCAGCCCCGGCCGCCGCCCCCCGCCTGGCTGTCAGCTGCCCCCTCCCGCGCTCACTCACTCGCCGGCTGCGGAATCTCGGCCGCGCTGGTGGCGGCGGCGACGGCGACCCCCGCCTGGGTCATGATCCCAGGCGGGGAAGGCAGGGGTGTCTGAGCGCACCGGCGAATCTCTCCGTAGGTGGCCGCCGCCTGCTCCTCTGGGGCTGGGGGAGCGCGGGCCCGAGCCCTCCTCTCCCCCCGCCCCCGCTGCCTCTTCCCGCGGCCGCGGCCGCCGTTGCGAGCCCAAGCCCTCAAGGCCGGAGACCCGGCAGCAGCGCGGCCTCAACTTTCCCAGCCCCCCTCCCCCCGCCCCTCCCCTCCCTTCCCCTCCCTCCCGCGGCCGCCGCTTAGCACGCGGACAGCCTACCATGAGTGCGTAGCGTGCCCGCCCCTTGACTCTCAGCACGCCAATCAGATGCCAAGGAGGTAACCATTCTAGCCAGTCAGAAGCCGGAACGCCATTGCGCCAGACTAGAGGGCGGGAGAAGAGGGAGGGAAAGCCGAGGAGTGAAAGGGGCCCAATGAGGAGGACCAGGGGGCGGAGGTATACATGGTTGGGTTGAAGAAACAGGAAATATTCTTAAAGGTAGAGTGATAGGCAGGAAGAAAAGCCAGTAGGTGAGCGGGAAAGAGGTGGGCCTGGTTCCTTAAAGGGGAAGTCTTGAGAGCCTAGAAAAGATGTTTTAAGAAACTTCTTGGTATCCTGCAATCTGTTCCGTTTTTCACGTCTTACAGTGAGAGTTTGGAAGTGGAAAAAGTAAAGAGGAAAAGGGCACGAAAAGCTTTAGGAGTGATTAGGGAGCGTCTCCTAACCTAGAGAGTAGGAGCGCGGGGCGGGGGTATGTCTACTAAGAGGCAGGGAAGAGAATATACTCATCTCCGACGGTTCTTTCAATGGAAGATTGTTGGTAGACCAGAGGCTGGCCAAATTTGTATGCTGCGGTCTCCTGACATTCTTCATTTGCGGGGATTCCTGCGGACTGGAGAGGACTGTGTTCAGAGAGATACCCTGGGGTCTCCCAACTGTGAAGAGTGTGGAGCATTGCGGGACAGAGTTGTGAACACCAAGCTTACCAGACCTGTGTCTGGGAGGGATAGAGCCCTGGGTCGTGGAATGGAGACCTGGGGGAGAGGGGGCGCTTAGAGCCCTAGAATCGTGCTCATATTATAGGCAGCTCAGCCAGAAATATACAGTCAAAAGGGGACTGGTCTCTCAAGGAAGTCAAAAACAGAATTGTGGCTGGAGGTGCATTTGAAAGCGGCCAGGCCCACATGCCTTTCTCAGGGCTAAACAATCAATTACTTGAGATCATATTATAATTAGCATTGCCAAATCCATTAAATCCAGCTATGCATCAGACACCCAGAACAATGGACCCATCCCTTGCTCAATATGTTTTAGAAGTCATAGATAAACCAAGGTTAATGGTGCCAGGTATATACCCTGACTCATTTTCCTATTAGATCAATTTTGGCTAAGGGGCTATTCTTGCAATCCTATAGGTTGACGGTAGTTTGGACCACACTGTGACTTTGCTGTATAAATTACCCCCGATAAAGGGCCTCCGTGGCAACCCACTTAGAATCCCTCCTTGGGCTGGGGAGATGGCTCAGTAGAATAAGCGCTTCCCTGGCAAGCGCAGGGGGCTGAGTTCAATCCTCAGTTTCACCAAAAAAAAAAAAAAAAAAAATTCAGAATCCCTCCTTGTTCGTCAGGAGCTATCACTAAATCTTTCTGACTCTTAATCTCCATTGTTCTTGGATTTTAGGGGACACAAGCTTGGCACATCTGACATCTAGCAGGTTGGGAGTTATTTCTCCTCTATCAGTAACTCCCATCTTGAAGCAAGTGTCTTCCACTTATGGAAATGGTGAAAGATTTCAAAGTCCTTCCACAGTCACATTTGGTAATGTCCCCATTCTTAAATATCCACTGTACAATTTCAGAAATTGTACAGTGTGGTATAATGGGATTTACATGAGTGTGGATACACAAAAAACAGCCCTTACATTAAAAAGATTTGTTGGTGGTGAACCTATGGCACAGGTGCCAAAATCTGCTGTTTGTTATTATTGGAAGCTCTACAAGGTTCACCAACACATAAACAGTAATCCCAACTTATGTTTGTGCAGCAACTTGAAAACCTGTGATATGACAGACTTTCAGTGTTGCCTAAAAACCATGGCACTAATAAATAGGATGAGGATTTTAACTCTTCCCATCTGGGCATTTGAAGTTCTAATTAGCCTTTGAATGGATTTAGCATTTCAAAATCCAAAATGCAGAGGACTCTGATTCAGAACAATATTAGTAATGCATATGACATACCATTAAATTGTTCAGAAATCCAGTTTTTCCAGCACTAATTACTGAAAAGACTTCCTTTGTCCATTGAATTGCATTTGTACCCTGGACAAAAATTAAGCCATCAAGTATGTGAAGATATAGACTGTACCAAACAGCCACCCCACTCTATCTTTATGCAGCTAAGTCTTGAAGTCAATAGGCTTTCCTAAGTTAGGTCTTTGCATTTTCTGTACCTATGCTTGCCAAAGGGGGATAAAAAGCTTGCTAAAATGTTTTTCTACTTATTTCATTGATACAGGGTCTCCCTAGGCAGCTCAGGCTCAGACTCGGTGATAGTCCTGCTCAGCCTCCTCAGTGCTGGGATTACAAGCGTGTGCCACCACACCTGGTTCTAGGACAAGGTGTGCCCTGGGTTATGGAGTGGCACAGTATGCAGTACCAGGAATTGAACTTGGGACCTTGTGCTTGCCAGGCAGGTGCTTAAGCCTTTGAACTATCTGGCCTTGATAAAATGTTGATGATAATTCAATTTGTGGGAGAACAACTCAAAATTGAACCTTCTGCTTCAAGAACATGTTCTCCATTTGAATCTTTTTTTCAGGGTTAAGGATCAAATCCAGGGCCTGTTCATGCTGTAGCAGGCAAGCACTCTAATATTGAGCAATAGTCCTGTTTTGGGTCATGGGGGAGAGGGTTTCGCGGTCATGCAGGTTGGCTTTGAACTCACTTGTATAGCCATGCTGGTTTCAAACTCAGTACTTCCTACCTCTCAAGTGCTGGGATTACAGGTGTACACCACCACACCTGACTCCATTGGGAGTCTAGAATCTTTTTCTCCAGTAATGTTTTGTAACTTTTTGTATTTAGCACAGGATCTACAAGTCTCGTTACAAAGACTGTACTCATAGTGACCCTCCTGTTCTTCAGCCTCCCAAGCACTGGGATTACAGGTGGGCACCACCACGTCTTCTCATTTGCAGTCTCAGCATGTGCCTGGTGCGGGGTCAGCACCACAGGCCAGGGAATATTTTGTAACTTTCTGTGTAACTGTCTTGCATATATTTTATAGCCCTAAATATTTCATATTTTTTGCTGATGTTTTACTTACTTATGCTGGAGATTAAACTCAGGGCCTTGCTGAGCTATACCCTCAGCCTCTGTGTATTTTTGGTTTTGCTACTCTTGTTTGTTCCCTTGTTCGGTATTAAACCCAAAGCCTAATTCATAACAAGCAAGAGCTCTATCATGGAGGTAAAATCCGAGTCCTCTAAATATTTTTCTTTTAAGTTTTGATTTTCATGTGTAACCTGTAACCATTGATACATTTAAAAATCAACTTTTTTTTTTTAACACTTAAATCATGTCGTTTGCAAACAAAGACTGGTTTACTTTTTTCTGTTTTGCATCTTTTTCTCTCTTACTGGACTAGCTACAGCATCCAGAATGAGACTAAACAAAAATGCTGACAGTAGCTATCCTTGCCTTCTTCCTGGACTTCACAGTATTCAGTCATTCAGCAGTATGATGGGAGTTATGGGGTTTTATATGTAAAATTTTCAAGCTAAATTCCTTTTAATTCTTATTATATTGTTAATAAAAATTTTAGCATGAATGTGGCTGAATTTTATGAAACATTTCTCTGCACCAGTGGAGAGATTTTTAAAGTTGTTAATGTGAACTACACAAATTGATTTTCAGTTAAAAAACTTTACATACCTGAGTCTAATACTATTTGGCCATTGTTATAGAAGTCCCCCAAAGCCTCTATGTCTCCATCAAATAGCTGGATTTGGCAGATTTTCCTGGATTGTTTTAATTTTCTGTTCAGTATTTTCTACTTTTAAAAAAAATGAGTTATTTAGAAGTATATTTAATTTCTAAAATATTTGATTTTTCCAGATGTTGTATCAAATTCTTTTAATGTACAGTGGATCAAAGTAATAGATCAAAGAATCTGGTGTTCTTAAAACTTAAAGCATGGATAATATAGAAGAAAACTGTACACTAAGTAAGTGTATATTGATCAATTTGGAGAAAGTACGTATCTATGAAGCCATTAACACATCATAATACCATTACTATTCGCTCTTATCTTGTGAATAAGAACACTTATGTAAGACTTGTCCTCTTAGCAAATTTCTAAATATGTAATACAGTATTGACAGCTATGGGCAGTATGCTGTATAGTAGCATCCATCACAGTGCCTCATACATGATAAAGCCTTCAATAAATGCTATTGTAAAGAATCCAATGCAAGGCAGTGGGATTAGGCATAATAAAATATTGTTACTCTTATTAGGCATATCTAAAGGCATATTTTTGAAAACTACCCATTATAATTCTCTTATCAGCTATCATTTTCCTTATAAATGAGTAAATCCCCCACCTCCCATACATGTGTTGGACATCACACATATGCTAGACCTGCTAAACAAGTGCTCTATCATTCATTAAATCCTTCAAAGTCCTTAATCCAAAAAATGCCAGTTTCTAATGCATATAGTCACTTTGCCACATCTCACATTTTAAGGTCAGTTTAGCTTGATTGTAAAGTACTGTGTTATTTTTTGTTTTTGGTGGAACCGAGGATTGAACTCAAGCCCTTGCGCTTGCCAGCTAAGTGCTTATTCCACTGAGCCATCTCCTCGGCCCCAGTATGGTGTTATTTTTCCTAGTTGATCTTGCTTTGACATATTAATTTAGTCCTATATTATTTTTCCAAATGCTAATCAGTTACTTCATCCTGGTTAAACTCCTATAGCCTTATGATTGATGCCTCTGTGGAGATATTCTCGAAATTCATTTATCCTATGATCTAATATTTCCCCCCAGTAGTGGAAACCCTGAGCCTTTGCTCCAAGCTACATCCCCAGTCCTTTTTTTCCTTAAAATCTTTTTTGCAACAAGGTCCAAGTTCCTCAGGGTAGACTGTTGGATATGCAATCCTGCTTTGGCCTTAAGTGAGATTAGAATTTGCTAACGTTTTGTGAACATTTTTATATATAGATTGACATCCACACGTGGTATGTATTCTACCATCTCTTCAATTAATTCATTCAGTATACATTCCTTCAACTCCAAGGAACCTCATTCTGTGTATAACTATTTTTTACTAAATGGTCTTTTCTGTTGTGATCAGAATGAAGTTTTCATTTCTAGCTATAAGGTGCTCACTTAATGATCCAAGTATTTGTGTTTAGCTTTTATTAAATTCAGGTGGTTCTGGAGTCCAGGGATATAGTTTAGTAGCACAGTACCTGCCTGGCAAGCATGAGGACTTGGGTTTCCCAGCACCAAAAAAATAAATAAATTCAGTTGGTTCTGTACTGAAATAATGCTCATCTTAATTTTCCAGTTCCACTCTTACATTGACTCCCATTTTTTCTTTCATATGTAAAGATGTATATCTCTTTCCACTGCCACTTGGACTCACACCTATATGGGTCAAAGATAGCAAAAGAAATAGTCTTAAAACTCAAGACAGTCTTACAAGTCAAATTTTGAAGATACCAAGTTTTCATTAAATTCTGTAAAATTATGCCCCTCATTACAATACCTTAGGGCAACTGAAAAAATCAGCACTCAGGAAACTGAGGCAGGAGGATTGTTGTGAGTTCGAGACCAGCCTGAGCTACAGTGAGCTTAAGGCCAGCCTGAACTGCATAGTGAGACCTTGTCTCAAAAAGACAAAAAAATAAAATAAAAATAAAACTTTATTTTTATCCTTTAGGATTAAGGTACATGTAACCTTGGAACAACAGCCAAACTTTGATTTGGTGTGGAGATAGTAAACAATTTTAGGGGAAATGGCTCAGTGGAATAAGTGCTTCCCTGGTAAGTGCAAGAGCCTGAGTTCAATCCTCAGTTCTGCCAAAAAAAAAAAAAAAAAAAAAAAAAAAAAAGATGATTACATTTTGGCTGGGCGTTGTGACGCATGCCTGTAATCCCAGCATTTGGGAAGCTAAGGACTGTTGTGAGTTCAAGACCAGCTTGAGCTACAAAGTGAGCTTAAAGGCCATCCTGAACTGCATAGTAAGACCCTGTCTCAAAAAGACATTAAAAAAATTTTTTTTTTATATTGGCAGAGGGTTACCAAAGAGAGAGGCTAGGAGACATTTTTTTTGTCTGTGTGTGTTTTAGGGAAAGGTCTACAGGGTATCTGGGGTCTCACCACTATAGTGATGCACCTATTTACAGCCTCCCCAAAGAGGCACACACCACCACGCCGTGTCAGAGGGATCTGGGGGTGGGCCCCAGGGATCGAACCTCTGGCCCAAGCCTGCTTGCAGGTGCTTTAATCCGCTGAGCTATTTGGCTGGCCCTACACACTTAGTATTTCAGTCACACTTGCAGGAATTGTTTTACTGACACTAAGGTAGAACACAAAGTGTGAGGTCACTCACACATGTTAAATGTAAACAGGGCTATACACATTTGTTTATATGTAAGGTAAGTGAAATCCTTACTAAATAATTATTCCTAGAGTATGTCATCTGTGGAAAAACCTTTCACTGACCAAAAATCCAAAATGATGAAAGACAGGGAACAATTCTCTGTTTTTTTTTTTTTTTTCTTGAGACAGGGTCCTGCTATGTAGTTTTGGCTGTTGGGCTCACCAGCCCAGGCTGGTCTGAACTCACAACCATCCTCCTGCTTGAGCCTGAGTGCTGGGATTACAGGTGTGCACAACACCCAACTTTTTTTGATACTGACATAAATATCAAGTCACATCTTGGGAAGTCACCTCTAATGTTTGACATGATCTAACTATGATGTCACCAGTTAAATTAGTTGGCTATTTTTAAATTGCACCTTGAGGACAGCAGTTTGGAGTCAGATAAGCTACATGGCTCTAGGGAGACATTACATTGTGGAATCAAAATCTTTAAATGATAACTTCCATTATGGGCTGGGAAGATAGTTCAGTAGGATAAGTGCTTGCCTGGCAAGCACAATGTCCTGAGTTCAATCCTCAGTACCGCAAAAAACAATTAAAAAAAAAAAAAAAACCCAGATAGCTTCCATTGCAATAAATCTTTGACTTGTATACCTTTTGCATTACCTTTCATACTTGAGCATCTTGGTTCCTCAATGGGAGTAAGATCTTTTGTCTATATGTGACCAATGTTAAAACAGGCCACTTTCTTTCAAAGTGGAAAGATCTTTTGGGAACTGGTCTTAACTAATCAAGAAGTGAATTCTACTGAAAGTAGAATTTTACTTACCTTTAATGAGGTTAAGAAGGCCAATGATTCTTACATGCCTTGGCAGAGCTGGGAAGAACAGTGCACAATATTGTAGTACACTTCATTGTAGGAGACTGCTATGACAAGTCAGATTCAAGATAGTTCAGATCTTTATAGAAGACTGTTGATGTTGCCAATATGGCTTCTTAAAGATGAGTAAATAAAGCTGGGTAGAGTGGCACACATTTGTAACCCAGCACTCTGAAAGGTTAAGGTAGAAAGATAGCAAGTTTAATCCCAGCCTGATAAACTTAAGTGACATGGGTCTCAAAATTAAAAAAAAAAAAGTTCAGGGTAGAGGTCCTATATTCAATCCCTACTGTTGAGAGTAGGAGTGGGAAGGGTTCCAAAAGTTCAGCCCAAGTCCCTTTTAATCAGATACCATTAAAACTACAGATACTGACAATATGCTTAACTGTAGATGTTTAGATACTTCATGACAGATGAGTTTTTTTTATTTCTGAGATACGAACTATTACAGCCCAGGTAGACCAGTCCTCCCGGCCTCCTAAATGCTGAGATTGCACGCATGCACTACTACACCTGCCTCAGTTTTTGAGGATACTAAGTAAATCTAGAACACCCAACTTGTCTAAGTCAGAAAACCCAAAATAATCTATCCAAATAGCTATCTCTTCAAATGTTGTTTAAACTTTTATTTCAAATATAAGAAGGCCATATATAAGACTCTGGGCTGTGTAAGGTGCAACTGCATCATATAACTTTGTTTCCAATTATTTATGGTCCAGACTTTTGGTTCTAGATAAATAATTTTTACCTAAGAAATCAAGTGTTGTTAGAGACAAACTGAAGGAAATCTGTAAAATAGTTTAAGTTTTTAAGAGATCATTTACCTTAACTGGAATAAACACAGGAAAGTGTTCCAGAATTTTCTATTTTTAAATTAAAATCTAAAAATAAAAATGAAAACCTATTGGCATGCAAATGAATTCAACTACCACTGTTATCTATTTTTTTGCCTAGGACTTCGCTAATTTTTCACTCATGTTTTGTCTTGTCTCATAGAATTGCTTTAAGATACTCATGTATCTATCAGCCCTCATTTTCTTATAAATAAATGATTATTTGGTTTTCTGCTATGACATACAACACCAATCCCTAACTGAGTTATTAAGCTGATTAGGCAGGTACAGTAACTCCTGAAAAAATAATGAATAGCATGGGGCAGTGTACTATTAAAGAACTGGTCTTTTCAGAAAAAAAAAATCAAGTGTTTTGAATGTTGCACAATTCAAAAGTTGAGAATGTTTGCCTAAGTAACACAGGCAATGTATTTCTCAATGCTTTACCAAATTATATCTACATTTAATAATCTGATTCAATGTTATTTGATTATACCATAAAAGGTCCAATTTAGAAGCTTTTTTCATAGGAAATGTTCATTCCATCAAGTTTCTATATTCACTGTTGAGAACCTGAGACAGCTTACTTTCCTTCTGAAAACCTACCCACAAGAGAATTTTTAGGACTACTCTGTATTTTTTAGTTGGAACAATTACAAAGTACACTGTTTTGTGACCCTCATTTAGGAAACTAATCCCTTCAGAGACTAGTAAAACATGTTGCCAATCACACTCTGATAGTCAACAAAGCCCAGCATTTTACCTAAGCACTGTGAAAGCCAGTCAGCCTACAAGACCCAATAATCCCTTTCCCAGTATTAACAACTTTGTGTGGTCCTCTCATTGTGGACCATGCTGGTACAGTATTTGTTCTGGGTCATGAAGAGAGCTTTTGTTTGTTTCTGTGGATCACTTGCCCCGGAGGAATTCAGATGTCAGTCCTCAGGTAGAAAGCTTTTTTTTTTTTTTTTTTTTTTTTGGCAGAACCAGGGATTAAACTCAGGCCCTTGTGCTTGCCAGGAAAGCACTTATTCCACTGAGCCATCTCACTGGCCAAGGCAGACAGCTTTGTAGAGACATCCATCATGAGGAGCTGATGACCAACAGCCATGTGAGCAAGCCACCTCTGCTCCTGTAGCATTCATCAAGCCTCCAAGATGATGCAGCCCTGGCTGACAACTTGACTATAAACTTTAAAGACATCTCAAGCTAGAACCAACCAGGGCAAGCTACATCTAGATTTTCAAGTTAGAGACTGTGGGGGAATGTTTGTTGTTTCAAGCTGCTAAATTTTGGATGATAAGTGACATGTCAGGCAAAGATCACTGACTGCTTCCGGGAAGGAATAAAAATTCTACTCATAAGCTTTGCCTAGAAATACCAAGTTACTTATCTAAGATAAACTTCAAATCCAAGCTTGTTTGATATTATGGTTCTCACTCATTCAACTACTAAAGTAAGAAAAATCCTGAATTTACACTGTCACAGTTAAACAATCAACTCAAAATACAACAGGACAGCTTCTTAGAGATCTTCTCTCACAGGATTTAAACTACACATATTGGGTTGTGTTCCTACAAGTTGAGAAAGATCTGAATAAGGATGTCTCTATTACAAATTGTACTATTTTTTTAATCAGTTTTAAATTATTTCTTAAATAGAAAAGCAAGCTGGGCATGGTGGCACATTCCTGTGACCCTAGCAATGAGGGAAGGCTCTATATAAACAGGAGGATCAAAAATTCAAGATGACCCTAAGAATAAAAAAGTGGGCTAGGGATATACAGAGGTTATGGGGGGAGGCATGGGGGAGGTGAACAAAAGTTTGCGGGCAACAGTACACAATAACTACTTATAGTTGCTGACTGCAGAATTCAGCACAATGCAGGTGTTCCCTTGACATTTAGACATCACAGATCACTACCAGAACATAACGTAAGTTTATTTCAGATGTAACAGCAATGTTAAAATTGAAATTTTAATTTTTAACTGCACCAAGTAAACTCAACCATTTAAGTATTTTTAGTCATTCCCTCCAAAAACTGAGGGAGCTTTTCTTTTCCACCACCACACTCCATGGTTTCCCAATAGTTCTCTTGTTGAAGGACTTTTCAACTGACGAGAAAACTGCTTTGATGAGAAAACTGCTTTGGAGATACTTTAGAATTCTTTCCCTCAAATGAAAACTAATATGGACAAATTATATATTGCATAGATTTCTCTACAGATTCTTTTATAGACCTAAGTGCAACTTAACATATGGTATAATTTTAATCTATTTGTTCCATAGTAAAAACCATCTATCTTGAAAAGTATGATGGATAGATTCTGTGATCTTCTAGTTAATAGAATTACTGATTTATCCCTAAGATTATTTTTACCATTTATCAAACTAACAAATTCAACAATGGTCATTAGTCTTTATTGAGTAGTTCTCAATATCTACCTTTTCCACATCTTCCCTTCTGTAAGTGGAATTATTTAATACCAGCTTGATGGAGGAAAATTAACCCTTTACAAACACTAAGATTTAGATTAATTCACTGACTAGTGGGGAAAAAAAACTACAATAGGAAGCCTACACACTCAATTCAAACTTGAATATTTTTTCTATCTTTAAATAACATGTACTTAATTAACTGTGAGGCAGGTATTTGGTTTTTAATAACCACATTTAAGGATACATTCATAGGACTGCTTAGATAGTCCAGGTGAAATAGTTATAGAAATAGAGGCAGTGTAGTCTCAGAAAATTCATTTATATATCAAAATCTATTTTGATACCTGGAAGTTTACAAAAAGGCTAAACACTCTTCATGCTTTCTGTAACTGAAGTACTCTTCTCTTGGCAAGAACAAGCTGAAACTTATCCATGAAGGTAAGTAAAGGTGCTTAATGTTAAACATTTCTTCTAAACTTGGATTCAGATTAAGAAACTGATACTAAAGACCAACTAGTATGGTCTTTCTACATTTTCATCAAGATAGAAACCTATGGACTTATTTATTAACCATTTTCCTTTAAAACTTTCCTCTTGGCACTCAACATTGCTAAAGACTATTTCACTTTATACTTTCACATTTCCAAATGAAAACTTAAGGTTATAAAATGTGTATAAACATTCTATAAAGTGATCTTACTACGTAACTTATTTGGAGATGAGACATTTATATGCGAAATTACAAATAAAACTTCCTTTTTAAAGTCAGGTGACAGGGCCAGGGATTTAGCTCAGTGGCTCAGTGCCTACCTGGCAAGCATGAGGTCCTGAGTTCAATTCCTGGTATTCCTCCACTGCCAAAGTCAAATAACAGAAAACTCAAGCTTTGTATATTGGCTTTCAAGTCTACTGAGACCATTTCTTGATTCACTACCACTGACAATCTAAAGAATTGCAAATATTGAGATTGGATGAGAGAAAAACATGAGTATTTCAGATGTCTCATCTTATAAAGTTATCAACCTGTCAGAACCACTCCCTACTTGTCAGATAATGATCTAGCATAAAACCATTCCTATCAGTAGAGGTCACAGTGATATTTGTACTATTAACACTTTGTGCTTCTACTTCCTCAAGAACAGAAGCAGTTTGTTCAGTAATTCCTCTTATCCGAAATCCTTAAACTCAATATTGTAGGCACAGAGTACAAGCAAATCTGGGATATTCTCCAACAGATAAGGAGTATCATCATAACTATGTCATTCTCAAAAAATACTGTCTCGATATTCTTTCTTATGTAATCGCTCACTGGCAACATTTTTAATAGCCCGTATTAGTTGACATTAAATGCATTTATTGTGCCACAAGTCCTTCTAAGCTTTCCTTTAGGTATTTTAAAACATGTCCAAGAAGGAAACAACCTGCTTATTTGTGGGTGTTAACTTGTAAGGACATCAGCTCCACTTTTAAAATTAGATTAACTATGGTATTTTGGGCTTACTGAAGAAAAAGAACAGGAGAAGAAAAAAAAAAAACTGTATCATAATAAACTTCTTTAGGTCAGTTAAAGGCTACTATCTATAGCTGGGATATTAAAAAAAAAAAAATTTAACCTCACCAGCTCACACTCTAAATGTTAATGCCTCTAGGAACAATAGCAGAAAAAACAAACTTGCTGACAACCATTCATTAACAAAAAAGTATTTTAACTCAAATACTTAGACCAACATATAACCCTCCCTATCCAGACTTCCCAACCAATCAGCAAGAACAGAAAAATCAATTGCTTTAAAAATCCAAATAAGCTTAGTATTTCTCACAAGGATAACAATGGTCCAACTCCTGAGAATGCTCAGAAGGACTAAAGGTGGGGTGAAGGCAATGTCTAGGGATAAGCATCCCACAAATAGTCTAAAAACCCAAAGTACCACAAACACACCAAACTTGTCTATGAATCAAAGAAAAAGATATTGCTGCTCATGTCTTTTTGTCTTTTGAAATAAACAGTATTTGTAGGCTCTGCCCTTCAATGTGAAAGCAGGACATTTAAAAAAAGTTTAAAAATTTGAAATCATATTATACCCAAAAATTTCGGGTTATACATCTGAACTATGAAAGTAAATAGATCTTCCTTTAATCCAAACACCTCACAAAAATGAGAAAACTGAAACAATCCAAACATGATTATTTTTAAGTCCTTGAAATTACTAAAACTTTTAAAGGAAAGGGGGGGAGAGGAAAACCAAGAACAAGAGAACAAGGGAGGAAAGCTTAACAAAGAGGGGAGGGGATTAATGGGCCTCTCTTTTTATTTGGCGACAAGCAAGTGCAAGAAAGTTCATTTGTAATTTGTTCAGTTGTCTGTCTTTTGCGCATCTGCATTCTGACCAGAGGGGACTTTGAGGTTTTTCTGAAGCACATGAGCATCAGCAGGTTCTATCCTCTTATAGTAGTTCTTCTTTGTCTCAATAATTTCAAAGCCAAACTTCCTGTAGAAATCAATTGCTGACTCATTGCTGATCTGGACGTGCCTAAGATGTAACAAGGCATAAAGACATAATAATATATTAAAATTTAATCAGTTTCAAAATGGTTCTGGGGGCCTGCCCATTAGCTCAGCAATGCACCTGCTCATGCAAACGCAGACAGGCACAGGATACCTCAGTTCAATCCCCACCTCACCTGCATTACCAGACACGCCCTTAAGGCAGCCTGAGCCAGCCAAAAAAGAAAAAAACCAACTTCAAAATAAAATAGTTCTTGAATATTGTATTCTCTTCACAATTACTAGTACTCAACAAAAAATTATTTAATGCTTATCAGAATACCTTTTTTTGTTGGTGGAACCGGGGATTGAACTTAGGCCCTTGCGCTTGCCAGAGAAGCACTTATTCCATTGAGCCATCTCCCTGGCCCCTCAGAGGACCTTTTGATGACCAAATTTGTTTTCCCTTTTCTGGCAGTACTGGGGATTGAACTCAGCACTCTTGTGCTTGCCAGGCAAATGCTTATTCTACTGAGCTGTATCCCCAGCCCTTTGATGACCAAATTTGAAAATTTTAACCAAATTCTGTCATTTATGGAACAGATGGCATGCTCTCATAGTTAAAGGATAAAATATCATATTTATGATATTTTTTACTAGAAGGGAAAAAAGATTTAATTTAAAATGGATTAAATAATCATGGGGATGAATCAAGACGCATTAAATATGAGGCAGAAAAAAATTATTATATTACTATTTTTTTATTTTTGGCAGTACCAGGGATTGAACTTGAGACCTTGTGCTTGCCAGGCAGGTACTTACGCTGCCAAGCTATATCCCTGACCCAGAAGAAAAATTATTAAAATAACAAAACCTAGTAACTCACATGCTTCAATGTACTTTATCCTATCTACATTATAGAAAACACACACACAAACACACTCTTTTTTTTTTTTTTGGTGGAACTGGGGATTGAACTCAGACCCTTCTGCTTGCCAGGGAAGTGCTTATTCCACTGAACCATCTCCCCTGCCCCTTGTTATTATATTTTAAATAGAAGAAATCTGAGCTTTCTCTTACTCCTCAAAATGACATTGCATAATTTAATCTCTGATCACCTAAAATGAATTGCAAATGATCTATAGCTATGATTTTACTATTGGCCTTAATCTGGACTCTCTTGAGACATAAACATTATCCAAGCAAAGTCATATCTGATTTTGATTATTAAATTCAAAATAATATTTTGATTAAGTTTTATCACTGATAACCTTGAACAAAATACAGAGTACAAGCAACACAGCATGAAAAAATACTAATGATATTAAAGGTTCTAAATTCTGAACAGCTGGGTTTTAATCCTGGCTTCATTATGACTTGAACTTCTCTTCTAATATAATTAAGCTATGCATCTTACCCTAGGTTGCTTTCTATTATTAAAACAAAATCTTATTAAAAAACAAAGTTGGTCCTCCATATTCAAGGAATTTGTATCTATGGATTCAACGAACACCAGATTAAAAATACTCTGGAAAAAAAAAAAGCTGCATCTGCACTGAATACACTTTTTTTTCATTCCCGCAACAATGCAGTTACTATAGCCCTAAATACTGAAAGTAATCTAAGTTGGTTTAAAGTATAGGGGAGGAACAGAATGTGATGGATCATGCCTGTAATCCCAGCACTCAGGAGGCTGAGCAAGTGTGAGACCAGCCTCAGCTACAAAGTGAGCTCAAGGCCAGCCTGAACTGTAGGTGAGAGCTGTCTCAAAAACTAAAAAAAAAAATAAAGTGTAGAGGAGGATATCTGTGCATCATACATAACTCTCTATGTTTGAGCAGTTCAGATTTTTGTTATCTCTAGATTGTCCTAGAACCAACTCCTTACAGATTTTCAAAGATGCAAAGTGGCCAGATTTTAAAGTTCCCAGTAAAGATTTCTACTGACAATTTATTAAACCAATAGAACATTAAATATTTTACTTACAGATAGATGTTGTCAAAAGTGCCATCTTTCTCACAGATGTTTAAGACATGATTTAACATTTTAGTTCCTATTAATAAAACAAACAGCAAATAAGTAACCTTACACATCAACCTTTAAATTCTCTTTTCATGTCCTCACAGAATTTATAAGGTATACAACACAAAATTTCTTTATTTTCCCAAATTTTGTTCTCTGTAAAAGTATTAGTAAGAGAACAATCCTTTTATACAACTTACAAATAAAACTTGACCCAAGGGATATAAATTTATAGGGTTTTCAACTGAATTACAGTAAGATACACTAGATGATACAGATTAATAAACAATATATTTATGCTTCTTTGAAGTTAAAAAAAAAATCACTAATAATTTTACCTATTCCTAGCCTTCGGTAAGGTGCAAGACATCCTAGTGTCATGATGTAAAGTCTCTTCTGATTCTGTGAATGATCCACCCTGCAGCATACTGCACCTACAGCAATATCATTGAAATAGGCTGCCATGGAAAATATAAAGGTAAAGGTTCAATGGATAAAATAACATTTTATTTTCTCTTATAAACTATTCCTACTAGTGAATATTTAATCAACCTACTCTATCAATGACTCAAGAACCTGTTACATCATAATGTTAGGAAGTTTAGTTCTCTGTAGTAAAGCTAAATCAGTGATAATACACACGTATACATTAAAGAATAAATTTTTCATTTCCTTTTAAAATTCAATTATTTTATCTCTAAGATGCTTCTCAGAACTTACAGTCTAATTTCTCCACTTGTGTATTAAGACTTAGTTAACATCTTGCTCTAATATTAACAGGTACAGTTCAAAAAATAAACATTTTTTTTAAAAGGATGAAAAAAACACATTATACCAAGTTTTGCTAGCTCGCCAACCTCCAGCACATCCTTGTAGAACTTGTCATTATAGCTGACTGGGAAGATGACCTGGTTTAACCTCTTCAACTGTTTGATATTGTGTGGAGTCACATCTCCAAGCTCGATCCGGCTACTGGAACAAATCAAAAGGTGCTCAATAAAATATAATCAGCTTCATTTCAATATAAAAAGGGGCACCAAACCTTTTCTCACAACTGACAAATCCAACCCATTCATAGTGACTTCATATTCTTTGTATTTTATAAGATTAGCGATTAGCAAACTTCACCAGACATTTAATTAAATTCTACTAAGAGATTCTGTATATATTTAGTCACAAAGTCAGTACACAGCAACTACAAAAGCCACACTATAATTACATAATCCATTTTATTTATTTATTTATTTATTTGCAGTACTAGGGATCAGACTCAGGACCTTAAATTTGCCAGGAAGGAGCTTAGGCCTCTGAGCTATATCCCCGGCCTCCCATGCATCCATTACTGATCAAAAGAACTAATATTATTTAATACCCTGTGCTATCTAATGACTTCAAGACCAGCCTGAACTATACAGTGAAAACAGTGTCAAAACAAAACATTGGTCCAAGAACTTAGTATCAGATTCACAGACATGGTACTCAAAAATCAAATTCCTTGACACTTCTTCTGTTTCACAATCTGAATCTCTGGAAATACAACAAGAGAATCCACACTGTGAAAAATACATTTTAAAGTTACCTATCAAGAATGCATCAGTATTTCTTAAGCAGCTATGTAGTCAAAACAAGTATGATTAAACCCAAAACATTTCTGATTTATAGTACTAATAAGCTGTTTTGCCTTCCATGCTGTCAAATTTAAGACCTTTTTGTCTTTTTTTGGTTGTTAGCTCAGCCCACCCTGGGGTGGGGCTGGCCCATCATGCAGTACTTGGGATGGAAACTGCTGTCAAATTTTTAACAGCACAAGGAAATTTTACTACAAGATAAAGACTCATCAAATGTGCTAAGGCAAAGCTGGCCTGATAGCTCAGCAGACTAAAGCGCTTGCTTAAACACAATGGCCAGGGTTCCATACCTGGGCCTGCCATGCAGGCCCTGCCCCTGGGGCATGCTGAGACTGTGATTAAGACTACTTGTGGTAGTGCACACCTGTAATCCCAGCACTCGGAAGGTTGAAAACAGGAGAATCACTATGAGTCCAATCTAGTAGTGAGACCCTGAACACGCTGTAGACCCTGTCCTAAATACAGAAACAAAAAAATGTCCTAAGGCAAACCTAACAGAAATCCACACTATTTTTCTTCCTACTACAGCCAGCACTATCAATGATAGAATTGCTTAGCTACCTTCTTTTTCTTCTTTTTTCACAGTGCTGTAAACTGAATTGAGGGACTCATGCTTATAGTAAGTAAGCACTCATCACTGAGCTACACCTTCAGCCCTATTTGCCTTCTAAAATATCATGAAGAACAAGTGGTAAAACAACAAAAAAGATCAAAATAAAGCATTAAAATCAAGTGGTCAAAATCATATAGGTCTCTAATTTATTTGGTGCTAGTTTCAGATCAAATCAACACCAGTGAAATCCAGACAATGTATGCTAATTAATCATTTGTATACTATTTGGAGTGTGAAAATTCTTTGGAGAAATAACTAAAACAAGAATGTTAAATTATTACTGGGGCCTGAGAGATAGCTCGGTGGTCTAAATGCCTGCCTGGCAAGAAGCAAGGACCCAGGTTCGATCCCTAGGACCCCAGCCACTGAAACTAGGAACACTGGAACACATCTATAATCCCAGGGAGGCTGAAACAGAAGGATCAGTAGTCTGATCTGCATAGTAAGACCCTGTACCAAATAATTAATTAATATTTAAGAATCAGTACTTTCTGAAATGTTAAAACTTGGAAAAATCATTATTCTGTAATATTAGTCTGGATAACATTCTGCTTCCTAATGGATTAGAAAAAAAAAATTAAGAACATTTTAATAATTCTTATTGCAATGTTTTTCATCTACTACATCTCAATCATCCTTGCATATCTTTCTTATTTTCCTACAATATGAGCACATATATTCTCTCTGCAGTTACACCAATTTTTTATGGTTTTTAAGACAGATCTGCTATGCAGTTCAGCCTGTCCTTCAATGCACTGTTTAGGCCAGGCTGCCCTTGAACTTATGGCAATCCTGCCTCAGACTCCCAAGGGATAGAGATACAGGCAAGTACCACCACACCCCGCTATGCAGTTACATTGCTTTTTAGTTTCCTTTCCAATTTCCAGTCATGAGTATCTTTTCCCAAGTGTACTGAAAATCAGAATGAATTCTCTGTATAAGACTCATATCTTTTTGTAGGATGTATGTCATTCACAGTACTTTTTATTAAAGCACATCTTGTTTCTCTTAAGGGTGGAATGCAGTTTGCCCAATCTTCTTCTTATTAAACTCTAAGAAGCTCACTTCCCCATTGTCCACCACTCAATTAAAAAAAAAAAAAAAAGCAAATGTTACCATGTAAAACTTAAGATCCTTTTAAATATGGATATACTTCACTCATATTGTCTGTTCCTTAGAACAGTGTCACTAATTGGGTCTAGGAATTCAATAGATAATACAGATTTATTATATTCAGAGCATATCACTGAAAATCTGACAATGCATTCTAATTAAACTTTAATTTAGATTTGTTTTTTGAGAAAGCCTTGCTGTATATTCAAGGATGGCCTTGAATTTATGGTGATCCTCCTGCCTCAGCCTTTTAAGTGCTGGGATTACAGGTATGTGCTACCATGATTGCCTACACTGTTGTATTTTTGTAAAGGCATAACCACTTGTATTTTTAAAAATGATTCAAAAATTACTTGAATTAAAAGCAGCAATAAAGAATTTAATTAAAAACAGCAATAAAGAGTATGTTAAGAACCTAGAAAGCCATCTTTCTAAATGTAAAGTGAAAAAATTAAGGTTTTAAAAGTTTTAAGGATTCATGGTAATTAAGTCTTCAAGTATATTTACAATTTTCAAAAAGATAATAACCAGGTACTTCCTGACTTCAGACAGAAGGAAAGGGTAGTTAATGAAATGCATCGATTCTAATAAATGTACACTATTTAAAACTATTTGGGTTGATCAAGCCTAAATAGACAAAACAAGTGAATTAAAGAAAAAGCAATTTAATGTTTCCCTGCCTGATTTTAAAGTCTAGTTTTAAAAAAGTACATCATAGAAACAACTTAGCAAATGAAAACTAATAAAAATAATATTTCTACATAGAATTGTACCTTAGAATGGGAATATGATAAATATTGTTTGGTAGCTCCTTGAGAATTTAATCAAATCTGATTCTTGTTAGATGGAATTTCAAAGTAGCCATTAAATATGCCAGTAAATTAAGCTTCAAATATAGTTTATGCCTTAATGAAATGGAATACCTGTTATACTGATTGCTTAGCTCTAAATTATTTAAGGATGTGAATATTCTAAATATATCACAGTAACACCATCAGCTTGTAAATATAATTTCCAAAGAACATGCAAATATTAAGGGAATAAGCATAAAGAGTATATTTCAAAAACAAACAAGAATACATGATTGTAAACCAAAAACCAGTTTATTCTGTGTATGTGTGTGTGTTTATGTGATGGTACCAGGGATCAAACTTAGGACCTTGTGCTTGCCAGGCAAGCACTTATTCTACTGAGCTATCTTCCCGATCCAAAAGCAGTTTAAAAATTGGCAAATTAAGTGTTAACCAAGATCAGCACTACAGTTCTTAATGCAAACATCATTCTTTCCATAAAAATATTTGAGCACCTAATCTAAAATGCAAAGACAGATATATTCCACATAATGTGCTACTAGCAACATACGTACACCAAGTGTTAAGATAATACTAGAATAAAGATGACCCTGGTAAAGGTTTTGAAGGATGAGGAGTTTGTTTTGTGGGAAAACAAGAGATGCCCTCTGAGAAGGAAAGCTTCAACAAAGTAGAAATGATGTATTTCCAAAGCTATAGTTAGTGTAAGCTAAAATATAAAATGCAGTTAAGTGTACATACAATGCTGGTGTTTGAGAACTAATTCTAAGAAGGTCTTGCAAAGCACAATGTGTTTATTATTACTTATTCATAGTAATCTCGTGTCATCTCCCAATCTTAAAACTTTAATCTTGCCATTTCCACATTTCTGTCTCTAAAAGTTTATTCAGGAACCCCAAACTTTGATATCCAAAGTTATCTCTAATAAGACAACCCAACGTAAATATACTGAAAACTCAACTTCTAATCACCTCTCTGCATAGTTTTTCATGCAGCTTTCTCCTGAGGGCCTCTCTCCATCCTTGAATGCATATGTTCATTTCCTGTAACTCTTATCAGTGATAGACTCACACATCTGCCTTTCTTCCTTTATAATCTTGTCAGGCTTTCTTAAGTTGCCTTCAAAGAAAGTTTGGAAATGTTCTTCATTTTCTTTTCTTCTTCTTTTTTTTTTTTAGCTCAGCTCATGTTTGCTTCAGTATTTTCAAGTTGTTAATGGAGTAAGAGCCACAGGTATAGAAGGCTGATATGAGGTAATGATAATTTGACCCAATTTTGAAATGTCCCTCTTTTTGCTACAATATTCATTTTAATTTAGCCAATTACACATACACCTCTTACATAATTAGTTACTGATATTCACCTCAGTCCATCACATAGACACATAAAGAGAGCATTTAAAAACTTTTTTTAACAAAGAAAAGGGAGAGAAAAAGGGAAAGAACTTTGTATCTTCAAGTGCAGCTGATATTGTGGTGTTATCCTGTAGTACTAATTACTTACGAGGCTGAGCAGGAGAATTGCTTGACAGGAGTTTGAGGCCTGGAGAATATCCCTATCTCTTTAAAAGTAAATAAATAGCAAATGAAGCAAGTCTCTTATAAATAGCATATACTTGAGCCATTTAACATGTCAATCAGTTATTTAGTTTAGCCAGACTTAAGTGTCATCATTGATTGTTCAAACCAAGCCTACCAGTTTGCTTTACCAAATACTATTTCTATTTCATGTAACCCCCATTATAGAAATATGTATAATTATATAATGTTATCAAACACACAATAGTTCTACGACCCCAAGGAAATTTTCTATGCTCTTTTACAGCTTGATTTTTATTCAGCATAATAATGCCTGTAAGACTTAGCACACTTTTATAAATAGTCAACTTGAGTAGTATTTATTTATATAAACATACCATGAGATTTTTAAAATGTTAATTTTTGTGCTAGTAGTTGAACCCAGGACCTTATGCATATAGAACTATACTCCTAGCAATATCCTCTTGCTGAAAGATTATATAATTAAGTTGCTATGAATGTTAATGTACAGATTTACAGAAAAGCTAAGTTTTAATTTCTTATACTAATGTGCCAGAGAGGGCAAAATAGATCTTTAAAAGTTAAATTTTAGGGGGCCAGTGAGATATCTCAGTGGTCTTAAGCGCCTGCTTAGGCAAGTGCGCAGGGGCAGCGGTGAGATCCATGGCACCACAAGTCACTTGCCAGACCTACCCCTAGGGTGGGCTGAGCTGGCCGCAAAGATAAAATAACAGCGTAAGTGTCTGCCTGAAAAATGTTAGGTCCCAAGTTTGATTTCCAGTGCTGCAAAAAAAAAAAAAAAGGTTAAAATTTTACCAGGGAGATAGTTTAGTAGCATAGGCACTGCCTAGCAAGGCAAGGTCCTGAGTTCAATCCCCAGTACCAAAAGAAAAAAGAAAAAAAAAGTTAAATATTTTTTTTTTTTAGAAACAAACTGCAGCTACGTATAATGGCACACACCTGTAATTCTAGCACTCTGGAAGCTGAGGCAAGAGAATCTCTGTGAGTTCAAGGCTAGCCTGGGTAATACAGAGAAATGAGTTCAAGTCCAATCTGTACTACATAACAAGACCCTGTCATAAATGAAACAAAACAAAATAAACTGCTATTTCAAAGTTCCTTTTGTGGAGGGTATAAACTGCTTCCCAGGGAAAAAAGGACAGAATATGCAGAATCTGGCCCCAGGAGGTCAGGTCTGATTTTGTTCACATTGGGAAAAGGAGCCCAAAACCTAGGAGGGGCTGATGATTGTCAAAACAAGGCTGGAATCAGCTATTAATCTCACTATTACTTCTTGTCCCTTCTGTTTCCTACTATAAAAGTCCTTGTACACTGAACACAAAGAGATCATATTTAAGGTAATAATGAAGCCCTCCCATCTCTTCGAATCTAGCTTTGAATAAAGTTTTTTTTTTTTTCCTCCTTTTCATCAAGGTTGCCTTGGTTTTTTGAGGGTGTGGCAAGCATATACCTTTTAAGCAACCCTAAACTCTAGGATTGAGCAATCTTTAACACTAGAAGTGAGAATGCTGGGTTATAACATAAGTATGAGAATTCTGGTTCTTCTGCATCTCCTCTAACAAATGCCATTGTCACCATTTAAAATGCATGATATTCTATTACGTGTGTAGTGGCATCTTGTGGTTTTATTTATGTCCCTAAATAAACAATGCTAAGCACTTTTCATGTACTTCTTTTAGAGAAAAGTTTCGTATTTTGATGATTGTCCTTTGGGATTATAGTTTTCAGGATCTTATCTAAAAAAGCTTGCATTTTTATAAATTTAATACTTAATTATGAGCACGCTTTGTCCTCCTCTGCTACCCATCTCATTTCCTTTTCTCTTAAAGTTTTATTTAGTTATATGAGTCTTACCCCCTCTTTCTTACATGAGTATCATTTCCTTTTCATTTGTTTGGCTTTTGAGGAAGGCTAGCCTTGATCTTGCAGCAATTCTCCTGCCTCAGCCTCCTGGGTGCTGAGATTATAGGCATGAACCAGGGCCCTCACCAAGACCTTATTTCTAAATAGTTACATGCTGACACTCCAGGTGGACATAAATTTTGTACCAGTCAACACCTTAATTTTAGCCCAGGGGAACCCACTTCAGGCATCTGACCTCAAACAGTATAAAGCAAATATAACACAAATGTATTAAATTGAGCCATAAAACTAATAACTGTTAGACTAGGTAATAGGAAAGTAATACTATACTGTCTGTTTCATTCCATGTGGCAGCCATTTACATTCCAGTATTAGAGAAATCCAAAAGTTTCCATATCCTTGCCAATACTTTTTATTACCTTTGTGTTCATAGCCATTTTAGTGGAATTACTGCTAGCTTGTATATATTTCTGTAATAACCAGAGATACTGAAAAACTTTCTGTATGACTGACTACTGGCTATCTGTACAGCTTCTCTGGTAAAATGGCTACTTAAATCTTTTGTCCATGATGTATAGGCCTGGGATTAAAGCTACAATCCTGTCATTAGTTTGATTTCATAATGAAAAAAAGCTGTTGTAAGGTTCTTCACATATTCTAAAGTTTTTTCTTTCTTCTTTCTTTAATTTGGTATAGAGTCTCACTATGCAGCTCAGACTCATACTAATCTTCCTGTCTCAGCCTCCCCAGTGCTGGGATTACAGGCATGTGCCATGATGCCTGACCCAGGATTCTGAGGCCCACAAGCCATGCAGTACTGGGGATCGAATCAGGGTATTTGTGCTTGCCAGGCAGGTGCTTAAACCACCAAGCTATCTTCCCAGCCCTTTCATATATTCTTAGATACAAATTCCTTATCAGACATAATTTTGCAACTACTCTGTCACAATTGTGGCCTATCTTCATTTTCTTACCAATGTACTAGAAATAACATAAGATGTCAGTAATAAACTGAAAATTTTCTGCATAGTTTGCAATTTTTCTATAAATTTTAAACTTCAAACATAAATTTACTTTAAAAAACAACAATTAGCCCACTGGCCAACTGAATCTGGTATAAAAATTTTTTTTAAAAGCTATTTATAAGACACTAAAATTCAGATGGCGTATTCACTCCAGATCAAGTGGGGTTTCATAATTTAAAGTCCTTCATCTGGAAGGATTCCAGTTTTAACAAGGCACTGGGGAATTAATCCAGGGTCTCCACTACACTACACCAGCAAACTCTAGATATGTCTGGTTTTTTTTTTTTTTGCTTTTCTCTTTTTTAAATGTGTGTGTGTGTGTGTGTGTGTGTTCCTTCTTGGTACTTGGAATTGAACTTAGGACCTTAAGCTTGCCAGATGCTATGCTGCTAAGCTACACCTCTGGCCCTAGATATGTATTTTTAAATCAGAAAGGGAACATAGACTAAGTAATACAGGGAATTAAGTTAGATTTTTTTACATGAAAAAATATTTTCTTTTTTTAAAAGAGGAAAATTTATTGGAGAAAAAGAATGGGGAATAGCAATAGCTTCTGAGACAGAAGGGTCCCGAATGGGTAGTCCAAAAAAATATTTTGATAGCATATTAAGTTCTTTCCTTCAACACTAAATACAAATACTATACTTTAAGTAATACTTCATTTAGGGGTAGAGCCTGACATGGTAGTGGATGCTTGTAATCCCAGTACTTCAGAGGCTGAGTTAGGAGGATCTCAGTGTTAAAGATGCTACAAAGTGAGCTTAAGGCCAGCCTGAGCTCTATAGTGATACCTTGTCTCAAAAAGAATAAAAATAAAAATTTAGGGGTCAAGTAACAGTAGTCCCTATAGATGTCTAGGACATAATTTCAAGAGTAGGGTTAAATAAAAAAGGCCTGGAATAGTGTCACAAAATCCAAGAATGGATTCCAAACTTGTGTATCTACCACAACCACCTTGCTCTAAAGTCACAGTGTCAAGTTCCATCTTAGAATCTTTTGTTATTAAGCTTTTTATTTACACTTAAAATTACAGCAGTCCTTCCTTATGAAGGTTTTGCCTTTACAGTTTCTGTTACCTGGAGTTTGAGAATTCCAGAAGTAGTTACATTTAAAGTTGTGTACCATTTCAAAGAGCAAGACAAACTCTTGTGCTTTACCAGTCTCACCTGGGATGTGCATGAATCATCCTTTTGCCCAGTATACCCGCATTGTATATGCTACCTATTTGTTAGTCACTTGAAGCCACCTTAGGTATCAGATCCCACTCCTGTAGTGTTTGCATTCAAGTTAATCCTCATGCTACATGACATGAAATTAGCCTCACTTTCCTCACTTTATCTCCCCATGTAGGAACTGTATCATCTCACATCACAAGACTGTATTTTGAGACTACATTCCACAACATTTGTATTACAATACTATATATTATTAAAATTTTCGTATTTCATGGTTGTTGTTAATCTCTTACTGTAGAGTTCAACACTATCTGTAGCTTCAAAGACCAAGTTAAGGTTTTGGAACATATATCCCTTACAGATTACTACAGCATGTAATTTCTAAATTAGAGGGAAAGATAGTCTAAGAATGAATACTAAGAGGAGCAGTCACTGGAAAAATCTGCTATATGATCAAAATGGATTTTGCTGAAAATGCCAATCATTTCTACAGTAATAATGTATGACAAAGCTAAAAGAGCTGTAACTTCAAGTCAGCTTTACCTTGATGATACATGAGGGTTTTTTTGTCTGGAGACAAGAGCTCACTATATAGGTCAAGCTGGTCTTGAACTCTCTGCAATCCTCCTGCCTCTGCCTCCCAAAAGCTAGGCACACAGGTATGTACCACCACACCCAGTGGAGTTTTAATTGCTTCTGATAATTCAATTACTTAACAATGTAGACTGTCCTCAAATATTGGCTTAAAAATTGAATCTGCCAGGTGGTGACATGTACTCTAACCAGTTTTTTTTCTTTCTTCTGTTGCTTTACTCATTTATCTTAACTGCTCAGTGAGTTGGTACTAGTTTGTAATCCCAAAAACAGAAAACTGAAGACAGCAATTATTAAAAGAACAAATTACTCTTAGCTCAAATGAATTCATGTGATGTTTCTTATTTTTAAATTTATAATAAACCTTAAGTCACAAATTTTTAGACTAAGGATCAAAAAGTGGGGCAATCCGTGACAGAAACAAATAGCAATTCTGAAACTATCTACCAACATTTCTACTAAATCCTCAGATCTCGAAATGTAGCTGCTTCTTTATACAGCCCACTATCAATTAGTGTAAGCACAAACTAGTTTAATACAAAAAACCCCAAAATATTTGGGCACTACTAGGGATTGAAGCCAGAGTTTTGAACAAGCTACAGATGTACTCTACCAATGAATACATACCCCTCCTTTAGGACAGAGAAAAACATACAACATTGAGACTTTAAGGTCTAAAACTCTACTGGAGACCTTGGTCAACTAAAAGTAAGTTGAGGGCTGGTGCTTGGCAAGTGCAAGGTCCCAGGTTTAATCCCCAGGACCGCATGCTGTGCCAGCCCTGAAACCGGGCATGGTGGTGCACAACTCTAATCCCAGAGTTGGGGTGGCTGAGACAGGAGGATCACTACAAGTCAGAGCTAAATAGTGAAGCTATACCAAATAAATAAATAATAAAAAATGAGTTGAGAAATACAGAAAATGACAAATTTTACTTAATACATATGCACATATGTATATATGTTTGTTATTACAGCATGAATACATGGTCATCACAAGGTTTCAAATTCCAAAAGAAGTTTTAGTTTACAAGATTATACTACGGTATAGTTAATATTCACAAGTGAAACAAACATTCTGTGTATTTTGGCTTTTTCATTATGTTTAAAGTAAAGCCATGGAACAATTCTGACATTTGAATATGCTTATCCTATCTCATAGTTTTCTCGAACATGCTTTATAAACAGATGAAAAACACGTGGCTCCTAAGACAAAGGAAATGGCAATAGCCTGTTAAGAACCAAAGACGAGAATAAATGAGTCTTGGACTTTTACTCTTTCTCTTTCTCTTTTCTTTTCTTTTCCTTCTTTCTTTTCTTTCGTGTGTGTGTGCGCGCGCGCACGCGCACCAGAAATTGAACTCTGGACCTTGTGCTCGCCAGGCGGGCACTGTGCTGCTGAGCTGCCTCCCAGGCCCTTGGATCTTTACTTTTCAAGGAGAACAAGAAGACCTGTCATCACTGCCAGGTGCCAAAGCACCCTGAACCCACCTACTGTTTCCTTTAGGGCCTTTCAGCTTCTCTAGCATAAACCATGTATCCCAATAGAAAAAGAATTACTAATTCAATAACAAGTTACTACTACTAATCTTTCCCCAAAAAGACACAATTAACTGAAGATCCCAGAAAAGATCTGATAACCTTAGTATAGAAATGATCATTAACACTTTTGACTACCATTTGAAACATTTACATCATGTCACTTACAGAATTCAATTACTGTCCAACTTTTGTTAATTACTAAATTAAGGCAATTATTACTGTTCAAGAAACTACAGGCAGAAAAATTTATTTTATAAACTATGCTGTTCAATTTGTATTTCCTGTTTTCTGAGTGAGCAGATGCATTAAGCAAAGGGGAGCTGCTGTGTTTGAAAGCAGTCATCTAGGGTGTACAACATCACTATTCACCTACTGTATAGTTTAAGAAATCCTATAAACTCACCTACATGGCTTTTTCTGTCAAGTACTTAACATGTTGGCTTAATAGACAAAATATAGCCAAGTAATAAGATGTGATGCAAAACCAAGTACTTATATTGATCACAAATCATTAAATTTAACACTAAACAGCCTCATATCAAAACTCGGGTTTTGGGCTTTGCTGGATAGCTCAGTGGTTTAAAGCACCGATTGAGTAAATGCAGGCAGGTGCACAGGACCACAGTTCAATTCCCAGGTTCACACCTGCCCTTAAGGCAGCCTGAAGGAGCAAAAAAAAAAGGTTGAAAAAATGTTTTCTATCTTTTTTCCAACTACTACATGGATATCTCCCTCTGCAAAGGTTGCAATGAGTCCTTTAAGAACTGTAACTTTGGTCTGCAGATCTGTAGTCTTTCCCTTCTTTTCTGTCTGCACCTCAAAGCTAATAGACTGGAGATGCCAAGGGAGTGTTAAGAAATCTCCCACAAGTTAGACAGGCACTTGTAACTGTTAGCCTGAAAGCTATATGGTGTAATGTGACTTATCCCCGAAGATTCAGTCAGAAGCTCAGTCCTCAGTGTGGTGATACTGAAGGGTGGGACCTTAGAAGGTATGGCCTCCTGAGAAGTGCTTGAGTCATTGAGCCCTCAGAGGGTACTGCTGCCATACTCATCCAACCCTGGTTAATTCTGAGAGCTGTTAGTAGAGACCAGGTCTGCTATTCCCCTTGCCTATCTCACCTTGTGACTTGTCTTTGCACATGCTCTGCCCTATGATGGACACCTGCTGAGGGAAGGAGGTCTCTTAGAAGCCAAGCCAATGCCAGTGTGAAAGCTCCTGGTCCTTCAAATCCTGAATTAAATAAACCTTTTCTACAAATTAAAAAATAAAAAATAAGGATCTTGTTAAATTTCCAGGTTTGCCTTGACCTTGTGGCCTCCCAAGTACCTTGTGGCCTCCAAGTAGGATTATAGAACAACATCACTACTTCTGACTTCTGGTCAAATTTTGTATTTGTGATCTTTGGCTTTAGAACATGGAGAAAACCTTTACTATTGGTTTATAAAACAAACTAAACTGTGAAAAAGATAATGCATGCCAAAGTTTAGTATAACAACCTTAGATAATAAGCACTGTCTTAGTCCATTTTCTGCTACTGTAACAATACTAAAGACTAGGTGAATTATAAACCAGAAGTTTATTTGGTGCACAGGAGGCAATGGAGACTAAAATGAAGGATCCACATCTGGTGAATGCTTTCTCCTTGTCATACCACTGTAAATGGTATTACATGGTGAAAAGTGGCAGAGGAGGAAAAGGGGAAGCCCCAATCCTCCTTTTGTAAATGAGTCCTACAAAAATGAAAAAGGTATTTAATTTTGATGGTTCCACCCTCATAACTTGACTTTCTTTTTTGTTTTTGTATTTTAGTACAGGGTCTATAGGGTCTCACCATGTAGATCGTATCTGACTCATAGTGATCCGCCTGTGTTCAGCCTCATAAGAGCCACCATGCCCAGTCTCAATCACCATCTCAGCAGGCCGGTGGGTGGGGCTGGCACGGAACTCCTGGGATTGAAGCCTTGTCCCTGAGTCTGCCTTTAATCACTGAGGCACTTTAATCACTGAGCTATTTGTCCGGTCCTCTAATTGCCTCTTAAATTAAGTCTCATTTCTCAAAACTGTTACAATGGCAATTGAATTTCAACATGACTTTTGGAAGGGGCAGTTAAACCATAGGAACCGCTTGATTATTTTAAGCTATCAAATGCACTGCTCTTCAAGCCCATGATTGTAGAAACAAATTTAGTAGCAATATTATGAAAGACCACCAGATGGGGATATGACTCCATAATGTAAGTCTTTCTCTGTAAAAAGTCTGAGCTTAAAAGTTACACAGCAGTAACTTTTTTTTAACATTAGTACTCAGATAATTGCTAGGATTTATATATAATTTGGAGAGAGCTGGTCCATCCACCATACCAGTACTTTTTTTGGTGCCTACTAAGCCACCAGAACAATAACTGTCAGCCATGTACCCCCACCAGTTACTCAACTAGTAAATGTTGAAAATAAAAATACAAAGAAAGCTTAAATTCATTGGGAATGGGATACTTTGACACAAAATTTTAACTGGCCACTTTTTGCTCAATGTTTGACCTGGAAGTGACCTCAGAAACCCCTGGGTCTATTCTTTCTTAAAACAATAAAATTAAAGTCCTATGGGACACACACAAGCACCAACTGCTGACTCAAAAGGGTGGCTACAAGTTCTTTGACTTAAAAATTTCAAGGGATTAGAAATAGGTAACTTTTTCTTAGTAATAATCTTGTTTTAAACTTTTGGTTTCAGTAAGTAACATGAAAGAGTGACTCAAGGAATAACAGCTTCAGCAAACTAAAAATAAGTCCATTAAGAATTTACACTAACTGCTCCTGAAACCTTAACACCTACCACCATTTCTACTTCATGTGAAATTCATTATGGTTTTTGTCCTTCTAAGATATCATCCTAGTTTGGCCACTAGCTTTTCTATAAAACTATAAAATTTAAGACTTAAGTATTCAAATAATCTCTAGTCTTTACAGGTTCTCATCTAGATTTTAGTTTCTCTATTACAGTATTAACCAAGATCTGGGGCTGGGTAATTCTTTGGGGAGGACTTTCTTGTGGAATGCAGAATGTTTAGCAGCATCTCTAGCTTCTCTTCACCTTAGTAGTAAAATACATTAAATGTCTTATCTTCAAACATTTACTAGTTGAGTAACTGGTGGGGGTACATGGCTGACAGTTATTGTTCTGGTGGCTTAGTAGGCACCAAAAAAAGTACTGGTATGGTGGATAGACCAGCTCTCTCCAAATTATATATAAATCCTAGCAATTATCTGAGTACTAATGTTAATCATGAACACAATCTATTCAAGAACATAACCAAATTATTCTGCTAAAAATTTTTCCACTGTCTTCCACAATTAGGAGATCTCCTTTCCAGGCAATTTTTCCTTGCTATCATCTAAATGTTAATGTTTTTATTCCAAATTTCAAGCCAAGCATGTACTTCTGTTTTCTAGCGATAAAGCACAGGAATCTCAAATCTAATTCATTCAAAAGTGACATCATTTTCCATAAAAAACTGGAAAAATGTCTCTATATTCTCTCTCTCCTTTCCCCTCTTTTTTTTTTTTGAGGCAGGGTCTTGCTGTGTGTAATTCATGTTGGCCTTGAGTTCACTATGTAGTCCTGGTTAATGCCACGCTCAATGATCCTTTTGCCTCAGCTTCCCTAACTGTAGGGATTATAGGTGGGTACCAGTACACCCCGCTATTCTCTAACTTATATGAACAGCCCTATCATTCATCTTGTGTAGAAATTTATTTTGATGTATCAAATGCTATTTTAACTTCTTAATTTTACTTCCCAAGATAGCTTCATAACTTATTTTTGCACCCACTCTTTTTGGATTTTTTTTTGGTGGTGGTGGTGGTACCAGGGATACCAGGTGGCGGTGCTTGTCAGGCAAGCACTTATTCCACTGAGCTATCTCCCTGGCCGCTTTTATACCCATTCTTTTAATATGATTCAGGCCATCCAGTCTAAACTCTAATTATCTAAGGATGAAGAGCAAGAAAACAACAACACAACACCATCAGAATCTTTCTAAATAACAAAATGACGACTTTTTTTCTTAAAATCTTTCAATGGCTGCAGATAATCTACAAAATGAAAATTTAGACACCCAAACACATACACACACACCTTCATCACTCTTTTGGCCATTGATCTAGTTTTCCTTCATCACAACTATTATTTTATACAAAACTATTCAAAACTCACGCTGCTCTTTCGTTCTTGGCTTACTTCGGCATCTGCTTCCACACTAAAAAATTATAAGGACTATACCATCCTTAACTACAATACTCTGAAGAATAAGAATCTACTAGCTGGGCACTGTGACACATGCCTGTAATCCAAGCACTCAGGAAGCTGGGCAAGAGACTCATAGTGAGTTTTGAGGCCAGCAAAATGAGTTTTAACTGTACGATGAATAATTACTACAAAGACAATAATGTATTAATTATTGTATCCGTTCTACTAACCTGTTTTGAAACTGTCCCATTACTACCTCTTTCTCAATAAAATTAATATAAAAACAAGTAAAAAAGTTTTAGGTCTGCCTGAACTACACAATGAGATCTTGTCTTTTTTTTCTTCTTTCTAACTCTATTTCTTAGTCCACCAGCTAGCTGTTTAAAATACACACACACACACACACACACACACACACACACACACACACACAAATTAAGAAAAAGTGATAAGAAAGTAGGAAAAGTGATAAGAAAGCAGGCAGGCACAAGCACAAACAGATCAGTTCTTAAAATTCAAATATAACTCCAATATTTTGTTTCTTGGCATCATAAAAACACTGATGGAGAACAGAAATAGCAAACATTTGACATATATGCTACAGTAGTCATGGTAGTAGGTATCAACAAAAGCACCGCTTTTTGCAGTTTGAGAATTTAATCAAAGACATAGGAACTTAAGATACCCACAATGGATTAGAACTTGCATATGAGTTACAATCTCTGGCCATTCTAGCCCTTCCCTTTCCAGACAAGGCACCCAAGGCCCAGAGGTCAAAGAACTTACAAAGTGGTCCTACTGCTACCTAATATTTGTGTTGCAATAAGTTCATTTTATTAAGTTATACAATGAATTATATAAACTAGAAAGTGCTTTCATTTCAAATACCTTTGAAAAGTTTTTTTAAATAATCTGGATCTTAAACTGGTACCAACCACTCTGAACATTATATTTGATTATTTTATAATCTGAAGTACATGCAATCAGTATCAGTGTTAAAATCAGGTAAACTATACACACAGGCAAGTCACAAAGACATATAAATGACTACTGAAAGTGGAAAATGTTCTCCTTCAATAATTACTTTTTGGGCTGGGGAGATGGCTCAGTGGAATAAGTGCTTCCCTGGCAAGCGCAAGGGCCTGAGTTCAATCCCTGGTTCCGCAAGAAAAAAAAAAAAAAGAGAGAGAGAAAAAAAAAGAAAATCACCTTTTTAAAGGGAAAATACTATTTATCTCCTAATCAACAAAGTAATACTACAGTTAAACCTACACATACATAAATACGTACTAAAACTAACTTCTAAGGAAACTTACTACTTTTATCATTTTACAAACATTCAATATATGTTAGCACATTCCAGACAAAAATTTATACCACTCTTGGCTAGAATAGTTACTAATGCCTTTCTTTTCTTAAAATTTTTATAAGTTTCTCTCCCCTTTCAAATCTTACCCCTAGACAAAGAAAAGTATTCTCATACAGGTTGAAGGTATAAATTGCTACATTTAGAGGTCAAGTTGGCAACAAATATCAGAGCTTAAAAAGTATCTTTTGATCCAAAAAAATCACTCTTAGGAAATAAAAAATGAATAAATAAGTAAAATAAAGGATATATGTACAGTAGTTTTTACTAAACATTCACCACAGCATTTAGGAGACTTAAAACAAGATGCCTAAGGATTAAAACACAAGATTTTCTCTTAAGAACAGGTTTACGAATGACAGTGACAGAATTCAGGTTGCACTAGCTCAAAGAAGGCATATAAACACTGCCAGTTATTTTCACCATCCACAGCAGATAAGATGATTGAAATAGAACACTTTCATGAAAAAACTGGAGTGGCAATTGGGGGTGGTAGCAAATGCCTATAATGCCAGCAGGAGAGAGGTTAAGCATGAAGGACCACAAAGTTCCAGGGTAGGCTAGGCTAGCTACAAAGAGATCATAACACAAGCAAATTGTTACTTACGGTTTGTGTATAGTTGTCCCCCCAAAGCTTGGAGTTTGTGACTGATTACTGTGGGTGTACTCTTACTAACACAAAAACCTGGAATGATGGCCTTATAGTCTTTTGCAACAGAGGTATATAGTCATAAATTAACTGTTGGCCCCAAGTTGAAACATTCAAAATATGTCTATCATCTGGAAACTAGATACTAAAGAGTTCCTGTTTTCAAACAACTCCTTAAAAAAAAAAAGTCCATACAATATTCATTTTGGTAATGGAAAGAATTCTTCCACTGGCTATTATTGGAGTTCAGTTGGTTATTGTAGGCTGTATTTAAAAAGAAAACAAAAAAAAGATGAAAAAATATTTGAGTAATGGAGAAATACATCTCTTCAGAAGTCTCAAGTTCGAAGCCAAAGTTAATGACTGATAGAGAAAATTAGGATTTTTCACAGTATGAAACATCGAAGTGAAATTTAATATAGGTATTAATTTGGTCTGGTAAAAGCACAGTTTCGAAAAATCCTTTATTAGACTTGGGAGAAAAAAAAAATTAAGATAGGATTTTGCTATATATGCAGTTCAGGCTGGCCTTGAATTCCTGTCCTCCTGTGCTTTAACCTCCACAGTGCTGGGATTATAGGTATATGCCACCACACCCAGTAGGAAACTTTAGCTGATAATTAATGTGGTGTAACATAAAATTAATTTGGCCACAAAGCTCAGTAACAGGAACATATAATTTAAACCATTTATAACAGCAGCCCCACTTTCCCATTTTCCATAGCACATGTGTACTAAAATGCAACAGTAGTCAGGATATTCAGTGATGATCAAGGAACATATATTTTGATGCAACAAACACTCAGCCTCCCCAGAGAACTTTTAAGATCTTTTACAACAAAGAAATTCTAAGTACTTGTGGTAAGAGCTTTTAAAGAGTTGTTTACAAATCTGAGAAAAGAAATGGTACTATTAATGGTAACACAGCTACAAATTATGTAGGTTACAGATACTTTCTAAATTATACAATGAATCCTTTTTGTTAAGGCAAACAACTCTGTTTTGCCCTTTAGGTATACCTGTCCCTTGCATACTAAGATTTTATCATTTACTTCCCATTTCTCCTTTGTAGCAAGGCATTAAATTGATATTTTTTAAAGAAAAATGTAGCCTGTAATCCCAACACTTGGAAAGCTGAGGCAGGAGGACTGCCATGAGTTCCAGGCCAGCCTGAGCTACATAATGAGCTCAAGGCCAGGCTGAACTGCATAGCAAGACCCTGTCTCCCCCCTAAAAAAACGAGAGAAGAAAAAACAAAATTGTAGCATATGTAGGTTTTTATATGAATTGATCTCCACATAGGAAAGGGGACATTACAAAGTATTTGTTAAGAAACAGTATCTCAATCAACAAGCACAAACTATTGGTTTCACAAAGCAAAGATAAACTGCAGGCTTATAAAAGATATCAATGCTATTTTAGCCTGTTCTTTTTGTTCTTGACAAAAACAGTAATTTAACCTTAAAAAAAGTTTTACTGACATATAAAATACATTCAGCAAAAACCACAAATCAAATAATTTATAACTTATTTTACGTATGTATACATATATATGCACTATGTAATCAATTAACACACAAAAAAGATACACAGTATTTTCAGCATTACTCTGTGCCTTATCGTAGTTTAAATTCTACCAGCAGCAAGTACTACTTTGAATTCTTCAACACTTTTGTTTCTGACTGCAGGATCTTATATTTCAGTTTTATTTTCCAGTAACATTTGATCAAAATGACTCCTTTAAGTACTTTAAATAGACTATGTTGTTGTATATTTTATAACATTGCTACCTACTTTTCTGCCTATATTTTGGTCACTCTTCACAAGCATTCATGTTAAAAGCATTTTTATTAGAACTAATTTGTACCTCTTTACTAAAATTGAAGGATAAAAGGTTTCAGTTTTAGTTTTTATTACCCTGATGACTACATTGCCTCCACAATCGGGGCTGCAAATATCTTGCTTGAATATCTTCTCTAGAAAAGTCTAAGGGATAAAAATAATCAGCTTATCATTCACAAATTCAAGAAATGTCCTATTCTCCATAGCTTATGTGTACTAATATGCAACAGTAGTCAGGATGTTCAAAATGATATCAACAAACATATATCTTGATGCAACAAATACTCAGCCTCCCCAGAAAACCTTTAAAATATTTTCCAACAATAAAAACAAGCAACCTCAGCCTAAAGGGAAGCAACATTTTATGTATGGCTGCTGGTTTAAGATTTCAGCAACTCAACTTCCCTCGGTTCAGGAGGGCTCAGTAGAATGCACGCTTGCTTGATAAGTGCAAGGGCCTGAGTTCAATCCTTAGTTTCGCAAAAAAAAGAAAAACAACTTTCCTCCAAATTTTGGGCTGGGAATGTAGCTCTGCAGTACAGCACTTCTCTGGCAAGGTTGAGGCTCTCGGTTAGCACCACAACTGCCCTCCGCACCCCAGGTTTTTTTTTTTTTTTTTTTTTTTTTTTCTCTACAAACTTGACCATTCAGTCATTTCTAGGCTATCTGCATTCATCGACTACACTTATTCACTTGAATGCAAAGAATTGTTTCACGAATATATTAATTTAGACTGCGAATAGTATCATTGGCCCCATTTCTGTTGCCAAGTTAGGTATGGAGACTGAGCTAAATTTTGTATCTGTACATTCAAAATAATCTCTTGGAGGACTTCTTTACAATTCCATAGCAATTTTAACACGAGAAATTTTTGAGCCTTTTTTTTTTTTTAACAGAATGTGACATATATTAAGTATGAAGCATTGAGAATACAAAAAACTGAGTCAGAGGACATCTATACTGAGGGAATACAGCCTACCAGAAAAACAAAGACTCCCTAAATATGTTGGATAACACATAAAACAGTCAAATTTCCTGGATCAAGATTCAGGTGCAGCAAGTATTTCCAATATATGCAATCTAGCGCTACAATAAATATGGAGTAAAGCTACATCCGAATAAGAAAACATATAACAGACCTAAGATCAAATTAAACTTTGTCCCAATCTTTTATGTAACTTCCAATATGAGTACAAGAAATATTATTCAGACTCTCATTTAGGCAGCAATAGATTATTTCCAAATGACTTACTTCATTCTCAAAAAAGTTGATGAGTAGTGTTAATACTTTCACTTATTTAAAGCAGTTACAATTCTTTACAATTTGTAATTTTATAAAAACACCTCGAGTATCTCAGAAAGCTTTTAATACAAGCTTCCATTTCATTCTTCAAAGATTATAAAACTCCTAAAAGGCTTTTTAAAGTACTACTTTATGTAGTGCTGCGTGACTTTTTAATTTTGTACGTAAGACATTTTATGTAAATGGAAACAGTTAAGCCAAAATAATCCTTCATTTTATCCAAGACAGACTGAAAGATCGAACCTTAACTTTGCCAAAGGACCGAAGAAAGGGCAAAGTAACACGAGCCCCTCACAGAGGGCAGGGGCAATTCAAACTACTGAAGCAAGAGCTCCACCTACTGATGCAAACACTTCCTTAAACATGTTGGCACCCCAAATCGAGCTCATTCCCCCTCCTCCACTCGCTCTGACCCAACCCAAATCCAGTTGAGTCACTATCTCTTAATACTCATCCCCATGCTCTTTATTTCCAATTCCTTCTCCTCCAGATGGTCCAGCGTGGCTCTCAAATGGTAATAAAACAGAAAGGTGTCAAACACCGCAGTTGCCGTGTGGAGACCCGGACAACAGGACAGCCAACCCGCTGCACCTGAACTAGTGGGCCGGAGTGGAGGCCCAGGCGCCTCACAATAGCTCGTCCCTGCTGCCCTGCTCGGCCCACTCTCGTCCCTCGGGCCGCAGCCCCGGTCGGCTCCTCTCGCCCCGTTGGCCTCTCATCCCGCCAACACCCTCGCCTCGCCTCCGCCCCCTCCGGGACCGGAGTTGAACAGAGAAGCCCAGAACTCGCGCCCTCAGCCTCTCCCCTCCGTCGCAGCACTCTCTACGCGCGCCCGGCCTGGCTGCCCTTCCTCACCCTTTCATCTTGTCCGCCTACTGAGGCCGTCGTTACCACCACTCTCAACGCCGTCGTCCTCGCCACTCGGAGCTCTCCGCACTCTTGGCTCGGGCCCCTCAACCCAAGCCGGCCTCCTTGCCTAGGACAGGGAGTTGAGGGGGTGACGGAGGCCGCCGAAGTCGGGCAGGGCTCTGAATCTGTGCAGAGGGCGGGGACGTCTCCCGCCGGCGCGCAGGCAACGCCGCTCCTCCACACGTGCACACGGGGCACTCGGCGCCCGCCGCCAACCAGCCCCGCTGCGCGCAGTGACCTTTCACCCCGCCCCCTCTGCGCGCGGTGCGTCTGCCGCCTTTTGCGCAGCCGCACTGCTCGCCTCCGCGCACCCTTCCCCCTCCACTCTCGGGCCTCCATCTTTCTCCCGGGCTGGCCTCTGAGCGCCAAGCCCCGCCTTCTATCCTTTGCGACCCTGCGTTTGGGGGCTTGCTTAGTAGGCCCTGGCGGTAAAATCCGGATTTTCCCACCCCTCTTCCTTATTAGTAAGATCGTTCTTTCTGGACCCCAGTTTTTTGCAGTCTGGGGAAGTCCAGAGTGACCTTCAAACGCTCTTTTCCTGAAAAGGTTTTACCGAACCCTTCTAAATGTAAAGAAGTCTAGAAAAACCAGGTACATTCGGTAATTTTTAAAACTGACGAAATTAACAATCGTCTGGGTAGGTTGGCTACTCTTGTCACGCTTCACGTTTTTACAATCACGTGAATGGCCCAGATCTCACAGCCCTGGATTTTGCCGGCAGGGCTCAGAAGGACGGAACTCCCATGCCACTTCCGGTCCCTAGATCAAGGATTGAACGTCACTTCCTTAGCGATGTGCTTTAACCCTTGCTATCCTCGCTTTCTGCATTGCAGTTTACAGCACAGTCTATGTAAAAAACGTAAGTTCACTTTTTCCTTTAATCGCATAAAGTTAAAATTAAAGCGATCCGCTAAGATTCAAGTCCGCGAGACGCCGCGCGCCTTGATGGGGTCGGCAGGGCGGAGCCTGTGGTCACGTGTCTAAGCCAGAACCGCCCCCCTGCAGCTGAAGACTTCCCCTCCCATAGTGACAGAGCCTCGGGTTGGTGGTCGGGACAGTTTCTGCTCTCTCAGTCCCAGCAGGTGAGCGGTATCTCGTGACTGAGGGAGGTGGTGGAAGGGTGGAGGCAGTAAGGGCGGGGAGAGCACGAATGGCGGCCTGAGCTGCTTAGGGCATCCTCTCCGCTGTCACCTACACTGGCAAGGAGCCCGTTTCTTCGGATCTCCTGACCCCGGACCCCTCACTGTGGTCCCCCCTCTACCTATGAGTTGAAAGGACCACCTTTCTCAAGGTTGAGAGTGAGTACGGCCATTATGATTTCCTACTGAAGTCTTTGGAGCTCCAGGTGGTGGGCGTGCTTCAACATCCCTTGGGGTCTGCTGCAGCCGCTAGGTCTCGTTCCCCAAAACTCGTTCTTTGGCTAAGGCCCTCACCCGGGTGATCGGGAAGGTGGGAAAAATCCCGGCAGACGGAGGCGTCTCCAGTGAGACAGGCTGGGGAGGGAATGTCACTGACAAGAGCAGAGCCTTCACTGCAGTTACTCAAAAGCTTTCCAAATATGCTTTCCCAGTAATTCCAAGGCATTTGTATGACATCCTTTTAAGATAAGTTCTGTGGTTTTCACATGCTTCAAGGGGAACTAGAAAGCGGAGCATTTACCGTTTTCTTCTCGGGGAGAAAAGGTAGTCGAAGAAATTAAAATGTACTGTCAGTCTCGATTGAATGGGGGAGCTTTGAAAGATGTTGCTTGTGTCGTGATCTGCCGGAGGCCCAGCCTAGGTTATGAAAAATTGACCAGGTTTTCCTGAAAGGGAAGTGACTGTTGGGAAACTGATTCAAGCAAGTCTGTATTTAAAAGGCAAGAAGATTAAGTCCGGATTTTGCTGACTTCCTATTTTCTGTCTTTCGCCTCTTTGCCATTCGTCCCTAAAAATCCGTCTAAATTGCTAGCCAGTTATTTCTTGACCAGCTTTCTGGTAAAAAATTTGTGCTAAATAGCACATATTGCTCCTTAGGTTTTTCCACTTATAAAACTCTAGGTGACCTCGTCTGATTTTGTTGAACAGTATTTTGTGAAAATATAGAAATTGTTTTGCCTAGGTTTTTTTTACTCTGGCATAGCCAATGTTTTGATGCCAAACATTGTGCTTTAGAAAAGAATGTGTTTTCGCCCGAGGTTAAATTTAATATGCCGCCAGGCATGGTGGCACATGCCAAAATCCCAGCACTGGGGAGGTTGAGGCAGCAGGATCACTGTGAGTTGGAGGCAGCCAGGGCTACAAAGTGAGTTCAAGGCCAGCCTGAACCACATAGGGAAACCCTGTTGTAGACCAAAACAAAAAAACAACAGCAAACAAAAAAAGAAAGAAAATTTAATATGCTAACTTAAAGAGTTTTTTCTTTTAAATAGAAATTTTATTTTTAAAATTAAAGTTACACATATTCTTAATATGAAAAACCGGGCTGGGGAGATAGCTCAGTAGAATAAGCCTGGCAAGCATGAGCACCTGAGTTCAATCCCCAGTTCCGCCAAAAAAAAATATGAAAAACCATATTTTCAGTTAAATCTTGTAATTTTGTTGCCCCTGTAATTAAGGAATCTACTAAAAAAGTCAGCTGAAAAAATGAAGATACAATCATTATCTTTGAATAATAAATGAGACAGGCGTTTTTCTGTATCTTCAAAATTTTGTATGATAAAAGGGTCTCATTTTGTTAAACTTTAGGGTATCAGCAGTACAACAAATAGGCCAGAAAAACTGGCCTTTTGATATTCCTAAGCAGTAAACATAACCCTGGCCTTGGTTTGCCCAAGTAACAGCGTCACTATTGTCTTTTGTGGATTTACAATTTTAGCATTTTTTTAACGACCAGTAATGCTTACATATATATAATGTCCTAGTATATTGGTAGTTCAAAGTTTAGGAGGTATCTTAAATATATACTATAAGTAGGCCTTTCAACATTTTTTGTTTATGACCTGTACTACTGATAGGTTTATGCAGCCAGGCCTATTACAGATATAAATGTAGTACTATTGTTTTATCCATGACTTTTCTCACCAGTGAGCTTCTCTTGATCTCTAAAGGAAGGAAAAAATAAGTAGCAAGCAGCATTGCTTCCTTGCTGAGGTGACCTCCCATTCAGTAAGGACAATCACTAGAACTCTGGGAGTTCAAACTGGTTCTATCCAGGTTTACCGAAGTGGAGAAAACCAGTTAAAAAGTATGGAGTACTAGAGAGGAAAATGTCACTTTGAAACAGGTTGAATGAATCTGCAGTTTTATTTCAGTTTTTCCAATTTTAGGGAACTTGAAGCAGTTACTTAGACCACTGATAAAGTTTGGAAGATTAGCAGCAGGACTGGTAACTGAATTGCTACAGATGTTTAAAAACTTCAGTGTACACAGTTCAGGTATGACATGCACAAGTGATTTGAAGTTTGGAAGACAGTTCTGAGACTATCAATTTATGAGTGTTAAATGTAGAAATCTTAATATATTATTTGAGGAATTGTGCCATAGTGTATCATTCAACAATGCAAAGGGTTTTTTGGTGTTTTTGGTTAGAACCTGACATTTGTTTTCTTACTCTGAGGTCTGGTTTTCACTGCCTTTATAGAGTATTATCACTACCTCCAAAAATGCTTCTTTCCCTAGGGTTAGAGCCAGCTCATCCTGAGGACTATTTATTATATAATGTTTTCTGTTCTTTTCACTTCTTGCAAAGTATTTGTTAGGCTTTTCCTAAGTAAACTGTAAAGCTTCTAAGATTCCAAGGAACTTCTGTATAAGAATGCTAAAGTACCTAGTATCAAATGAGTATTGAACAATCAAATAAGATTAAACCACCTTAGCTCTTATAGATCATAGCTCCTTCGAAGGTTGTTCACAAAGAATTAGCTTTTTTAAAAAAAAAAGAATAGCTTTCCAAATCATGATCAATTAATAGATGTAAACCTCATATACAATGAACACGAATACCAGTGGACATAGTAATTATTCAGATATGCGAGGGAAGGGAAGAGAAATGAGGGGTACTAAATGAAAAGTTATTATGTGAGCCATAAGTGGCAGGCTGCTAGACTACAAGTTAGATTTTTTTTTTTTGGTTGTACTGGGAATTGAACCCCAGCCTTGGACATGCTAGGCACTGTACTACTGAACTATATACCCTGCCCTTAAAAAAAAAGAAAAAAATCTTATGGTTTCACTGAATTCTCTTAAGCTGGACCAAAATTTTCGATCCTCCTGCCTCAACCTTCTTAGTAGCTGGGATTATAGATGTGGCACTACAATCCCACAGTCAAGATCTTCATTTGGCTCTTCTGCCTTATTACATACTCTTAGGGGGTTCAACACTTAGAAACCTTTCTCTCAAGAATATGGTGAGTTTCAGTAAGGAAAAATTAGATAACTTATTTGAAAGTGTTTTAAAAATGAAATGGAAATTGAATATAGAGCAGAGAATCCAGACTATACATGAATAGATTTCCAATCATAAAATTCTGGGTTTAGATACAGCCCTTCCTTGTATTAGCTATGTGACCCTGGACATTTTATTTTAATTAGATTAACTTTCCTTTTGTTTTAATTTGTCCCAGAAGTGCTATTAAATTATATCATGGATGTACATTGGGTAGTATATACTTTGTAAAAAAAAGATTTTTTTTTTGGTACTGGAAATCATACTCAGCACTTCACATTTTCCAGGCAGGTGCTGTGCTGCTGAGCTATATCGCCAGCCCTACTTTGTAAAATTTTTATTATGAACTTTACTGACATCTGCTTTGATTATATATAATAAACTTGTAAAGGAGAATTAAGATAGCCTACAAAATAGTCTAATGCCTCTTTTTGAGCAACAGATTTTAGGCATGGAGAAATCAGGCTATTATGGGGTTGGGAGGAATGGAACAGGAAAATATATATACTTCTAGTAAGTTTCTTTCTTAATTTCTTTCTTTTTTTAAAGATAGAGTGTGTGCTGCCCAGGCTTACTTTTTATTCCTGGGCCTAAGTGATCCTCCTGCTTCAGCCTCCAGTATCTAGGACTAGAGCCACTAGTCCTGCTTCTAATAAAGATTCTATATAGAGTTATGCATAGACACTAATAAGTAACACGAAGTCCCTTAGGTTCATAATCCAAAGATTTAGTATTCTCTAAAGCTTTTCCAGAGCTTGTGGTCATTGTTACCTGGAGTCATTTTAGTTTTGGTTTCCTTTCTTTTTTATTTTTTTGTTACCAGAAATCAAACTCGTGACCTCACACTGGTTAGGCAGGGACTGTGCAGCTAAGCTATATCCGCAGTCCATATGGAGTCATTTTAGGGAGGTAGTTCTTCTACTTCTAAACTTCTATTCCTACAGTGGGTAGCAGAAATATATTAAAAATTTACAGACCTTAGAAGAGAGACTTTTGAGTTAGTACAAAGTTTAAAAATTTGCTTTACAAAAAGCTTGATTATATAACCATTGTTAATTTCTTATTTTAAATTCTGTATCATTTCTATTGGGTTTTTAAAATTCTCTTTAAAAAGAAAACTTGATTGTTTTTGTATCTCACTTTTGTTCTCATATACAATAGAGAAAGGAATGTAGGGAGGAGTAGAAGCATAGAGTGAAACTTCTTCCTAAATCGATGACTCATAAGGATTAGTGGTTTTGCAATAGAAAATATTGGTAAATTAAACAATAAGTATAGCTGTGATTTTTATGTTTTACTTTAATCTTTAGAAATACTACTTATGGGCCGGCCACATAGCCCAGCATATTAAAGCACCTGTAAGCAGACTCAGGGGAAGGGGTTCAATTCCTAGGCCTGCTATGCTGGCCCTGCCCCCAGGCCATGCTGAGATGGCAATTGAGGCTGGGCATGGTGGAGCCCTCCTGTAATTCCATTTCTTGGGAGGCTGTAAACAGGAGAATCACTAGGAGTCCTATTTAGTATTGAGACCCTGAAACCCTATAGTCCCTCCCCTAAAATGCAGAAGTAAATAAATAAATAATAAAAATACTATTTATTTACTTTAAGCAAAGATTTTAAGAGATAGTTTATATAAATTAGAATGTTTTCCAGTTAATTTCTGTAGAGAATTTTAAAGTTTGCCATTCTCTTTTTTTTTTTTTTGTATTGTGAAATGGAAAGAATCTGGTTCACATGTTCTTTTATTTATAATATGTGTAGTAAATATGTATGTATTCAGAGACAGCTAAAATGGAAAGTATATTTTCATAGAAATAGATCTTTGTTTTTTACCTAAAATTATTAAAGCAATTTTTAAAATTAATTGCTTCTGTGAATAAAATATTCTGATTCATTTAAAATGCCGTTTCTTTGTAGTTCTGTTATGTTTCTCAGTGGTGATTAGCCATTTAAAAAATTGGTATGTCATAAATATTGTTAAATTTGAATTCTTATATCTTGTGCTTTTCTTACTACCTGTGCTTTTTTACCATTATGTTTGGCATCATGACTAACTTAGTAAAATTTCACTTTTGCTAGACAAGCATTCTACCACTGATCCAAATCCCCAGCCCCTCACTTTTGAGTGTTAATGCTATCTCTAGAACCTATTATTCTTTTGATGGTAATAAACCTTTTAAAAATTAGGCCTACATTATTTGATGCTTCTGAAAAATAAGCACAGTTCATTGAAAATGAAATTGGTGCTGCATGATATTATGCAGAATAGTTGCAGGTGATTTTAGTTATAAAAACAGCCAACTTTTAAGTTTTGCTTTAGTTTTCTTTTTAATTTTAGCTTAATTAAAAAAAGAACTGAAAGATAAAATGGAGAAGACTGAATTGGAAAATACTTTGCAAAATTTGAAGAAAAGACATATACGTAGTTGTGACTACATATACAGAGAGGTTGGAAGAAAATGCATCAATGTAATGGAAATGTAATACAGGTAGTAAATGAGAAGACTCAGGATTTGAAATCAGGGGCTCTGGTTGCAGAGGTTGCTGTCTTAATGCTGTCAAGCTCACAGCTTTCCATGCTACCACATGTTATTACTAGCCTGTGTTAGTGGACATGCCAGTCTTTTGCATGGGAAAAAAAATTTATGCCGTGAATATTGTTAGTGGAACATTTTGTACACACACAGTACATTCTTAAAAATGAAATAGCTGGATCACAGTACATTTTTACTTTTGGTAAAAAGTAAAAACTCAGCTGTTGCTGAGTTGCTTTCCAATTTAGTGATGCACAGAAGTTCAGCTTTGTCCTTGGTAATTTGCTAACATCTGCTATTTAGAATGAAGACCGAACAGCTGAATGACTTTAACATGATAGCATTTTTGAAAAGTGAGTGATCGCCAATCATATATATCAATGTAAAGATGTCTGATCTTAGTATTTTATTTTGGTACTAGGGATTAAACTCAGGACCCTGCACTTGCCAGGCAGGCATTTATTCTCCTGAGCTATCTCCCCAGCCCAGAACTTAATATTTTAAATAATATTTATTCTATTTGAAATGCTTAATATATGATTTATACAATGAAACTCTCTCAATTGAAGTTTAAATGTACCTGGGTTGATCAAAAACTATAATGAATGCCTAAGTAATTTTGGGATGGGGAGTTCTTACAGTAGTGACCAATCCACATCTAAGTACTGCCCTTTTGCTTTAAACACATTTACCTCATTGTCCTGAAGCAGTTCTGGAAGCTTTTTTTTGTGAGTCTTTTTTATGAGGTGAGACTAAAAAATGAGAATGCTTCTGCTAAGCACAGCCACCAGAAAAGAAGGCTCTTAAAAGCATTACAAGACTGGGGAGATAGTTTGGTGGCCTAAATGCCTGGCAAGTACAAGGACCCAAGTTCAGACCCAGTACCCTGGGTGCCCAATGCCAGCCTCTATAACCAGGGATGGAGGCACATGCCTATAATCCCAGGGCTAGGAAGGCTAAAATCCGGAGGATCATTATGAGTCCAAGCTGCATAGCAAGACCCTGTACCAAATAAATAAACAATTAAAAAAAAGGAAAGCATTACAGTGTTTCCTCATCTATCTTATTCAAGGAATCTAGCCCTGTATGACTTCTGATCATCCCCAAAGTTAAAATGACCATGAAAGGTAAGTTTTTTTTAATCCATTCAGGATATTAAATCATGACAGCACAATAAAGATGCCAAAAACTTCCAAAACTGTGTCAGAAAGTGACAACAATGATAGGATAGTGTCTTCGAAAAGGGAGACTTTTTTTATATATATATTTGGTACAGGGTCTCACTACACATTTGGACTCAGAGTGAGCCTCCTGTTTTCAGCCTCCCCATTGCTGGGGTTACAGGCTTGTGTCACCATACCCCGTCTCAGTGGCCAACTCAGCATGTAGTGCCAGGGGATTAAACCCTAGTCCTTGCACTTGCCTAAGCAGGCACTTAGTCCTGAGCTATCTCGCTGTCTGAGGGAAACTATATTGAGGGAGATTAATAGCAATGTATATTATTGAAGTAGTAAAATACTACTTTTGTTTATAGTTGTTAACAGTTATGAAAGTCGTTGACTTTATGTACCAAAACAATTGTGTAAGATATTTCAAATAAATAAGGAATCACCTTGCCAATTAATGGGAGCATCAGCGTGGTTGATAGCTAAATACAGGAATAACTATTTCCTTTCTTGTGGAAAATGGTTTTGTAGCCATGCATGAGTCAATGCTAGGTAATACAAAATTAGGCAGTTCAGATATCTCACGAAATCCACAAATTATTTTATTTATTTGTGTGTTTGTATTAGGACAGGCTCTCACTACGTAGATGGGCCTCTTTGTGATTCTCCTATGTCCGACCTCCCAGGGGCTGGGTTTCCAGCATGCACTGCCCACCAAGTGCCAGGTACAGGAGCCAGGACTGCAGAGCAGGGTCCAGCCCACTGCACTCCGCCCGAGCAGGCACTGCAGTCTGCTGAGCTATCAGACAGGCCCTCACAGGTTATTTTAAATGTAACACATTTCTGTTCAATGTCTTCTTTCATTTGTTTCAAGAAACAAATGAAGCAAATTTTAAAAAAGCATTGCATCTTTCTTCTTCAAGGAATCTAGCCCTGTATGACTTCTGATCATCCCCAAAGTTAAAATGACCATGAAAAGTAAGTTTTTTAATCCATTCAGGATATTCAATCGTAACAGCACAATAAAGACACAGAAGACTCCAAAACTGCATCAGAAAGTGACAGGAATGTCTCCAAAGAGAAGGCGTGATTCTAAAAAGATGACTGACACCTAATTCTTCGGTTTGACTCAAGGCTGACATTTAAAGACTACAGAATCTGCTCAAGTCTTAGGCTAGTATCCCTGTATGATTTGAATGTATACAATACTGCTATTCAGTGAGGTGTGTATGTGTGTGGGTGTGGGTGTGGGTGTGTGTATGTGTGTGTGTGTGCATGTTTTAAATTATCCTCTTAAATACACCGTACTGATGTTAGGGACAATTGGGAAAGCATCTATCAATAGAAACAGACTTCTAATAATTCTTCATTGTAATAATTCTTTATTGTAATCAAATTCTTAAATTAGGGTGGTGTAAAACACAGGAAATAACTTTCCCTCTCTCACTTTCCAAAGTTGAAACATATCAACTTTGATATCTAAAATACTAGTGCTTGGCCTGAGTGTTGGAACACAACCTTCTATGCTTCATGCCACAAGTATGTTCAAGATATGTTAAGATTTTTCTAAATATTTACCAAAGATAATGATAAGCCATTAAGCCTCATTCTGAAAATAGAGAAGATTAAGTATGTTAGATGTGCTTTTGACTTCTGTGTTCTTGTACTATTAAGGGACTGTGGAAATACAGGATTCACTGAACTTGACAGGACAAGAAGGTGCCCACACAGCTTATCAGGAGCCACCTATTCTTGTAACAGACAAACCAGTTTGGTTAACTTTTCATCTGTTCCCTTACCATGTACCCAAAGTTAAAGGTTTTATCTCCTAGGCCATCTAGTTCTTTTCTATGTAGTTGATAAGTAAAAACAAAAATAAATATGTTCTGTGTGAACAATATGACCTCAGAAGACTCACGCTAATAATATGTTGTACTTTAAAAAAAAAAAAATTACAATTACTGAGATATATGGAAGAGGTCTTGCATGTATTTTAAGAGTATAACTGGGAGCTGGTGAGATAGCTCAGCATACTAAAGTGCCTGCTTAGGTAAGTGCAGGGAATGTGGTTTGAACCCCAGCACCACGTGTGCCAGCCTGACCCCCCCAGGGCCAGGCTGAATAGTCTGGATGTAGTGGCACACACCCGTAATCCCAGCGCTGGGGAGGCTGGAAACAGGAGGATCACTGTGAGTTTGAGCTGCATAGTGAGTCCCTGTAACAACCAAATACATTAAAATAAAAGTGTAACTGGAAAGTTTTGATGTATGTATACCCATGAAGCCATCACTACAATCAGTATGTTGAATATAACCATTATCCCTAAAGGAAGTTTCTTCTGTATAGTCCTTCTACGCTTCTCCACATCCCATCTTTTTTTTTTTTTTTTTTCTTTTTTAAATATATTTGGTACAGGGTCTACTAAGCAGCTCGTATTCTTAGTGATCCTCATGTTTTCAGCCTCCCTAGCACCGGGATTACAGGTGTGTACCACCATGCCCAATCTGATGGCCGGCACACCCAGGGGCCAGGCCAAAGTGGCATGTGGTACCAGGGATTAAAACCCTGGTCCCTGTGTTTGCCTAAGCAGATGTTTAGTCTTCTGAGCTATCTCACAGGCCCTCCCTTATTTTATTTATTTATTTTTTTTTTCAATGTGCTTGGTTGTTGGAGGGTCCCACTACATAGCTCAGACTCATGGTGATCCTCCAGCTTTCAGCCTCAGCCCTAGGATTACATGCATGCACCACTACCCAGACTCTGGCTGGCTCAGTGCACTTATGGATTGTACCACACCACACTTGCATAAACTTGCCTAAGTAGGTGCTTTAGTATACTGAGCTATCTTTCTGGCCCCAAAATGTGTTTTGTTTTGTTTTGTTTTTTCTGTTTTGTTTCATTTTGGGTTTTTTGGTGCTAGGAATTGAGCTCAGGACCCTGTGCTTGTCAGGCAAGCACAGTGCCACTGAACTATATATCCCCAAGCACACCCCATCTTTATACAACCACCACAGGTCTGTTTTCTGTCACTCTAGGTGCCTTGTTAGGTTTTTGTGGAAGTTTTTCTTTTTTTTAGTCTGCTTTACTCAGTTAATTATTTTGAGATTTTTTTTCCTGTTGTTAACATTATCAGTGATTCCTTTTATTGCTATTATTGTATTACATGGATATACAGTAAGTTTATCCATTCACCTGTCCATGAATATTTGGTCTACATTTCCTCTGTTTAGCCATTATAAGTAAAGCAACAAGAAATATCCATATAAAACTCTGAACATAAGCTTTGATTTCTCATGGGTAATTCAATGGTAAGTTTAACTTTTATTAAAGAAACTGTTAAAACTGTTCAAAAGTAGATGCACCACTTTACATTTTTACCCACTGTATTGATGGTTCTAGTTGTTTTAAATACTTACCAATACTTCATTTGATAAATCTTAGTATTTTAGTCATTCTTATATACCTCTTTGATGAAGTATTTGTTCAACTCTTGCCCATTTTAATTTAGGGGTTTTTTTTTGTTGTTGTTGAATTTTAAGAGTTCTTTATATTTTTAGGACATAGATACTATATTAGCTATTAATGGTTTAAGTATTTCTCCCTAGTCTGTAACTTGTTTTTTTATTCTATCAATTTCTTTTGAAGGTAAAGTTTTACATTTTCATGAAGTCCAATTTATGAATTTTTTATGGATTTTTAAATTTTGTATCTAATAAATTTATCTAATTCAAAGAGTTTTATAATTGTAGGTTTGACTTTTTATGTTCTGTTGAAAAGATGTTATGCTTCCTTTACTGAATTTCCATTACACTTTGACGAAGGTCGGTTATCTGTATATGTGTCAGCATATAACCTTTTTGAGCTAATAATTATATAATTTTAAATATTCAGCAAAATAAAGTCAGACTTTATCTGTTCATTGTAGAATTATTTGGTGATTAGCATAACATTAAACAAAATTCAAATTTCTTGTCCTCTGAATTGAAAATCTTTATGGACTTTGACCTTTGGGTGTGTATTTTATTCCAGATTATAAAGTATTTTTCAACCCTTAATAGGTAGCATTCATTCCTGTTTTATTGTTACTTTATATATTCTTTCTTTCCTTTTTTTTTTTTTTTTTTTTTTTTCCAGAACTGCAGATTGAACTCAGGCCCTTGCTCTTGGCAGGGAAGCGCTTATTCTATTGAGCCATCTCTCCAGCCCCATAGTATGCTTTAAGTCACATTTTCATTAAGAAATTTTATGAATTTGTTAAGTTAGAGGTGAACCTATCTATGGTGACAGTTCCTTTTTGTTAATGTACCTTTGCAATTTATAACTTTTCATTCTCTTATATTCCCCCCATATGTGATAAATGACTTTCAAATAAATGCATTTGAGAGTAGAATCATCATTTTTTAGTAAAAATATAGCATTTTCATGGCAATATTGTTATTTTTATGTTGTTTATAAACATTAATCACAAATACCTGTATTGCTAATATTTAGCTATATTACTTTTTATCATTTTGTTTTTGTGATGCTAAGGTTCACTAAAGCTTTTTGTACTTCAGTTTATCAAGTTCTATGTAAGAAATACGAATAATAAGAGAAATCTCTCCCTCAGATATTATTTCAGCTAGCTTCATTGTGAATTTATAATGTTCTATTAATCAGAAAAATCCCACTATTCTATTTATTTATTTATTTATTTATTTTCTATATATGATAGTAACAAGATTATATTGTATCTGTTCTCATAATTATCTACTCTCCCTTCTTTCTGTGACTGGGTTTTTAAAAATTGTTTACTGGTACATTTTAAGCATATATAATGATCACATTCATCATAGGAAATATTTACTTGTACATGATATATCTTGATTATTTTTCTTCCTCACTTCTCTACCTTCCCTTCAATCCCTCTCTGATAGGATTTTGCTCTGCCATCCACGCTGACTCTGAATTCGTGATCCACCTGCCTTAACCTCTCAAGTGTTGGGATTACAGGCACATACATGTCCCTGCACTCAGCACTTTTCATTAATATTCTTCTTAGTTCCAAATGTGCTCATTTTCTTCTTACATACAGCCATTTATTTTTCAGTTACATTGATACTTTTTCCCTTTTTTGAGTAAGCAGTGTGGTATATTTATGCTATAAAACTAGACATTCATAAAATACAGCCTTCCCTCCTCCTTCCTTTACTCCCTTTCATTTTGTGATACTGGGAATCACACTTTGGGCCCTGCACATGCTAAACAAAAGTTCAACCTGTGAGCTACATCACTAGTTTCAATTATATTCTTCAGATATTATAGTTTTGGTTTTTCCCCTCAATACCAGGGATTGAACTCAGGACCCTGCATTTGTCAGGCAAGCACTTATTCTACTGAACTATCTCACTGGCCCTTGGGCATGTTATTCTTGATCAGAGAATTTTGTTGTGCTCTCATTAGCAGCCTCATGAGACTTCCAAAACTAGAGCAAAACAAACAAAAGAACAGTCAGTAATTTTGAAATAGTCAATTCTTGGTGTTCTGTTTACTCCTTTCTGAGTAATCTATTGTGTTTTGTTTTGTTTTTTTCTTTCCCCCTTTGCCTTCCTGTTATCCATTGTTATTTTAACATGGGATCATTAAGCAGTGGAAAAGCCCCTTCTCTCTGTTTTATTCACTGTGGTTGCATTTGTTTTTCATGGTGGCTGTAGTTCCAGATGTAGCTTGTAGATGACTAAATCCTAAGGCATAGTGGTGTTTTAAGAGCAAGAAAATTATTCTCAGAAGTTCCCAGATTTTTTTCCTTACCTCTTATTGGTCAGAATAATTATGCTGATCAAACATAATTATTTCCAATCTAATCACTGGTGACAGAACTGGATTTACCATGACAGGCCTTACAAATTTGAACAAAGTTAAGGTTTGACTGGTAAGGCAAAAGAGGGAAACCAAATATTCGTACTAAAATAAACCTGCCCCAAAAACCTTGTTAGGGTCGTTGGGTAAGTGGACTAAATTGAAGTGAATAGGGAAGTAGTTTGCAAGATGACTAGCTCATAGTACTGTACTTCATAAATATAAAAAGGTAACATAATTCGCTGAAACTATATTTTTGACTTTTTGACCAAATGTAAAAATATTAAACAGATTTAGAATTCCTTTATGAAGCTAAATTGTGTATGATGATGAGATGGAAATATTAATATATGATATATGGAATCACCCTGCATTGCAAACATTTATATAATTAAAATAAATATTTGATTCTAAGCTACAGCTTTCATCTTTTAAGAAATAAGATTTCCAAAGATAGTCTTTAATGAATTAGAATATACTTTTTCAAGTGTCATGTTAAAATATTACTTCATTTTCATTAAAGTGACCCAGAATCTTGTGTGAAAAATATTGCCTGGGAACTTGCACATGCTAAGCAAAAGCTCTACCTGTGAGCTGAGTCACTAGCTTCAGTTATATTCTTCAGATATTGTAGTTTTGGCTGGGCATGTTAACTCTTTTTTTTACCTTTTTTCCTCTTTTTTCTGCAACATCCATGTCATCTAAATCTCTGGTAGTGAAAAGAATTGTAGGATGATGAAATTACTGGCTGCGTAGTGCATTAACCAGTAGCAATTCTTAAAAGATGGCAGGGGAAAAGATGTGGGCTATGGTGTTATTTGCCATTGCAGTGTTCCGCAGTGTCTGCAGGAGAAGAGACTGATGACTCATTGCTCAGATGGTGCCTGTACTGTTTTCTGAATTTTTCCTTTCTGCAGCAAGGGGTGTGTGTGTGTGTGTGTGTGTGTGTGTGTGTACATCCTCTTTCGCTAATACCAGAGAGACCCCTGTAATTTGTGACTAAAGAAATGTTAGTTGTAAATTATATTTACTACTTTTTTTTTTTTTTTTTTTTTTTAATGCATGTAGTACAGGGTCTACGGGGCCTCACTACACAGATCGGACTCCTAGTGATCCTTCCTGTTTTTCAAGCCTCCCAAGTGCTGGGGTTATAGGTATGTGCCACCACTTTCAGCTCGATTGCCATCTGAACGTGCCCCAGAGGTGGGGTCTGCATAGCTGGCCAGGGATCAAAGCCCAGCCCCTGCATCTACCTGAGCAGGCTTTTTGATTCACTGAGCTATCTGGCTGTCCCCGCATTTACTTTTTATGCTTAAGCAGTGTAGGAGTCAAATAGCTAAAGACAAATTAGTTATGTTATCAGAATTGTTTTTTTTTTTAATGGATGCAGCTTGTTTTGAAAGTGTATAGTAAATTTTTTTTAATGATTGAGGACAGCAATATCTGTTGTATTAGGAAGGAGCTATTAGGTATCCTATAAAGCTATTTTATGTAACATTAAATCATATCATAGAGATTTGGGATATGGTCAAGTTTAAAAATAATTTAGGACTGGGAGTATAGCTCAATAGCATAAGCATCTGCCTAGCAAGTATAAAGGTCCTGAGTTTGATTTCAGGTACCGGAAAAAAAAAAAATCAAATTTTCTTATTGAAAGTCAACATTTTAGGAAGTTGTAAAACATTTTTTTGAAGACTATGCTTTTTTTCATGATTACATAAGCATTTAAAGATGAAACATTTTAGCAAGTTTTGGGGGGGGGCAGGTTGTGTTTTGTTTTGAGGCAAGCTGAAGTTGAACTCTGTGTAGCCCAAGCTGGCCTTGAACTTGGAGTTATTCTTATCCTTAACCTCTCTCCTGCTGAGCTTATAGGTGTGTGCCACCATGCCTGGCAATGGCAATATGTTATTTTTAGTTTGATTATTTTCAAAAGATAAGGAAAGATTGCTAATAAATTACTGTTGCTATATAACTGTATTTATTAGACATGATGCATGTGTATACATGTTTATCCCGTTGAGTCATCAAAACAGAACATGCCTGCCTAATGAAAAATTTTTATTTTTTAGTGATAAAATACTATTTTCTTTGTAAGGAAATATTTTCTATGTGATGGACCATAAAACTTGTTTAGATGTAAGAATGTCCCAAGAAATTTCCTTGCTTACAGACTGGTATAGCAAGCATACTATTCCTATACAGACTCTGAAATGTTAGGCGACAAACAGAAAGTTATCTGTGTCCTTCAGTATTTAGTTTTTTTCTGTAATTTGGGGGCTTTTTAATGTATATCTCCAGTTGATGAAAAAACTGGAGATACACATTAAAATAAGAACTGTTGTATCAGTGCTAGGAATTACAAATTTCAGTGCTTTAAGATGGTTAGTGTCTTGGTTAGTTCTTTGTTGGTGACAAAATACCTGGCACCCACAAATTGAAAGAGGAAAGATTTATTTCTGCTCAATGTATAGAGATTTCAGTCCATAGTCAGCTGACTTCAAAGCAAGGCAGCATGGCACAGAGGGCATCACAGAAGAGAAACAGTTCAGGGCATGGCAGGGAAAGAACAGCAATTGCAGGCCTTCCTTTTCATCTTCTGCAGGCTACCAGACTTTTAGATGGTGCACCCATGCCCCGGTTGGGACTTTGCATTACCCACACCCAGAAACCCATTAGTGAACTAATCCAGTACCACACACCCTTAATCTCAGTATCACACTTTTAATCCACATTCACATGCTGTAGATTCAGCCACCTCTGAAAAACCCTGCCTATGAGCCTATGAGGCTTTGGGGGGACACCTGGATATAAACCATAGCAGCTTGTTACCTTTACTCAATACTAAAAGTTTCTTGCAGGGCTGAGCTGTTAAGAGCTTAGAGCTGGAAACTCTTGGACCTAAGAACATATTTTCCCAGCTGTCACAAAAATCACACTTTAAAAGCCAAACAGACTAACTGCTATTAGTGGGTTTCATCTAGGGTTTATGCCAGAAGATGAAGAGATAATTTATTCCTAGAATCAAAGGCTTTGGAGGGGTGGCCTTTGGGATGCTATACTCACAGTTCCCACTGAGCCTGATCTTTGGCAGTCACGCACCCTGCTGCTTCTGTATTTTTATCTTCCTTTTACAAAACAAGAGAGAAAACAAAATAGATAAAAAAGAGGCCAAATTTTGTAATGATTCAGGATTAATATAACTTTTATTACCCAAGGAGTGATTTGCCAGTTTGTTCATTATTTGAGTATTTTGACTTATCTATAAGCAGGTGTTGAGAGTTTGTTGTAGAAGATGTTTATTAGGGATTCAGTATATGTGAAAGGAAAGGAATAGAAGCAGAGTTGGGCAGAAGTAGGAGTCAGAATGAAATGAAATTTTTTTTGTGGAGTTGTGCCCATTTTATTGGTTGGGCCTCTTGCTAGTAAAGCAGGGCTTGTGTTGGCAATGTAGAATCTGGTGGAGCAGCAGGAACTTGATCTTGGAGTAGTGGAACTGATTGACAGCCAGCTGGCAGCACTTGCTGGCTGCAGTCTCCTCCTCCTTTATGATCTGGATGGAGTGGGCGCGAGAACAGTGCTGGGCACCCACATCCCCAGAGCACTGAGTGAGGGCTCCCACCATAGCCATGTCACAGTACTCCCGGTACATGTCATGTGTGCCACCATGGGAGTCATAGCACAGCCAGATTTCCAAAGTTCTTCACCAGCATGGAGACTTCTCAAATGCCTGTCCATAGTAATCACCCTTGAAGATTTCTTCATCTTCTTGAGTTGGGACACAAACTACCAGAAACAGGACTTAGCAACAACATGTTGGGTAAGAAGATGTGCATGCAGTAGAGAAGCAGCATGTGGCACTTTAGGGTGGGTAAGCAGCACCCCACTGCCTTGTATTCCTGGAGTGTGCCCAAAGCCTTCATGGCACTCCCTTTTTGCTCGCTGCCACCCACAAAAAGGTAAATGCAGCTTTGACAAGACCTCAGCAGAACCAGTGGGGAGATTTGGAGTGTTATTCATGATAATCTGGCTGGGGTGGCTGAGCCTTATGCTCTCCTTTGTTCAGTTACCAGATATGGGTTGCCCTGTGAAGGCTGCGCATGTCTGCATCTGAACTGACTCTGGAAGGGCAGACACTTAGTTGTCTGTTCACTCCTTCTTTGAGGACTAGTCTGGATGGTGTACATCCTATCTACCACAGCAGTCCTGATATTACCTCTCCCTGGCATCTCACCATTGCACATTTGACCATTTCTGTTCAAGCTTTCATAGTAGGACTGGAGGATTGCACAGAACAACAAATTGGCAAACTTGCCTACGTTTTTAGAGAAAATGATGTCACCTGGAAACCTTTTTATCTTGAAGGCTGAGGCAAGAGGATCATGAAATATATATTTGTTTAATATATTTGGTATGGAAAGCAACTTCTTTGATAGTTTTGAAAAACAATAGTTCTGAAATCATCTGATAAAGACTGCCATCATATGGCTCAGTAGAATAAGCACTTGCCTGGCAAGCACAAGGGTTTGAGTTCAATCCCTGGTTCCACAAAAAAAAAAAAACACTGCCATCATAAAGCAGAGGCTGTAATACTGTCCTTTCTAACAAATAGGATTGTTTTATATAAATAATCAGATTTGCCTTATTTCAGGAATTAGGCAAATACAAGGCTTAAAATACCATAGACTTTGGAGTCTGGCTTTCTATGTTCAAGTCCCACCTCTACTTACAGTTTTGTGATCTTGAGTAAAGTTCCTTAAACTCTCCATGTTTTAGTTTTCCAGTTTGTAAAACTTGAGGATTTAAAGTTACTCAGTAACTGCTAGCTTAGTAACATACTTTCTTTTCTCTCTCCTTTTTTTTTTTTTCTTGTACCAGACCTTGCGCTTGCCAAGCAGGCGCTAAGCCACTGAGCTATCTCCACCCCCCATCGCATTCTTTCTATGCTCTTACAAAACTTAATATGCTAGGGAGGAAGGCAGTCATAGATAAATTTTTAAAATTTATATTCTTTCAGCATAAGTGCTACAAAGAGTAAAACTTGAGAATGAGAGTGATACAAAAACTAGTAAGGAATGCTTGGGATTGAGAATGTGTGTCTACATTTGGGCAGACACACAAATGAGAAGAGAAGACAACCACAGAAAGATCAGAAGACAACAAATAGGAAGGAACATAGCAGATAAAAAACTTCATTTGGCTGTAACAAGGATTAAAATTTAAATGTATTAAAATATCAAAAATAGGCTGGAGAGATAGCTCAGTAGAATAAGCACTTGCCTGGCAAGCACAAGGTTCTGAGTTCAATCCCTAGTACTACAAAAAAAAAAAAAAAAAAAAAAATCAAAATAGATGGAAGTGTTTAGAAGTTTACCCATTAAAAACTGGTGTTTTCATGATTCTTTTATTCCTAAACATGTAGTAACGGCTGCATTGTTTTGTGTTATATATTTTTTTAGACAGGGTCTCCCTATGTAGTTCAGGCTGGCCTTAAACTGTCTAGCCCAGGCTGGCCTTGAACTTCTGTTGATCCACCTTCCTTAGCCTCCCATGTGTTGAAATTACAGGCATGTATTAGGTGCCAATTTTGTGATTGTTTTATAACAACTTCTTTGAGTGTAATACGATGGAGTAGACAAAAGTAAACTGTAATCTCTTTTTTTCTCCCTCTTAACATTGACTTTTTATAAAGCAGAATCATCAAATTTATGAGCCTGGTGAAAATCATCTCTAGGTAAATTTGTAGAATTAGCACTTAGGCACGTGATTTTCTTACTGTTTTGGTGTTGCTGTAAAGTTTGCTATCTTTGGCTTTGATTTAATAATCTTTCCATAAATGCTGGGCGTGGTAATACACACCTGTAATCCAGCACTAAAGGATCCTGACAGGATCACAAGCTCAAGTCCCACCTGGGCAAATGAATCACATCCTGTCTCAAAGCAAAATGTATGAAAGTCTTGAGATGTAGCTCAGTGTCAAAGTATTCATGAATTTGCTTTCCAGTACCAAAAACAAAAACATATATATGTGTATATACCTAAAATTTAAAGAAGTTGAAAACTATACAACCACCAGAATTCTCATGATGTGCAGGATTATTCATGAGTGATAAACTCACAAGACACTGAATCATGACCATGCCCTTCTGTTTTTCATTAATTGTTGTTCTCACATCTGGAAGCCTATACTGTTCAGTTTTAAAGTGAAAGTATGTTAATATTTATTTTAAAAAGCTAGAACGAACACCATTTTTGTTTTAAGACAGGGTCTCCCTATGTAGTTCAGGCTGGCCTTAAATTGTCTAGCCCAGGTTGGCCTTGAAGTTCTGTTGATCCACCTTCCTTAGCCTCCCATGTGTTGAAATTACAGGCGTGTATTAAGTGCCAATTTTGTGATTTTTTTTTTTTGTTACAGCTTCTTTGTGTGTAATATGATTGAGTAGAGAAAAGTAAACTGTTCATAATCTCTTTTTTTCCTCCCTCTTAACATTGACTTTTTATAAAGCAGAATCATCGAATTTATGAGCCTGGTGAAAATCATCTCTAGGTAAATGAATCCTTTAGAATACATTCTTAAATCTAATAGATTTAAACCATCTTGTATGGAAGCTTTAGTGTGTACTGCAATGCCTCCTAATTCCCATCTTTCAAGTTTCAATTTAAATTGCTCTGTCATTTATATACTACCCAAGTTTGATAACTTTGCTTTTTGCTCTTCAGAATCATGTTGTAGTGTTCCTTTGTATTTTTTTTAGGGAAGGGTCTGTAGGGTGTTCAGGGTCTCACTACTAGACTGAACTCATAGTGATTCTCCTGTTTACAGCCTCACAAGGTCTAGGATTACAGGTGCATGCCACCACGCCCAGTCTCAATTGCTGTCTCAGCACGTCCCTGGGGATTGAATCCTATGCCTGTTTACAGGCACTTTAATCCGCTGAGCTATTCGGCAGTGTAACTAAGAGACCACATATGTCACTTTATTGAAACTACCTGTTTGTCTTTTTATCCTATCACACCAGAAGATGATTAGAAAAAGATTGTATCTTACTCCATTACATTTTCTTCATATGATATAATGGCAAGGACATTATTGAAGCTTAAAAAATTCCATTTTAGAAAGTAAATTTATGGTCAACCATGTATCTGGAAAAACTGATTAGATTGCTTTCAGTTAACAAGGTAATACACTAGATACTTTGTAGAAATTGGGCAATCTTAGCTTGTATTAACAAAATTAATTCATCAGAATTTCTTTTCTGTTAGGTATACTGATAGGCATCTTACCACAACCCCACTGAATTTTTAGAATTTTACTTTCTCAAAAGCATAGTTTATGCATTCAATCTGTCTGACTCGAATCCTTGATATTTGTTTCTCAATAAAACGAAGCATCCATAGTAAATTGATACACTTAACTACTTACACAGCATCTAGAATGTTATTGTTTGCTCTGTTTTTTAAAAATTAAGAGTATCATGCAATGCTTCCAGAAAAGGGTAACCTAGGCCCTAACCATAGGGAGTGAGAGATCTGAACTGGATTCTTTTGAGGGGCAGCAGAAGGCATTGAAGATTTGCTGAGAGAGAGAATTTGGCTATCAGAGTTGGAAATAACAGAGCCAAAGGACAGAAGTTATAGGAAGTAGAATTAGACATTTCTGACAGTATAATGGCTTTTTTTCAAAATTGAGGCACCACTTAAATAGTATTGCTGAAGAAATTTTTTTTTATTTATTTATTTATTTATTTATTTTGGTGGAACCAGGGATTGAACTCAGGCCCTTGCGCTTGCCAGGGAAGCACTTATTCTTCCACTGAGCATTTCACATTTTACAAGGATCGTTTAAACAAATCTGTAATGTAACCACATCTCTGGAGTAAATGGTGGTAGCATTATTCTTATTTTTCAAATGGGGATTTTACAAGATTTGGTATGTTCAAAGTATCTGCAGCATATAATTGGTAGAGCTAGACTGAGTCCCTAGTCTCCTGACTCAAGAGCTCATGCTGCTCTCTTTCCCTGTTTTACGCAGATGACTATGCATCACAAATGAAATAAAGGAAATGCCTATGTTGGATAGGAGGAAGTTAAACATGACTGATTATCAAGTGCTCCTCTCACTTTAAAAATACTTGATTTTCTGAAGACTGAAGTTCAACCTCATTAGCTTGCTCACTGTTTCTTGGAAGACTTTTTCCAAAGTCATTTCCTAACTGTACATGTTTATCTTCAAATTTTGTTCTTTTTTCCCTATCATTTGTTTCTGGTAGTTTTTAGAAAATTGATCTGTTTCTTCTAGTCTTTTTCAATCCCATATTTAGTGTCTTCCTCATCTCTGAGAAGCCAACAATTCTAATAACCAATTTCTGTTTCCTTCTTTGACCTTCCAGTTTTCTTATTGAGGGTACCTAAAATTACTGTTACCTTTACTGTTACCTTTTTACTCGACCTTATAACCAATACCATCTCCATGTTCTTAACACTTTTCTTTTCCCTCTGATCTTATTCTGGCACTTAAAGGCTTCATGTACTCTGGTTATATCTTTTTCTTTTCAATTTATGTATTTGGCCATGACTTCACTATGCAGCTTGGACTCAGTGAGCCTCCTGTCTTCTTCTCCCCATCGCTGAGATTACAGGCATGTGCCACCATGCCCTGTCTCCCCTGTCTCGGTCTCGGTCTTCATCTTAGTCTCAGTGGCTGGTTCAGCATACCCAAGGGCGGGGCTGGTGCAGCATGTCGTGCTGGGGATCAAATCCTGGCCCCTGTGCTTGCCTAAGCAGGCACTTAGACCATGAGCCATCTCCCTGGCCCTCTATGATTATATCACTTTTGACTGTTATTTTTTTATAAAAAGTAAAATTCTTATGTTTTTTTTTTTTTATGGCAGTTTTAGACTCACAGGAATATTGACAGTAAAAGATTTTCCATATTTCCTCATATGTATAGCCTCCCCCTTGAGCAACAACATTATGCAGCTGTGAGTAGTGTATTTGTTAAACCCACTGAAGACTGCATTATTACTTTGCAAACTATAGTTTATATTAGGTTATTCTTGGGCATTCTATGAATTTGGACAAATAGTTAATATTTACCCACCATACAGTTCAACTGCTCTAAAATTCCTCTGTGTTTATTCATCCCTCTCTTCCTTGTAAGCTCTGGTAGCCACTGATGGATGGGTGGGTGGGTGGATGGATGGATGGATGGATGGATGGATGGATGGATGGATGATGGATGGATGGATGAATTTTGACTCTGAAACAGATTGAACCTTGGGCCTTTGTACAAAGCTATACCCCTCTACCACCTTTTGTTGTTTTGAGGTAGGGTTGCACAGTCTTTCTGCAGCCTCCCAGAATGCTGTGATTGTGGGCATGTGCCAGCTTGAGTACCACTCATCTTTTACTGCTTCTGTACTTTGCCTATAATTCTTCATTTCTTCCTTCTTAGTCTGTCCAATATCCCACATCTGATAGGACTAAGTGAATCAAACCAGAACTTCAAGTTTTTGATATCACATGTAGTGGATTGCAAATTGTTTTCCATGGACTATATGATACTCCTTCAATGGCTTTAAGGAACCTCAGAAACACTCCTCAATACTGCCTTAGTTAATTGCCAAAACTCAGAATTTGCTTTTCCTTTCTGTATTCTTTTTATCTGGACTTAACTATCTCATAACTTTCTAGCCATCTGTTCACTATATATGGTTCATCTACAGTGATCTACACTTCTCCCACATTCTCCTTCAGTTTTGAGTCAGTTTCTTTTCTGTTTCCAATGTATTTATACCTCAATTGAACATCTGGGTTATTTTGCTTTATTATATAGTTTAAAGCCAGCAAAAGCTCCTTGAGAATAGTCATGTGTTTAAGTCATAACTCATTTTTCTAGGCCTTATGCGGGGGCTTTTCCATGGAGGAGCTCAGTAAGCATTTAATAAATTGGATTCTGTTGGCATTCAGGCCTTAATTAGCTTTTTCAATTTCTCGCCCTGCCTGTGCTTTTTGCTTCCCCCATCATCTGTTGGAGTGATTGCATTCCATTTTCCTCTTAATAGTTCTCCTTCAATCTTCCTACTGCTTCCTTTTGTTTATAGAATAAAATATACTCATTTTCTTGGCATTCAATTCAAGACTCAGAAATTAACCTCTCTACCTTTGCATCCCGATTTGGTACTAGTGCCCTATTGTGAACTTTTTATAACCAGTCAAGCTAGTTTTATTTGCTATTCCTGAATATTTTATCTCTGTTCTTTTATTCCTGTTGCATCTAGAGTGCCTGTATTACTCTGCTTTTCCTAGTTTATATAAATTTCATCTTGCCATCAGGTTCTCTTCCTAAGCACTGTATTAAATAAGTATATTATTTAGCACTTTTTTAATGTTCTAAGACTGTTAATGTTATAGTTGAGGCATTGTTTATAGCTTTTTTATATATACATGCATATTATCTCCCTTATTAAATCATTACTAAGTTACACCAACAATCAAAACTAAACTTTCCAGGAATCTGTTACCAATTTTTGTTTGGACTTAAGTAAAGCTCCTACAGTTTTTAAAGGTTGAACAGAATATTTTAAAAACTATTTTGTACTCTTCTAAAAAAAAAACACAAAAAAAAATGATAGTAAAGAAAAATTCTCTCAGATAAGTTTTTAAGGATAGATAATGAAAAAAAAACCTTTCATTGTGTTTATTTTTTCAGGGCTAGAGAACAAATCTACAACTTTATAAATGCTAGGCAAGCACTGTACTATTGAGCTACATTCCCAGTTCCATAAATTCATTTAAAATATATATAATTTAAATTGTGGAAAGTACCATGATAAAAAATAAAACCAAAAAGGAAGAAAGTATTTTGTTACCTAAATAAGTGAGCAGAGCAATCTCCTAAAGGAAGTGGTATTAAAATAAAAACCAGACAGATGGAACAAACTATGTGAATAGTGTGCATATGTTTTTAGAAGGTGGCAGAGTTCAGTGTGTAAATGTGAGTGATAGCACAGTTGTTGGAAAGGAAGTCAGAAAAATAATTGGGGAAGTTTTGCTATACTCTAAACAGAAACCAAAAATGTCAAGTTAGGTATATAATACTTGTTCTTTTGTTTTTAGGATTTATAATTGTGACTTAATTTTTTTCTTTCTTATTTTTAAACCATAGGTAAATTAGCACAATGGATTTCTCCAAACTACCCAAAATTCTTGATGAAGAGAAAGAAAGCACGTTTGGTTATGTACATGGGGTCTCAGGACCTGGTGAGTAATGCATAATCATCTCAAGAGTAAGGATTCTTAACTGTGATTATCTTTTCAAGGTGTTTTTGATAGAACTACACAGAGTTATGTTCACCGCATAAGTTGTATTTGCCCTTAAAAGATCTCAAAGTGGCTTGTGATCTCCATCCTATGGGCTCATCTAGCATTGCTCATGTAAATTTATTCATTATTGAGGTGCTACTTTGTGAGACCCTGTTTACATTATGTAGATGTATAACCAGTGCTTAGTATTTTGCCTATATATACGTATTTTTTGTTAAATTTGTGATAAAAAAATTTAATACATAATGCTTTGCAGAGAGTAGACCGTTCATATCATTGTACTTTGAACCTCAGCAATTTTCTTTAGTGCATTTCTTAGTGATACCAGCATTGGTTCTTTGTGTTTATAATTCCTTCTGAATGGCAGTTTTGGACACAGTATCACATAACTAGATACCTGGGAAGAAGTCTTATGACCTAATACAAAGTAAGAGTAGAAAGTGATTTTAAACTTTGCTACTTTGCCAAAATCTCATTTCAGTGTTTTGTTCTTAAGCAGTCCCAAAGCAAAAGACAATTCACAGTTTCTCTAGATAAAACTTGCTTATTAATTATTACTGTACCATGATATTCATTTTTCCTTAAATCTTTATCAGTCTCACATGATTTTCTTTCTGTAGTCATAGCTGAAGGAATGATAGTTTTTTGGTGCTTAGAAAATGAAGACTGTCGGTTATTGTGCTTCTTTTTTCCTCCCCAAAAACTTGTTTTAGCTTGAGTTCCTTAGCAAGTAATAAGATAAATACCTTTTATTTATTTTAGTATTCAGAATCTTTTCTACCATTCAGAGAAACAGTTTTTCCCCTTGATGATCATTAAGATCTTTAGGACAGATAGGCTAAACAAAGGAGCTTCCAGAGAAAAACATTAAAGCGTATAAGAGAAAACATTCCATAAAAAAGTGCAGTAAATTTCTGCTGAAACCAATTTTTAATTCTTCACTACTTAATAATAGAAATGGTACCAATTTTTCATGTATGATACATGATTTAAAATTTTTTTATCTAGGGCCAGGGAGATGGCTCAGTGGAATAAGTGTGTCCCTGGCACGTGCAAGTGCATGAGTTCAATCCCCGGTTCCACCAAAAATAAATTTTTTTTATATATATTTCAATCCATCATAGATTTTCTTATATACTATAAAAGTAAACATTTAAGAAATCAGTGTTCATTTTTTTTTAACAGTTTAAGGAAATATCAATAACTTAGATTAAACTGAAATACTATGTTGCCTATCATATAACAGTTGTATCTATTGTTAGGAATTTCTAAAAATGTGGCAATTTTACTTCTAAATACCATGATCCATATTCATAAGTTAAATTCTGACTCAGTAGAGGTTCTTAATTGGAACTTTATCCAGTGGTAGTTTCTGATTATATACATTCAGTGTTCTGTAAAAATATCTCTAGCTGCATTTGTGGCTCTTCCTATTTAGAGGTATTGTTAATCAGAAACATTATGTATCCCAGAAAACCTTTAAGTACCATGGATTTAAGGGTCCAATATAAAGATGTTATTTTAAATATTACCTATCTCTAAAGAGAAATGGTGACAGCATAGCCAAGTGATAATTGTGTAGTATTCTCAAGCTAATTCTATAGTTTTAATTTTTCCAAACCCATCACGTGTAATACAATAATCTGGATTGATTAGTACTACAAGATTGTCGGTACTACAAGATATAGGGACTTCAGACATTGAAAAATGGCTGTCCTGTATATTATACAAATTGACAACCTTTAACTTAACAAATTAACAAATTTGTTTGGCAATTTATACCGTGTACTAAAAAACACTTCTTCACGTAGAGCTATAGTAAGAATTTTATCTTTTTTTTGAATATGTGAAAGGGGGCATATTACTAGATTTATTGGTATTTTCAGTTATCACTTCACAGAGCACTTGAGTCTTAAATTGTTAAACCAGTCTTTTGTTCTTTTCAGTTGTTACAGCCTGTGACATGGCAGGTGCAGCCATGTATGAGCTGGTAAGAGTGGGCCACAGCGAGCTTGTTGGAGAAATTATCAGGTTGGAAGGTGATATGGCTACTATTCAGGTGTATGAAGAAACATGTATCCTTTTTGTTTCTATTTCCTGCCACTTTCTTTGTGTTAGAATTTAAGGAGTTAAGCCAAAGATCAAAGTAATAATAGCCATTGATATTAGTAACATGAAGTGTAGATGTCAGGAATAGACCTGACATACTGAATAATTAAAGAAGGGAAGAAGTACAGTAGGGATTACTGTTTTTATTTTAAGAAATTAGTATATATTCTGAAATTTCACTGCCTTTAATATTTTATTAATTCATAACTTCAGAGGGTCTACTTGGAAGTATTTGTATTAGAATATACATTGTAATAATCATAAATGAAACTAAAATTCTTCAATCATAATTCCTACTTAAAATAATAAGTCTAAAGTTAGTCACCGCTCATTAATCTAATGAATAGCACTGAGTGATACGTTACAGTTTTAGCAGAAGGAAGTCCTTACTATTTGGTTATATTTGGTTATTATAGTGCTGGCTTTTGGACCGGCCTGATAGCTCAGTGGACTACAGTGCCTGGTTAGGCAGAGCACAGCTGAACCCTAGCTTGCCATGCTGGCCCTGCCCCTGAGGCACATTCAGACTGCAATTGAGGCTGGGCGCGGTGTCGAACACCTGTAATCCCAGTGCTTGGGAGGCTATAAACAGAATTGCTAGGAGTCCATAGTGAGACCCTGTAGACCCTGCCCTAAATACAGAGAGAGAAAAAAAAAAATACTAGCTTTTAAGCCAAGCATGGAGGAGCTCACCTCTGATCCCAGCACTTGTAGGACATTGAAGCAGGAGGTATCTGAAGTTAGAACCTAGTCTGGGCTACTTAGCAACTTAGCAAGTCCTTGTCTCAAAATAAAAAACGTCTGGGGATGTGGCTTAGTGTGAAGGCACTAGGCTCAATCCCTAGTACTGCAAAAACATTTTTTAAAAATCACTTTTAAGTGCAAATTTCCACCATAGCCACCTAAACTAGCATGTTATGTTATTTAATATTTATATGTATATATACTCATGTATATGTATGTATATTGCAGAACATGGATAGGTAATGTAATAAAATGTTAACGGTAGAATCTAGATAGTAGAGATAGAATTCACTAACTCAACTTTGTAGTTTCTAAAATTTCATAATCAGACATTGGGGGATGACAGTACGTATTTTTAAAATTATTCTACAGCAATTTGTAGCTACCTCTATTTTTTTTTATGACAACATAAAATTGTACGTGGGTTTCCATAATTAGTTACTCTGAATAGAAGTTTTAATTTTGATTATTGTCCATCTTTTTCTTTTATCAAGAGTGCTATGGTGTAACTACAGTACAAATTTATAGAAGTTAGATTTCTAAGTCAAAGCTTATCTATTTTTAATTTTGATAGTGTTAAATTGTTTTCTATAAAAGTACTAGATTTTAGTCCTGTCAACAAATAGTAGAGCATGAAACAGATTGCTTTTGCTTATTGTCATATTTTACTCTTTTCCTTTTCAAAGATCTTAGATTTTGTTGTTGTTGTTAAGTGTTTTACTAGGAAATGAATCCAGGGCCTCCTCATAGACCTGGATCCCCAGTCTTTTTTTTTTTTTTTTTGGTGGAACTGGGGATTGAACTCAGGCCGGTGCACTTGCCAGAACTCAGGCCGGTGCACTTGCCAGGCAAGCGCTCATTCTACTGAGCTATCTCCCCCACCACCACTTGTCATTATTTATTTTAAGACAAGGAATCACTGATTTACCAGGTATGATTCAAACTTGTGATCCTCCTACTGCAGCTTCCCTGAATGCTGGCATTATAGCCTGCACTGCCATGCCTGACTTTTTCCCTAGATCTTGGTGTTGTAAAACTTTTACCCAAATATTGCTATCTTTAGGAGACTGCTGTTTTCAGCAGTCTGAAATGATGAATTAATAAGAGGATTTTGCCTCTACTTTTAGCCCTGTGGTTCCCAAACTAATGGTACCTGGGCAGCTATAGCAAACTCCATGGTGCTAAGAATGTTTTAACTTTTTGAAGTTAACCAAAAATACTAGATACCTTGGAAGATACTAGTTGCTGGAGATAATAGTGTCTTTATTTGGCTGCATCATTTCTTTGTCAGTGGTATTACGTTTAGAAAGCTAACTTTTTGATGGTTGCTAAGCTGAAATAAATGGTCAAAACAAGTGTGAAAGAAGTTTCTAGTCTGAGTGTGAGGTTTAAAAATTATATAGTGCCCAACATAGATTTACATCCTGTTCATAAGAATTGTCGCAGGCATGGTGGTGCACATCTGTAGACCTGGCACTCTGGAGACTGAGGCAAGAGGACCAAAGTTAATGTTCTTTTTTCCTTTCAATTTATGTTATTGTTTCATTGTTTCTTATTTATTAGCATGTATATATTAAGTTGTATAAACAAAACTGTTAAATAAATGGAATTGTTAAATATTTTTTTGTCAGGCACTGAAAATATTCCTGAAACACAAAGGTTGCTATAAAACAAAGTTTAGGAGCCTCTGTTTTAGCTTATTTTCCTTTCAAACTGTGATATATCCTTTTAATAGTATCTTTCAACTTTCAGAGTGAGTTTTCCTCAACCACTTTATAGCTGGTGTGTCTGTTGGAGACCCCGTACTCCGTACTGGTAAACCCCTCTCTGTAGAGCTTGGTCCTGGCATTATGGGAGCCATTTTTGATGGTATTCAAAGGCCTTTGTCAGATATCAGCAATCAGACCCAAAGTATCTACATCCCAAGAGGAGTGAATGTGTCTGCCCTTAGCAGAGATATCAAGTGGGATTTTACACCATGCAAAAACTTACGGGTATGTCTTTATTTTTTATTTATTTATTTATTTTTTTTTTTTTTTGGCGGAACCAGGGATTGAACTCAGGCCCTTGCACTTGCCAGGGAAGTGCTTATTCCATTGAGCCATCTCCCTGGCCCGGGTATGTCTTTATAACCATAAATTTCTATTCTTGACAGAAGAGGGTGAAATGAATATTTTAGAAACTATTTAGTACTTATCTTTTTTAAAGTCTTATTTATTTATTTATTTATTTATTTACTTATTTGTGCAGTGCCGGGGATTGAGCGCAGGTCCTTGTGCTTCCCAGGCAGGTGCATAGACTGCCAAGCTATCTCTCCAGCCCCCATTTAGTACTTTTAACCCAAATAAAAGTAGGCTATAATGCACAGTTTAATTTTTTCCTTAAATGCACTAATAAGATTGTGGGTTTGGAGGGAGCAGTTGGTACCAGGAATTGAACTCAGGACCTCGCACTTACCAGACAGGTGCTGTGCCACTGAGATATATCCCTGGCCCAAGATTATGGAAGTAATATATTTTATTAATAAGTGAGACAAATGATCAAATTATACCAACTAGCGTGAATCTGCTTTAGGTTTATTTGAGCATTAAATTGCTAAAGATGTTTATTCTCTAGGTTGGCAGTCATATCACTGGTGGAGATATTTATGCAATTGTCAATGAGAACTCACTCATCAAACACAAAATCATGTTACCTCCACGAAACCGAGGGACTGTAACTTACATTGCTCCACCTGGAAATTATGATGCCTCTGTAAGTACTTTTTAAACTATTGCACAAAGTGGCCCTATTTATATATGACAGTTGCCTTGTTTCAGTGCCCTAAATAAAATATTTAATATATAAGTTTTAAATAACTTTATATATGTGTGTTGATAAGGATTGACCCCAGAGTTTTGCACATGCGAGGCAAGTGCTATAGCACCGAGCTGTCTATCCCTACACATACTATTTTCCAAGGGCAGATTTGTTTTGATTTGGACTTGAGAATACAAATTAAGAAAAATATTTCCTATCTTAATAACTAATGCTACATTTGTTTTAACCCCATGGTAGGCAACCTTGATTGTTATTTTATTCCTGTCATTATGTGTAATGGATTATATGAATTCTTACTTTAAGTGACTTAGTCCTTTACTTTTACTTAAGAGTTTATGTAAAGTTCGATGTTTTGAGCAATCAGCTAGACTCACAACCTTACAGACTCACTCATTCTAAATGAAGGAACCACCCAAAAGCAGATAATTCAAATTTATGTGTCAAAAGTTATAGATTTCTATAGGGTCTTGAACTTTGGAATTCAGAGTCACAGATGCTGTCATATTACTCATTACTTTTTTGCTTTTATAAGTATTTAAATTAGACATTCAAATATATTATTAATTTTTAAAATATTTTAAATATTGTATTTAAATTATGCATTTAAGCTATTGCATTAACATTTTAAATATTAATATTCTAAATACTTAAGGTTCTTACAGATATTTTTCTTTAAAACAGTATAAGATCTGTGTAATGTAAATAAAACAGGATGGAAAATACATATGAAACTTTCATTTTTCCCTAGGCCTAGTAGCTTCTTGCTGTATCCTTTAAGACTTTACCATTTGTTTTCACATGGTATAACGAACTATTTCATTGTTGCTTGATACACTCTTAGGAGACTCTACTAAACTTTTCTAAAATCATCAAAATAGTAACACACCTGATTTTAAAAAATTAAAACTATGTAAGATTATATGTTGACAGTAAAAATGTAAATCTCATTTCTCATTTCTGTGTCCCTCCTTTCTATCCCCAAGAGGAATCTGGCGTTCTTTAAATTTTGGAGGAAGAAACATGCACAAATTTGACCTTACTCAAAATCCTCCTGTATTTTTACAGGATGTAGTCTTGGAACTTGAATTTGAAGGTGTAAAGGAGAAATTTAACATGGTCCAAGTGTGGCCTGTCCGGCAGGTCCGACCTGTCACAGAGAAGCTGCCAGCCAATCACCCTTTGCTGACTGGCCAGCGAGTCTTGGATGCTCTTTTTCCGTAAGTTTATGATGTCTTTCTCACTATAGGTTAATGTTTTTTGTGTTATTTAATACAGTCTTAAATTTTATTTAGAGTACAATGGTGAGCTAAATACAGTTACCCATTGCCAGAATTTGTTAGAGTCAAACCATTGGTGATGTTTCCACAGAGGTAAACAGCATTATTCCTACAATTTTCTGAAGAAAAAAATTTTTCTAAAGAGTATCTGTGCTAGAGCAGTATAACATCTTAAGTTATCCAAGAATAAATTGTAAGTTATTACTTTAAATTGATTTCTAAAATCAGGTAGGTTTTGTATGCTGCCAGAAATCTTTCTTAATTTATAGTCTGCTCTTTTCCATTTCTTTTTTCTTGCTTAAAAATCCTCAGTTCTTTTTAAGTCTCAGGCTTTACCATGCCCCATTATATTTTGAGCAAATGGCTTCATTATTTTATTCATAGAAAAGATAAACAGTGTAAAGCAGGAACTCCTTCAACCTCTAACTCCCAAGTCCATGCACTTTTTTGAGCTTCATGCATGGCTAAGCCATTGTTCCCGGAGTGAGCCACACCCACACACTCTTGATGTCTTACTTTTCAAGCTGCTCTCTGAGTTGTTCTTGCTGTTGCTGTCTCATTAAGACTTTCATCTTTTTACACTTCTGTAATAGTACCTCCTACTGACATATCCTTCACTATTCAGTTTAGCCTCCATAATCTTATTATTCCTATGATTATTTACCTGTAACATAATAAATTTTCTTGTTCCTCTGCATTCTATCACACCCATTTGGCAAAATTCCAAATAAAATCACTCCAGCTATTTCCTTTTCTACACACAGGCTTCTAAGAAAACCAGTCAATATAAATTGATAATCAACTTCACTGCTACATAATAATCCTGCATTTCCCTAGTTATAATTCTCTCCTGTTTTCCTCAGCAGCTATCTCAAACTGCTCTGCTTACCTAAGATCTTCAATTCTAACCTCTTTTCTTCCCCTTTCTCTGCAAATGATGCTGGAGCCTTCACAGTGAAATTAAAGACAGGAGATTTAGAATTCCTTCTAGTTTTCTAATTATTTTACAAATTCCCATTCGTGTCTTCCTTTCTTTTTTCTGGAGTTTATATCATTTTATGTCTCCTCAAGAACCTCTGCCTAGGGGGCTGGCGAGATAGCTCAGCAGTGAAAAACACCTGCTCAGGCAAGCTCAGGCAGCCTCAGGGTATTGCAATTCAATCCCCAGCACCACCCCCAGGTGGGCTGAGCTGGCCAAAAAAAAAGAACCTTTCCCAATGTTGTCTTCCCACCCTTTCCCATCTATGAAAAAAAAAAATTGCCCTTCATCCCTTCTTCCACTACTTTTTTCTGTATCTTTGAGCAGCATGTTATATCCATTTCTTCTACTGTAATTCACTGTATCTGTCTTGCTTTTACCACCCTCTTCAACAACTTTTATGTCATCAGTCACTGCCATTCTTGATCAGTTCAGGGCATAATCCCTCCAGCTTTGAAAAATGTCTTACACTTCTTCCATAAAGCTCCTTTTTTTTTTTTTTTTTAAATCTAAAGTATCTTCTATCCACAAGTTCTTACTCTCTCTTTTAAATTGTGGCATTTTTTAGGGTTTTCCTGCTCTGAGGCTTCTCTGTGCTCATTATGCCTTACCTTTTTTGGATAGCTTTACTATGTACTCACTTGACTTAAATGTTTATCTGTGTGTTTTGATTCTCATCTGTGTTTGTCCCGGATCTCCTGAGCTCCAAAGTCATTATCCACCTTCAGTTTTCCTTTAGTACTTCTGAATATCCTACAAGTGCCTCAAAATTCAAAACTGAAATCTTCTTTATTACCATGTCCTGCTTTGTTCCTTTTCCTTGTTACCTATTTCCACAAATGTGATTATCACCTGTCTAGTGGATTCCTAACTTAAAATATGTGACTTCTGATGTTCATAGACCTAACCCCGACTCTCTGACCCTAATTAAGACTCTCACTGTCATTCCTGTACCAGTCACATTTAAGTAGGCTTCCTGTCTTCAGTCTTGGTGGGTGACCTTACAACACAGTAGTCCATCTTGAACACAAATCTGGTACTGCACCACTTTAACTTGAAACTTTTTCCACAATCATTAACTTCTTTTAAAAACCACCCAGTAAAAATTCAGAGAAACATTGCATCCTGAGTCATAACAGATTTTCTCAACAGAAAACTAAGTATGCCTTAAAATTTTTTAAGTACTGTCTACTTTTTAGCAAGGTCTCGGCTTTTTGACTCCCCAAGGACTTCCATAAATGTCTCCTAGGTGTAATGAAAACTTTTCATTTCTTAATCAATGATGTCTCATGCATGAGCCTTTGGGCATGCTGTTCTCTCTGCTTGGATTGTTATTTCTGTATTTATTTTTCCTTTCAGGTCTGTGTGTTGTCAGGAAGAATTTACTAACTTCACTCCTATCCACATTACACTATTCACTCTTTCCTGATTTACTTCCACACCTCTCTGTGACATCACTTTTCACACTGGATTGCAGAATTTCCAAAGCAGGACATGCCTAGCCCAGTCTTAACCGAGGTTAAAATGACTTGACAGAGCCCTAGGAGAAATGTGATATGCCTACTTAGTTTTTCAAATACATTGAAAGGTTTGGAGGAGAAAAAAAATATTTTGCCCTATTTGTTTTTGAGCCTGGATCTTACTGTGTATTTCAGGCTGGCCTGAAGAAGCCGGGGCAGTCAGGAGAAGAAAAAAGTTTAAGGCATATTTAGTTTTCTGTTGAGAAAATTTGTTATTATGATTAAGGATACAGTGTTTATCTGAATTTTGATGGTAAAACACAATATTACAAGGACCAGCCAGATAACTCAGTGGATTAAAGCACTTGCTTAGGCAGATGCAGGGGTTGGAGGTTTGAGCCCCAGCATGAATCCCCAGCCCGCCATGCCGGTCCTACCCCTGGGGTGAGCTGAGACTAGCTGTGGTGGTCCACACCTGTAATCCCAGTGCTTGGGAAGCTGAAAACAGGAGAATCACTACAAGTCCAGTCTGTGTAGTGAGACCCTGTAGACCTTGCACTAAATGAAAAAAAAAAAACCCACAGTATTACTTAGCATTTCTCCTATTCAGACTCTTCCCCCTACCCTCTACACCCCACACAGGCACACATAAACACACACACACGGACTTGTACACATATAGAGAACTAACCACTTTGCCTTACCCCAAAGGTATATATATTCTCCATTGCCACTTTTTAGGGGACATTTAGAAGTGTCTGCTAAATGTTATATAACCACTAGTTGATTCATCACTTTATCTCACTAGAATCCCATTGTCTCTTTTTGCTGATTTCTTATGGAACATATTTTTACTTTTCATCTGCTAGAGATTATAAATACAGTAAAAGTATGCACTATTATAGACACAAACTTAAGGAAGCAGTTATATTTCTATCTATATCTTGTATGTGTATTCATTAGAATGCATTCTTAAGGTTGTATTTTTGTTACTTGCCTACTTTATAATAGTATTTGTTAGCTAGTAGAATAATCCTCACTTCTTTTTTTGTCCCTTGTTTAGGTGTGTACAGGGAGGGACGACTGCTATCCCTGGGGCTTTTGGCTGTGGAAAGACAGTAATATCACAGTCTCTGTCCAAGTACTCTAACAGTGATGTGATCATCTACGTAGGGTGCGGTGAAAGAGGAAATGAGATGTCTGAAGTTCTTCGAGACTTCCCAGAGGTCTGTGTTTGGAAAGCTTCAAATGACATTCTGGAGGAAATACCACCTATTGATTTTCATTGGCAACTTCTTGTTGGGTCTGGAGCAAGGCTCTCATTTTTTCTTTTCTCTCTCTGTCTCTCCTGTCTCTTTTTTTTTTTTTTTTTTTGTGAAACTGGGGATTGAACTCAGACCCTTGCACTTGCCAGGGAAGCGCTTATTCTACTGAGCCATCTCCCTGGCCCCTTTCTTTTCTCTTTTAAAGAATGTAAATAATTTTTCTGATTAATTTGTATATTTAAGCAAAAAATTTTGAGTTTTTCAAAGTCAAACACTTGAAAGTTTCTCTTGTTATTTCTTTTAGTATTGGAAGACCAGACGTTTATATATATGAACTTTGCAAGAGCTTTATGAACTGTAATAATATTTCCTATTCCATTACATTTATGAAATGGAAATTATATCCTCTTCCTACTGTGTATCTACTCTAGAGTATGGAAGACAGATGGAGTGATAGGGAATATTGCTTTGGGGAATACTGATTCCCCAAATACTGATTAGAGAAATTAAGTAGGGATAAGTTGTGGGAAAAAAGGAAGTGAAATGTTAAATTTAGAAATTGGAGGATCACTAATGGATTTCCTTGCCCCTAGCTTACTATGGAAGTTGATGGTAAGGTGGAGTCAATTATGAAGAGGACCGCTTTGGTGGCCAATACCTCCAACATGCCTGTTGCTGCTAGAGAAGCCTCTATTTATACTGGTAAGTTATGAATTAGAATAAATGCAATTAAAACTGTTCTTAAGTTTAAAGATAGTTCTAAATAAAAAACTTTTATTTCAAAGTGCTACCATATAGACGTATTATCCTAGCTTTTAAGAAATACTATACAAAAAATGCTGTACATATTTTATCTTGAAATAAGTGAACAGAAAATATTTAGAAAACTGTTCCAGTCTTTTGTAATGGCCATAAAATGATGTATTTTGCACTTTTTTCATCATATATTTTGCTACTGACCTATCTTTAAATACAGTTGTACCTCTGTAACTTGAATTATCAGCTTTAAAATATAATGTTAATTGATATAAGAGAAGAAAATTGTTATGTTTATTCATTGTCTTCCATTTTTACTCTCACCCCACTTTTATTTCTACATCTTTAGGGTTTATTAAGTTTATATTCTCTTCTGAAACAATCCAGTATTTGATTTAGAGTTAGATTTGCCATAAGATGGAATAAATGTTCGTTGGCATTGTTTTGGCCACATTCTCCATTTATTTCTTTTTTAGCTAAAATTTTCTTTTGAGAGTTTCTTTAAGAAAGGCCTATGCAGGCCAGCGAAACATCTCAGTGGACTAAATGCCTGCTGAGGCAAGCACAGGGGGACTGGGGTTCAATCACCAGTACTGTATACCTTGCCAGCCTGCCCCGGGCTTCCTGAGCCAGGGAGAGTCTGGCTGTGGTGGCACATGCCTGTGATCCCAGCATTGGGGCGGCTGAAAACAGGAGGATCACTGTGAGTCCAAGCTGTGTAGTGAGACCCTGTACAAAATACAACAACAAAAAAAGAGAGGCACATGGAAAATTTGTTCCCTGAATTCTTGTTTCTTCCTAAGTTGTCTTTTTGTTTTTTCTTTTGCCTTTAAACTTGTAACAATATGGTGGCTGAATAAAAAATTCTTGGATCAGTATTTCTGTGATCTGGTGGCTTTCATTTATTGGGAGGAATATAAAACACTATGCATGTGAATTTTCATGCAGTGCACAGCCTAATTTACAGAGTAACATTTCCTTTTTCATAAAATAATAGATGTTATTGATGAAATAATAATGCCTATCTAAACTTTAATAGTACTTTGGCTGAGGATAAAATTCTTGGTTCTGTATTTCTATTTTATTTGTGTTTTCTTTTTGTTGTTGTTGTTTTTTATGTATTTGGTACAGGGTCTCACCAAGTAGATCAGACTCATAGTGATTATCTTGTTTTCAGCCTCCCAAGCGCTGGGATTACAGGCACCATGCCCATTCTCAATCACTGGCTCAGCACACTCCTGGGGTAGGGCTGGCAGGCGTGCTAGGGATTGAGCTACACTGCCTAAGCAGGCACTTTAGTCCACTGAGCTGTCTGGCCAGCCCGGTTCAGTATTTCTTTATGAACTAATATTATACTGTTAAATTCTGGGGAGAGGTTTGAAACTTTTTGTTTTAAGAAGTAATTTTTCAATTTACCCAAAGGAATTTTTCTTTAAATTTAAAGTGTCCTAATTTTATTAGGATAATCTCAGAATTAATAGTTTCAATATATATTTCCTGAGCCATGGTATAGTCTTTTGATCTATGAATATGTCTTACATTTCAGAAGACTGTTAATCATTGTGTGAAAGGTTTTCTCTTCCACATTTTAGCAATCTTTTTGCAATAACAACTAGACATAATGGATCTTTATGTTTTCTGTGTGTATCGGCTCTTTCCAGTCCTTTTTATTTAACCTTTTTTATACGCACAGGTTAAGTGATACCTAACCTTCATTTCTATAGTAGTTTCCATCTTTTTTAGCTCTTTGTGGAGTTATGCAAGTTCGTGAAATATCTCATCAGGCTAGACAGATGAGAGCTTTTATCATAGAGTGCATTGTTAAGGTTTTTTTTTTAGTTCTGTTTACAGTTTTCATCATGCTTTAGTATGTTCTTTAGCTCATAGTACTCTTTCTTTTTCTGGTTTTATCTTGTTCAGATACTGTATTGGCATTGTTGTTACTGTTACCTGTGTAGGAAGGAGGTGGGAGAGGCTGAATGTGACTGCAGTCTAGCATAGCAGGACTTATGCATTGTAGCTTGTGAGGTTTGTTATGGCATGGAGTTGTACTAGGAAACTACCTGTTTACTTCTTGTCTGCAGAAGTCAATAGTGGTAAGGACATTCATAGTGAACTCTTTCTCTTCTGTTCTGTTTTGGCCACATTTTATGTCATGAAAGTAGGATGTATCTCTCTGTATTTTACTCACCTATATTTCCCTATTTTTCATCAATGCCAAAGTGGACCCAAGGAACAATTTTTAGAGGGATCTAAAAATTGTGTTGCTCTTTATGCTTTAAAAAGATTCTTGGTTTTCTTTCTTGTACTGCATATGCTGATTTGTATGAGCTTAATCTAACTTGTACTGCCTCAGATTAATTCTTAGCATTTCCTCACGTCCTTTAGTTTTCATTTAATTTAGGTGGCTTTCTTCAGTATTTTGTTGCTAGATGTGTCTCCTAGTTTTTGACAACAGAGTTTGTATTTTCATACTTTATGTTTTCTTCATTCGTTGGTAATTTTTCTAAAGAGGAAAAAGTGGTGTATTTATCTGCCATCTTAAGACAAAATCTCTACTTCAGTCTTTTAAATGGTTACACAGTAGTATCCCTTTCTGTAGATATAGCATAATCTAAACAAATCCTTTAGGTGGATACTGACATTAATTACTTTTTGGGAATCACAAATAGAGCAGCAGCACTAAAACATCTTTGTGCAAATGTGTGTGTGTGTGTGTGTGTGTGTGTGTGTGTGTGTGTGTGTCCGAACATTATTGATAGAGCAAATTTTTAGGAAAAATCTCTTAAAACTACACCTACTTATGTAAAGTTTAAACTCAGATAGCTCTTCAAAAGGGATTAATGGAGGCTGGGGAGATAGCTCAGCGCTCTAAGTGCCTGCCTGGCAAGCATAGAACCCAAGTTTGATCCCCACTACTGCATGCTGTGCTGGCCCCATAACACCAAGTACACTGTGCCAGCATTGAAACAAGGTGAAGTGGTGCACACCTGTAATCCCAGTGCTGGGCAGGCTGAGACAGGAGGATCGCCACAAGTCTAAAGAGCGTTCTGAGAGCCTATGTCCAGTAATTAATTAATTAAAAATTTTTAAGTTTTTAAAAAGGGATATTTGGACAAGACTTTCTCTGTACATCTTCTCCACTGTTAGATTTTAAACATATTTTCTTGGGACAATAATCGAACTTATAAAGTTGAAGGGATTTTACATTGAGTATCCATGTATTCAGCATTTTGATTTGACATAATTCTTGTTTTATTATCTATCTTTCCAACAAAGTAAAATCTTTCCAGCATGGTATTTAAAAACTATTTAAAAACTGCCTTGACCAAGCTTGATGGTGCATGACTGTCATCCCAGCTACTAGAGAGACTGAAGCAGGAAGCTCTTAATTTAAGGCCAACTTGGGCAATTTAGTAAAACCTTATCTCAAAATTTAAGAAAAAGAGGGTGGGGCATTCATAGGGGTGTAGCTCAGCGCTCCCCGTGTTCAACCCTTATGCTGGAGAGAAAGGGTGTTTTTGTTTTTGTTTGTGGAACTAGAGATGGAACTTAGGCCCTTGTACTGGTCAGGCAAGCACTTATTCTACTGAGCCACCTCCCTGGCCCCTGAGAAAGTTTTTTAAGTTGCTTTTCATACATTTTTCTTTTGGATAGTAGTGTTTTTTCATACTGATTTGTAGAAATCCTTTGATTAATCAAGAATTAGTCTTTTGTTGATTATTTTCCAAGTTTTTTTTTGTTTGTTTGTTTTCCAAACTTTTTCTTTCAATTTTGTCTGGTATTCTTTTCTTTTAGACACTGGAATCAGGTAGGTCGGTGAAAGAGCTCTTGTGTACTTTTCTACCAAGTCTCTAATATAAGCATGGAAGTTATGCTGCTGTTTCATCACAGACTTCGAAGACAGCCATTCCTGTGTAGAGAGGATTTGTTCTTATCAGATTGAAATATGTGATAATTATTGTGTTTTAAAGCCTTAATTTTTTTTTTTTAATTTAGTACAGGATCTTGCTACATAGATCAGAGTCGTAGTGATCCACCTGTGTTCAGCCTCCCAAGAGCTGGGTTTACAGGCGTGCACCACCATGCCCAGTCTCTGCTTGCCCCAGGGTCTGGGCTGGCATGGCACGCCCGCTGTGCTCTGCCTAAGCAGGCACTTTAGTCCACCAAGCTATCTGGCTGGCTCAAAGCCTTGATACTGATAAGCCATTTTCCTAAGGTTGTTATTTATGGAAACATTTATGGGAAGTCTCAGAAGTGAGTTTTTTATTCCGAATGATGTAATATGACACATAACAAAGTGCCGAGTGTTTTGGCAACCATTTTAGATATATATGTTTCTGTTTCTTTGCTGGGAAATTAAAGAAGTGTCAGGCATTAGATTTTGAGACTCATACTATTGAGTAAATATTGTCCCTTAGTTATTACAGATTGACCAAATCTGCAATCTCTCCAATGAATGGGTGGCAGAGGCTAAATAAAAGAGACATGAAGGATCCAGGAGGATCAAGATCCTCTCACAGAATTTGAGATTTTCTGGGACTAAGAACAAGATCTTCTCTGGGTAGCCCCTATGTAGTTATCAGAAAAAGGAGGGAAGTACTCAGGACTGGTGGCAGCTCCAGGACTTCTCCAAGTAAGGCATTATGATGATTTAGGAGAGGTACGCTAGCTCCAGGAAGGTCTCCACTAGGCTGAGCCTACAGGCTTTGTCTAGTTGAGGCTGGAGCCAGGTGTCCTTAGCTGTGACCTTATCCTTAGGGTTTTCCCCACTTCACCTGCCGTTGCAGGTCTCAGTAGGGACCAGTGACTCACAAAGGTTCACTTTTTTTTTGGGGGGGGGGGGCAAACCAGGGATTGAACTCAGGCCCTTAAGCTGCCAGGGAAGCACTTATTCCACTGAGCCATGTCCCCTGCCAAAGGTTCACTTTCTATGAGTCCACTGTCCATCTGTAGACAAGGGGCCCAGACCTGGAACAGACTCACAAGTAAACATGGGAAGCCAACTGGTTAGTTTTAAGTCCTGCTCAGAGCTGCTGAGTAGTGGTCTGCATCAGTATACTATGAAAATAGCTACACATTTTTAATATCTTAGTTATATAGTACTTTATGGTTTTTGGAGGATATTAAAATATGTATCTAGGGGTCATCTAATTATTTAGTAGGGTTAATGACAGAAACCAGAGCACAGAATTTCTTTCTGCAAATTAACTTCTTTTTTACTTATTTTATTTTAGTTTATTAGTGTATATACATTACAGTATATAATGTTTACATTGCTTGTGAAGAGTTGATACATGTACATATTTTAATTTCTTTTTTAATCCCTTTTCCCTTCTTGCCCTCCTATATTTTAATTTCTTGGAAATGTTTTACTGTTAGTAAATTTATAAGGACCCGATCTACATAGCAGAAAGACCCACATAATTGAGATAGTACTCATGTTAGTAACAATTGTTCTTTTTGAAAAATAACTGAACAAGCTGATCAGTTGAATTTTTAAGAGTGTATGTGTATATGTATAAACTGTATTTGGAAATTTTTATTGTGGAAATTAATTTTATGATTATTTCAACAAAGAATAGGAAAAAAATATATTTTCCTGTGTTAGGTTAGACTAGACTTTGGCATTAGATAATTCTAAGTATGTAATTTCATACAATAATAAGTACTTATTTCAAATGGTTAGGAAGCTCTTTGCTATTCTGGCTAGGGCCCAGGTAAAAGAACAGTTTGCAGTTCTTGTAAGTAATGTTTTAAAGTTTTCTTGAGAGTGAAAAGTTAGGATTATGTATTCTAACATTTAATTTGTGTTGCTCTTCTCTCAATTTAGGAATTACGCTATCAGAATATTTCCGTGACATGGGTTACCATGTCAGTATGATGGCTGACTCTACCTCTAGATGGGCTGAGGCCCTTAGGGAAATTTCTGGTCGCTTAGCTGAAATGCCTGCAGGTAAGTCTGTATTATTTATCAGTCAAGCAAGATTGATAGTATTTAAGGGGCTGATTTAGACCTCTATTGTAAATTTTCTTTCATCTTTCAGATAGTGGATATCCTGCATATCTTGGTGCCCGTCTGGCCTCTTTCTATGAGCGAGCAGGCAGAGTGAAATGTCTTGGGAATCCTGAAAGAGAAGGCAGTGTCAGCATTGTAGGAGCGTAAGCATCCAAACTGTTTACTTTTCAAAGGAAAACAGTAGCATTTGATTTTTTTTTCAATTAGCAATACTTACACCTCAGATGAACTTCACTGCGCAAAGGTAAAAGTCATTTATTTTAAGAAGAAAATTTTAACTTTGTCTAGGAGCAGTGGTTCTTATTGGAGCTGTACTCCCTTGGTACCCACAGAGCTTCAAGGAGCTCTGCATGCTCAGATTCCATAGATAGGACTTCACTAATGTATTATGTTCAAGTTAGAATGTTTTAGGAATAAAGTAGAAAACTATTATGGTAGAGACAGTTACCACATAAAGCCTTACTTTGCCCTTGAGATTTTCCTTCCTGCTTCATTTATTTGATTAGAAAAAAAAAAAAAAGAAATAATGAAACTGAGCATAATAAAAATGGTCTCATTTCTTATCGTAGAAGATATTCAGTAATCATGAATATCTTTAAGCCAGGCACAGTGGTGTATGACTTTAATTCCAGTTACCTTGGAGGCTAAGACAGGAACATTTTGAATTCCCAAGGCTAGTCTGGCAACACAGTGGGACTCTGTCTCTAAAAATAAAAGTGAAAATAATTGTTATACTTATGTGCAATTTAGTAATGGCTTTTGCTTAAGATTTATATTTAATACTTTTCCTTCCAAGGGTCATTCATTTCTAAAGTTACTTGTATCAAAAGCAACACTGGGAGTATATTTCAGTGATAGAACATTTGGGTGGTTGCCAGGCATGAGACAGTGGGTTCAATTACAGCACCAAAAATGAATAAATGAATGAGTATTAACTTTTAAAAATTGGCTTTTATATACTTTTTTCATAAGCATTTCTAAAAATTCTATGTATGTTTTTAATCTAGAGTTTCTCCACCTGGAGGTGATTTTTCTGATCCAGTTACATCTGCTACTCTTGGTATTGTTCAGGTATGTATTTCCCTAATGTAGTCAACTTCCACACCTCCCTCAGCTATTCTAACATTATGTAAATCATCATGAAATACTTAATCACCAAAGAGTAGACAGTGGTAAACTGTGTTTTAGGAGCATCCTGAAAATCAAGATCCTTTAATACTGTCTGATTTTTGTTGGCTTTTAACCAGTTTATAATAAACTAAACATGTAGGTAGAAAATATATCCCATAAATACAACTGGAGTTATCCTATCCTTTAAACAAATTGGCCAATCTGTCCAGTGGCAAAAATCTAAAAGTTTATTCCTTTTTATAGTATGACCCAGGGCAAGTGACCTGTCAGGCAATGTCCTTCTCTCATTCATCATGCTGGAGGCCCAGACCATTCTGTCTTGGGGCCCCTCCAGCACTTGGCTTCAGACTCATATGTGTCTAGCTGACATGAGGGCATCTAGTTGACATAAGAGCAAACAGTAGAAGGGACGCATGCACTTTTGGACCCATGGGCTCAGCAGTGACTCCATCATTCCATGCATTCTGTTAACTAGACCCAGATGGAAACAAGCCCAGAAATGTGGTTTCTGCATAGCCAGTTGTTTCCATACGAAACATTCTGAATTTTAGTGGATAGTTAGCAGCTTGGTCTGAAACAAGGCTTCAGTAAAAAGGTGTGGAGCCAACAAGATAAATTGACATTTTCTATAAGTCACACTTGGTATATACTAAAAATATGTATAATTTGACCAATAAAGTATAAAATTACATATTTAGAACATATGTATTTTGAAAAAAATTTAATTCAAATCTCTTTTTCTTTGGGGGTTATTTTTAAATCAGGTGTTTTGGGGCTTAGATAAGAAACTGCCTCAGCAGACTAAAATCCCTGCTTAGGCAACCTTAGGCAAGCACAGGGAGCACGGTTGGCTTCCCAGCCCCACGTGCTGCACCAGCCCTGCCCCCATGGCAGGCTGAGCGGCCAGAGTCCCACATGGGGTGCATACCTGTAATCCCAGCACTGCGGTGGCCAAAAGTACGAGGATCACTTTGAGTTGAGCCACATGATGAGACCCTGCAACAACCAAATACATAAAAGATAAATAAAAATAAAGAAGTAAGGGTGTGTTAGACAGCTAAGAAAAGGATAGTTAAAAAATAAAGTTGATACACTTAGCTGTTTATACTAGTATCACATGAATTGGCAGAGGCTAAATTTGCAACTTTAAAATTCTTTAACATTTGCTGAAAATTAGAGTTTTAAATTGTAGGAGAAAGTGGCATGAAGTTAGAAATACATAAAAACATCTGTGAATGTTTGGCCTAAGAAACAGGAGTATCAAATCTTACTGGATTGACCCTTAATGATATAATCAGATCATTAAAAGGTCTTTAATCATAGTGAGACCTTCTCTGAAGATACATATATATCAATTTTCTTTTTTGCTGTCATATTTGGCACGCTATTAAGGAAATTCAGATAAAATTTGAGTTTGTTTTATAAGTGGTACCATACCTTGAAAATGAGTGTGTGTGCTTCTGTGTACTTTATTTGGGGTGTGTACTGGGGATCGAACTCAGGCAGGCGCTTATGTTGCTGAGCTATGTTCCCAGCCCTGAGAGAATATGTTTTTAATTGACACTTTCTATAAGTCACACTTGGTATATACTAAAAATATGTATAATTTGACCAATAAAGTATAAAATTACATATTTAGAACATATGTATTTTGAAAAAAATTTAATTCAAATCTCTTTTTCTTTGGGGGTTATTTTTAAATCAGGTGTTTTGGGGCTTAGATAAGAAACTGGCTCAGCGTAAACATTTCCCCTCTGTCAACTGGCTCATCAGCTACAGCAAATACATGCGGGCCTTAGATGAGTACTACGACAAACACTTCACAGAGTTTGTTCCTCTGAGGACCAAAGCTAAGGAAATTCTTCAGGAAGAAGAAGACTTGGCAGAAATTGTGCAGCTTGTGGGAAAGGTAAGTTGTTAAAGCTCATGTGGGACAGGTCTGTAGGCTACAGTAGAGTGTATAAAGACAGCTAAAACTTTTGAAATACAGATTCTTGCCTAACAAAATGAATGATTACTAGACTTAAAATGTTAACATGTAATCAGTATCAACTATTTTAAACCAATCAAAAATTCATATTATTTAGAGCATTTAGCATGGTATTATAAGATAATGAGGAAAACTTTGATTTTCTTTTAGTTCTTAAAATAGATGTATCTATCACCAAGCGGGAGGTGGTAGAAACAGAATTTGTTAACTGAAGGAGCACTATGACTAGGAATCAGAAGGATTAAATTGTACTTTCTCCAGTAATTAGCTATGTGACCTTCAACTAGTGATTTCCTTGATGTTTCAAATGAAGATGATATAATTAAATTTATACAAATTACCTGGGAATGTAGCTCAGTGGTAGAAGAGTCTGCCTAGAATATACATGGCCTGGTTTGGGTCCCCAGTACTACAAGTAAAATAAAATAAAATTTTAGTCAAATTAAATCTCAGAATTAAATAACTTCACAGAAAGTACCTGGAACACAGTTCTCTATCTGATTTATTATTCTAAATTATACTTTATAAACTCACCCCCTAAGTTTTTCCTGTAGGAGAGGCAATTGTTAGACAGTTAATGTAGAAGGTATATTAAATATTCATTGTAGAACACTATGGCCCTCCAAGAATAACAAGAAACTGAAAACCTGCAAAACCAGATAAAAGGCAATACAAGAACTAGGCATGGTGGCATACACCTGTAGTCCCTACACTGGGGAGGCTGAACCAGAAGGACCACTGTGAGTTCAAGTTGTATAGTGAGACTGTGCCAAATAAATAAATATTTTTTAAAAAAAATTAAAGACAGTACAGGAAAAGAAAATTGTAAGTTCATTTTGTGTATAAACATATGTATAAAATAATATGTATTTGTTTACTATACCCAGTACATTATTTTAGAAATAGAATATTTCATGAGCAAGTAAAGTCTCCAGTGTTACTCAACACAGAAACCACTGTTACGATTCAAAAGTGTAATTAATATAATGGAAAAAGGATATTTCAATCAATATGAAAAAATACTTTTATTTTTCTACTTTGTTATGATTTTTTGAAACCTTTCATCAAGATATAAAAGCAGCTTCTTTAGTTCATTAAAGTAATGTACTAAGCTGGACAGGATGGTGTTTGCCTATAGTTCCAACTACAGGAAAGATCCCTTGAATCCAGGTATCTGAGATCAACTTAGGAATCCGAGCAAAACTCTCTTAAGAAAATAAAAATAATCTAAGTGTGGTAGTACATACCTATAATCCCAGCTACTTGAGAGGATGAGGCAGGGAGATTACAAATTGAAGGCCATCCTAGGCAACATAAGAAGACCCTGTCTCAAAGGGAGGTAGAGTGGGGGGTGGGATGCAGCTCAGTGAAGAGCAGCTCTGGATTCAGTTTCTATTGCCACAAAAAAATCAGTAAAATAATAAAAGAAAGATACCAAAACCTAAGAAAATGGAGTTTGCATTTAAAGGTCAGGAGGAAAACAAGAGTACCTGCTATCATTATGTGTAATTGAAAAAAGTTCTGAACAGAGATGTAAGAAAAGCAATACAAAAGGTGGTAAGGCCAGCCAGATAGCTCAGCAGATTAAAGTGCCTGCTTAGCAGATGCAGAGGGCGGGGGGTTTGATCCCCCCAGCATGCTGTACCGGCCACGGATGAAGTTAGTAAACCAATGACAGATTGGAAGAGAAAGTATGCACCTAAAACTGATGAGATACTATTGCAAATGTACAAAGATTTACTTTAAGTTAACAAGAAGACTAAAGTGCTAAGAGAAATGTTACAGAAGAAACAACTCTAAAAGTTATCTGTTACAAATGTCTAGATAGCAGTGCTTATCATGTTACACTGGTGAGAATGCAGAAATTGGAAAGATTGTTGTATAGCTAAGTGTTGTAGGGATAGAGGGACAGCTGTCTCACCTTTGGGTGTCTCATTTGGTGCTGTCCTTGTGGAAAACAGTCTGATAGGATTTATTGCAATACCCTGAGACCTAGCAGTTTGCTTTTGGCTATTTATCTTCAATATATTTTTGTCACAATGAAGAAACAATTATAACATGAATATTAATAATGGATGATTATATATTGATTATATACTTTTTGCTTGCTAAGTTCTGAAATGAGCCATTAGGTGCACCATTATGGTAGAAGAATTAGAGGAATTTGATTGCTCTCAGAGGCAGAAGATTCAAGCTAAAGTGTGGAAGGTGGACACCTCAGAAAATGAATTTTGCATGAGCAGGAAGCACACGGTACAGTGGCACACAGCAGTGAGGGTGGATCTTAGAAACAGCAGCAGATATCAGGATGTTTTGCACAATGAAAAACACAAACTACACAAAATAAAATGCACATTTCATATAAATTTAAAAACAAACTTAATATTTATCTGTGATTGAAGAAGAGAATGAAGATAAAAGGGACTTTTTTAATAAGAAAGAAGAAAATTAAAAAATAAAAGAAAAAGAAAAATAATAGACTGACCTTTACCTAAGGATCATAGTACAAATATTACCAAGGTACAGTTAAACCACTGATTCTGTCACTTTCTCATGATTCCCAAGAAATCTTTACTTGTTTCTGAGCCTGTCTGTCAACACTGAACAAGTGGCTGCAAAACATGGATTGGAGGCAGTGATGTTTAAAGAAGGAAGCTCTGTAACTTACTATAGCAATAAAACCGCACTCAGAAACAAATGAAGTGCCTGCTTGCTATCCTTCATAGTTGTAAACTTCATGTAATTACTATGCAGACATTGTACAAGTTATTAATTATTGTAACAGTCCTACTAACCTGTTTTGAAACTATCTTTTTTGTTTGTTTGTTTTATTGAAGTACAAATATCAATGAGATAGTTTTAAGATATCTTGACAAGATGGATTTGATAAATTAATACATTGCAAACTGTTTTCATAATGTTTTGGTATCAGAAGGTGCATACATGATATTATACTTACAGACATTATTATGCCGTATGTCTCTTTATCAGTAAATTAAGAGTGTAGCTGTTTGCATATCTTATTTTTTTATACCTGAATTATATCAAAGATTCAATAATTAATACTTTCTACCTTGTTATTTTCCTAGTGGTTGTCCATAGTACTAGAAGCCGACATAATGTCCTGTCCAACCACCATTAGTGCATATCTTATTGGTACTTGTTTCTCAATAAAATTAATTTTTAAAAAAGTAGAAATAAACTAATCAAAAATAAACAAACATCATGTATTGCTTAAAAAAACTAATGGTTTATAGGCTATATAGATTGCTTTAAAACTGGGAGTTCAGCCAGGTATAATAACACACCTCTAATCCCAGCTATTATTAAAGAAGCTAAAGAAGGGGAATGTCTATAATGCTTGGGTTTGGGAGGCTGAGGCAGGAGGGTTGCCACTGTGAATTTTGAGGCCAGCGTGATTTACAAAATGAGCTCAAAGCCAGCCTGAACTGCATCGTGAGACCTTATCTTTAAAAAAACAAAAAGGAAGCCAAGTGGCAAATTAAAAGCCATCCTTGGCAATTTTGCAAACATGTTGTCTAAAAGTTTGGGTTGTAGCTTAGTGGTATACTGCCCCTACGTTCAATGCCTAGCACCACAAAACAAGACACTGAGAATGGAAATTATTAAGGTAGCAAGCCAGAATCTGAAGTACTTCTAAAAAAACAGTATTAATTTGCGCACCTATGTTACAAACAGCACTCTTTGAAATAGTCAGGAATGAAAGTAAGCCAGTATGAACAAACTGTAAGGATGTCCTGCTAAGTGAAATAAATAAACCAAGCACAGAAAGACAGACACCATGAGTTCACTTATATGTGGAATCTTTTTTTTTTATATGTAGAATCTAAGTAGTCAAATCACAGAAATGTAAAATGGTGGAATTACTGTTTGTGTACATAGAGTTTCAGAGTTGCAAAATATTTTCAAGATCTTTTTCCAGCAATATGAATATGAATATACTTAACAATACTGAACTGTATTCTTGTATTCCACGTGAGAAATTTTGTATTTTTGTCACAATGAAAAAGAACAGTGAAAAAGCAAGTATAACATGAATATTAACGGTGGATGATTATATATTGATTATATACTTTCTGCTTGCTAATTGGTTGTCAACATTTGTTCCATATCATGGAATTAAATTTTGAATTTTCTTCTAGGCTTCATTAGCAGAAACAGATAAAATCACTCTGGAAGTAGCAAAACTTATCAAAGATGACTTCCTGCAGCAAAATGGATATACTCCTTATGACAGGTAAACTATGGTGATTTCCTTCTTTGAGAATTTTAATTGTGCTTTGGCAAAGAAGCTGCCTACCCACTTAAATTTTTTCATCATACAGACCCATCCTAATTCAACATATTGGCTTCCTTTATATATTCATAGCAAATATCTATTGTCATCTCAATGTGCTCATTTGTCAGAGGGTATTTTCATTCATATAGCCTTCTACAGTTATGCTAAACTTTGCTGAGTCTGCAGATCCTGGGCATCATTGCCTCCTTTGGAAGCTTCCTCCTCACTATTACTTTCCACTGCCGGTGTCCCTTTTACCTTTTGACTAAAAAGTCATATTCTTCTGTCCTTCCTCACTTCCCAAGAATTCTTAAGTCATCTTCTATCAGATTCTATGTTACATTCCCCAACAAGCTCTTTTTTTCTCCTTCCTGGGGCTGATTTTTCATTAACATCTCTGCTATTGTTGTGGCATGCTTAGCATTCCCATTTCTTTTACACTTTAAATATCTGAGCCCTGTCATCTTAGCCCCTTTATCTTCTTCCTCAAATCATATTTGATTCTGTGTAAAAACAAACAATAGAGAACTGAACAAACAGAAGAATTAACCAAAATGTAGGGCAAGAAGAAAATGTGCCAGTATGTCATTAAGGTTCAGAAAGCTGCTATTCTAAGAATTTAAGAAGCTCTAGGAACCGGCCACCTATACAAACATAATTCAGTAAAGGAAAACTCCTTTGGAAAAAGTGTTATAGGAGTGTGTATGAAATTATGTGTGGATATCTTAAACATGCCAGCAGGTTGGTGAGAACAAGTGTGACTTGAGTGTTTGCTCAGATGTGTACATCTGGTATGGGCAATCGAAAGTGACATTAGAAGGAAAGAGTGACTATTAACTTTATAAATAACTTGGAGTTTCCTGCTTTCCTGTTGTTCATTAAATCTTAAGCACCATCACAAAAGAATTTTTACAATTCAGCCATTTTACCTTTTGGGTTACTTATTTAACTGCATTGTACAAAAAACAACCCTTGGAAATTTTTTGTATTGTGGCAGTACATTGTTCTTCCTACATGATTTTAGCACAGAAAAATAAACACTTATCTATAAAACAAGTAAAAGAAATACAGTTTCTTTATTTTTATTTTATTTTGTTTTGTCTTATTGAGGGACAAATACCAATGAGATAGTTTCAAAGCTAATTAATAGGACATTTTCAATAGTTAATACATTTTACATTGCTATCTTAATGGTTATTGAAGCACATGGTTTCATATCCACTCATCCCAGACCTTAAACATTGAGGGTTTCTTGTTTGTTTGTTTTTTGTTTTTGTTTTTTCGGTACCAGGGATTGAACACAGGACCTGTGCTTGTCAGTCAAGCACTTATTCTGCTGAGCTATCTCCCTGACCCCCACATTGAGGTATCTTGGTCCCTAAACTCTCATTAAATAGTTACTGTTTTCTTTTTTTATTCTTTGTATATCATCCATTAAGTTAAGTCTGGATATATTTATAAAGAAGCTGATATCCTGGTACTTTATACCTATGTAAATGTGAACCTGCTTTGGAAGTTGTTTCTGTTAATTTTTTGGCCTTGATTGGTCCCAGGTTCTGCCCATTCTACAAGACAGTAGGGATGCTGTCCAATATGATTGCCTTTTATGATATGGCTCGTAGAGCTGTTGAGACCACTGCCCAGAGTGACAGTAAAATCACATGGTCCATTATCCGTGAACACATGGGGGAAATCCTCTATAAACTTTCCTCCATGAAATTCAAGGTATGTTTTATCTCTGTTCTACCTTTTTAAAGTGGGAAATGTGTCTTTATTTTTATTTGAATTCTAGATCTGGAGTAGGAAATTCGCAGTTATCACTTTCACTCACACTCAGGCTATGTAAAACCAGAAAAGGCCTCAAAGTTATGTTCAAGCAGGTATCCCAGTCATAAAAATTATAGTATGTCATGTCTAAAATAAATGCTGATGTATTTTCTTTTTTGTCTTAGCTGGTAGGCAGTTTTAGATCTAAATTCTTCGTTGAACAGCAATTACCTTAAGTACCTATAATTAACATTTAGCCCTCATTTTCTTTTGAAATGACGTCTGTTTTGTTTACTTCTTTCAGATACCAGCTATTACTTTTTCCTTCTTTTTTTGAGACAGGTTCTGGCTCTGTGGTCTATGATGACCTAAAAGTGTTTATATGGCCCAGTCAGGCCTCAAGTTTGATTCTCCTGTTTCACTCCTGAGTGCTGGTGTTACCAGTATGTGATTCAGTGCCTGATTTTAGTTTTAACTTTTGAGTGACTTCTTGTTCTTTTGAAAACAAAATTGAGAGGTAAAATTGCCAGTAGAAACTCAAATAATGATTGTTTTTAAAATATTTGATCAATTAGGTTGTATTTAATTGCTGTATTTCTAAATCATGCCACCCAGGAATATAGTCACCTGTTAGGAAGACTCAGAGTGGTTAGCACTTGGAGGCTGAGGAAGGAGGATCTTTGCAAGTTTAAGGCCAGTCTGTTTTGAGTTTAGTGCCAGCCTGAAATATACATAGTAAGACCCTGTCTCAAAACACTCAGAACCTTTGGTCCCTGCCATACCACTTTGAAATATGTGAACCTAGAAAATAATAAAATATATTTTCTTTTTTTGCTGAGAATCTAGGACCTTGCAGTATGGTAGGATAGCACTCCACTGCTGAACTATACCCCTGTTCCAGAAACTTGGTATGGTTATATGTTCATGGTTATTTACAATACTTCTTAAATGTCATCTAAGAATGAACTGAGCCAGTAGGATATTATGGCATGAACATAAATTAAAATAGGAGATCATCAGTTCTTTTCCCCAAAGGATAGAGAAATGCTTATGGCATAGAATTTTACAGATTACAAAAAAAAAAAAAAATCTATAATATGTAATTTTTTTTTTTTTTTTTTTTTCTTTTGGAAGAATTGGAGATTGAACTCAGGCCCTTGCACTTGCCAGGGAAGCACTTATTCCACTAAGCCATCTCCCAGCCCTTTTGTAAAAACTTTTAAAAATGTTATTAGTACACACTTGTAGTACATGATTACATTTATCATGGAAAATGGTACATGCACATTGATTTTTTGCCAGGGCCAGGGATGGTACTGGGAATAGAACTCAGGACTTCAGACTTGCCAGGCAAGTGCTGCCCAGCTGAGCTAAATCCCTGGCCCCCAAGAACATTGAATTTTGTCTTTAAAAATTGTGTATTCATAAAAAGAACATGAGAAAATAGGCTTGTTATAATTTCTGGTAGTATGATTAAAGGTAAAATCTTTTTAGTTACATGTTCATTGAATCAAATTAACATCAGAGGTGTGTTTTGCTTTTTATTCTTAAATATTCTTCTATGGCATTATTTGGGGCTACAGAGTAATACTTCCTTATTATGCATTTTGGAAATTCTCAGTTATTGGTATGAATAATCATGTACTTGTTCATGTCATCAGTTTTGTGTATTTTCCTAGTATAGATTCCTCTATGTCAGTGATAGCAAGCCTTTTATAGACCAAATGCCAAACTGCTGCCCACTTATTTATTGCAAAGTATCAATACTGCTATTAAACCCAAATACTGAGGTTTCAGTTTAGAAAAAACAACCTATGTTAACTTCTTAAAAGAGAAACACAGTAACACATGCTATGGGTTCACTACTGCTGCTATAAATGACTGATAGGATCAAAAAGCTGGAACATTTTAGTATCTTCCTTTGTTTTTTGCCTTTTTTAATTGGACTAAGGATCGAACCCAGAGCTTCATGTATGCTATTCAAATATGCTACCATTGAGCTTAACATGTTAGTCTCTTTAATATATATTGCCTGATTATGCTGCTTTTCATAAGGATTGTAAATATGGTGGGCTTTAAAATTATTTTCTGGAAAAAAAAATTGTCTTTCATATTTTACTTCTCTGTCCCAGTGTTATAGTATCAAACCTTAATCATAAATTCTTTTGATTAATTCATAGCTATCATATGCACCTAATACATGATGCTGCATAAATTCACTCAATAATGCATATTGTTGAGGTTTGGTCAGTAAAGGTGGTTAGCAGGCAAAATACAAAATTGTTATTTTCTTTTCTTTCTTGGTTAGACTATGAATCCATGTATACATTTTAACGTGTAAAGGAAAATAAAGATAGTGCCTGTGGCTTACCAATATGTTTCACTTAATCTAGTTCTCAAAATCTGTTAATTCAAAGTAAATTGCATGTATAATGTCTGTTTTCAGGATCCAGTGAAAGATGGTGAGGCAAAGATCAAAGCTGACTATGCACAACTTCTTGAAGATATGCAGAATGCATTCCGTAGCCTTGAAGATTAGAACTGTGATTTCTTTCTCCTTCAGCAAGCTCATATGTGTATATTTTCCTCAATTTTTCATCTCAGATGCTTTGCTTTATTGTGCAGCTTTGAGACTAGTGCTATGTGTATTATTTGTTTTGCTGTTTATTTGGTAAGTCTTATATAAAACAAACATTCCTTTGTTGTAGTGTGTGATGAGCCTCCCTGATCCTTTTTCCTGAAGTGGTGAATGTAGTCAATCTGATAAACAATGGTTATACTACTATAAATGTGTATGGAGGATGACAAGCCTCCTTGTCCTAGGTTTTCTCTTTCCTCGTCTCCAAATTGTAAACAGGACTACTGCATGTACAACTCTTCGCAATGAATTTAGAATGGGAGGCCTGATTTTTAACCTTTTGTCAGGTACTTTGTGAAAAACAACTCAATATCTGGGTGGTAAGGCCTTGTGTAGCTTAGCATTTTGCTAAGTAAGTCTTTCAGAAAAGACTTTTTAAAAAGTGAGTGATTAATGTTCCAATTATGCATTATTGTTCCAATTATGCATTCCAGTATAAATCAGTAATATTTATTGGAAACTATACTGTTTTAAAACAGGCATTTTGGGGCCTCAGAATAGATGAATGAATCATTATCTCTAAAAAAGTGGAAAAAAGAGCCAGATAGTCAAACTAATTTAATTTACATCATTTTTTTTAAGGTAGGAACAATTTAGTATCAAGGACTACTATATACTCCATTACTAGAAAATCCTTTTTAAAAATATAATTAAAACAATCATCAAAAACTTGATCCACATCATATCTCTTTTCCTGTAATTCTAAGAAGCATGTGGCCAGATGAGAGGCAGTAAAAGCCACAGAGAAGACACAGTGTGAGTGTGTTAAGGCTGTTTGCCCTTTCACAGTCCCGTGGGCTGTAGCAGTTCTTGAGGCTAGAATGGCATGGTACTTTTACAAAGTATTGATATTGTCATGTGTTTGCATGTTTGTTTGCTTGTTAAATTTTTGAACAACCCATTTACCAGTTATAGACAATTTTATTTTCAAGTGGTTTTTTACTCACTGGCTCAGAAAATTTCTCAGACTGTTCATGGCTGTATAATAGTTTCCGTTGATTGGTAACAGAATTGGTGTCACATGATTTAAAAAAAGATAATTCCACCTTGTCTTTTCAGTATATGCTTAAATAATAATTTCAGTATATGTTTAAAAATAATAAGGCACACCTGTAGAGTAGCTGTAAGATCAAATTTCTTATTAAGCATCTTTATGGACACTGCCGGCGCTGTTGCTCTCTCTTTGTGGAAAGGAAAGAGTATGTGAATGTGTCTAACAATCTCAGATACACAAATGTAACACCATAAATAAAAGTATTTATTTTATGCCTCAGTATATTTAAATTTTTATGCAATACATTTCTTTTGGTCATGTAAAGAAAGATGCAGTCAGTAGAAAATCCAGCTATAGTTTTATCAAAATTCCTGTACCTTGCATGTTTTTTTATAGTGGACTGATATTCAGGGAAAATATTCTTGCATATAACTTTTGTTAACCTTTTTGTTAACCCCAGAATATAGATTGGGAAGAATTACACAGTGATTAATTAAGATGTGGACCTAATGGTGCTGCTTAATGAGACTTCCTACCTAAAGGCCCTAAAACTAGTGAAAGTGAAAAGGATTTTTAAAACTTTCTTTTCCTACTTTAAACCTACCAGCAAATAAAGATTGTGGTCATAATGAATGCTAAGAAACTAACTGACCAAGTTTGTTTTTTGTTGTCCTGAATTTGAGGTGTACATTTTTTTTTTCCATTTAAGAACATTGATGTATGAATGCGAAGACGCTAGAAAAACTATGCTCAGATATTCATTGTAAGTGTCCCTTCACCTATATGTTGTGAATTCCAGATTGGTAATTGATAGTATTTCTGTAGAAAGAATATGTTTAAATTACACTCATTCTTTTAAAAGATTACTCAGATATCTATTTATTGTGCTGTTCCTGGTCATAAGTGCAGCCAGTTAAACAAGTTTCATATGTATTTTTCCAGTGTTAAATCTCACACACTACTCTGGAAATTTCTTTCCATCCTGAAGGTCAATAGAAGAGGTCATATATATCGATTCCTCATCTATGAGATTTCACTCTCTTTATGTTAAAAGTTGTGTAAAATTATTAAAAATCTATGAAAGAATAAAAAGTGGATTTAAATTAACTTTTTTTTGCTTTTTGGGGGGTATAAGATCTAGAACATGTGGTATCTCATATTTTGATTTATTGTTTCAGCATGACTTTATATTTTTTATTTTTTCCTTCATCCGTTGTTATTTAGTCATGAAATTGAATGAGCTGTTACTGTTGTCTGAAAAACATCCTTTAATAACATTCTCCAGTGATTTGGAATTATGGTATGCAGAATTTTACTGCATTCTAAATGTTACTTTAAATCTAAAAAGTGTTTAGTTTTTTAAAAAATACACTTCTAAAATAAAGATCAGGGCCAGGAAGATGGCTCAGTGGAATAAGTGCTTCCCTGGCAAGCGCAAGGGCCTGAGTTCAATCCCCAATCTGCCAAAAATAAAAATAAATAAATAAAGATCAGTGGTACTCACTTTATTCTTTGGCAAATGAGGTAAACCCTTACAATACATTTTGCAAGCCAGGTGGTTTTAAATTCAGTGTAACAATGCATCAGCAGCTATTGTAGATTGGAATGTGTTACTAAGTTATATTTTATTTCCTTTGCTGTTACACTTTTAATGATTTTCAAAGGAATGAAGCAATGTGGTATGAACAACTCCATGGAATGCGATATTTATGTAGAGAAACACTTAAAAATGGGAAGGCAGGGCTGGGGAAATAGCTCAGTAAAATAAAGGTACTGAGTTCAATCCCCGGTATTGCAAAAAAAAAAAAAAAAAAGCCTTATTCATTATGGATGAGGTAATTTTTAATTGATAAGATAATATCCCAACATCTTTAGCATATTAGTTTAAAGAGAATAACAAAAAAGATGCAGAATTTCATATTAGGAAATTTAACAGTGGTTGTTATACTGCCTTGTTACCTTCAGAGATCACCAGACATTGACATGCAACATTGATCAAATGGTGAAGTAGTAATTGTTCTGTCAGTAAAGCAATAGAAACAAGTAGTACAGCTAACTTGGGTATATGTATACTATTTTTCCCATTTTTCTTTCTCCTTTCCTCCAACTCAGTTCTTATTCACTGTCAGTTTCTTATGTAGGGAGACAACACAATGTTTACACATGTAGATCTGATTTATTTCACTTTATGAGTATGGTCTCTAGTTGCATCCATTTATCTATAAAAGCCTTGAGTTTTTCTTTGTAGCTGAGTAATACTCCATTGTGTAAAACTATATCCATTCCTCAGTTGACAGGCATTCGGGCATTTGCATTGTTTCCAGATTTAGCTACAGCGTGTTAATTTTAATGTATTACTATAAGGCATGTTGAACAAACTTTCTCAAGTGAGAGTGTGATGAAATGCTGTTCTTAGGAGCAGAGTGTGCCTACGGCCATACCACCCTGAACGCGCCCGATCTTAGAGCAGAGTGAAGCTAATTGGTCTCATTCACAGTGCTACTGTTGTTGTATACAAATATGTATTCATATGTGGACTTAACACAGCAGTGGACCACTGCTAAAAGAAAGATGCTTTATTGTAATTATTTATTTATTTTGGTACCAGAGATCAAACTCAGGACCTCAAACTTTCCAGTTAGGCACTCTGCTACTGAGCTCTTATTACCAGTCCAGGGTAATGTTTTAAATAGTTACGTATTTTAATTAGGTAATTTCTAACCTTGTTTGACTATAAGTAGCATATAGTATTGTGTTAATAATACAATACAGACTTTGCCCTAAACCAACTTGATTTGTAATATTTTGTCAGAGGAAAGCATATGGAAATCAATTTAACAAATATCCCAAAAATTCTTATCATAGGACATTTTAGAGAAGAATTATCTTTATTCAATGCTTAGCTATAAAAGATAACACAAGAGGCTTAAACTTAAATTACATGTCCAAGGCTGGGGAGATAGCTTGGTAGAATAAGCGCTTACCTTATCAGCCTCATTTTTTTTTTTTTTTTTTTGGTGGGACCAGGATTGAACTCAGGCCCTTTCACTTGCCAGGGAAGTGCTTATTCTAGTGAGCCATCTCCCCAGCCACTGCTCAGCCTCAAATAGGACAGTTTTTCTGAATTTTGAAATTGAAGCAGTAATTATTATTATATGGATAGATGTCTAGGATCCTACTGCAGCCATTTGACATATATACTTAATGGACCAGCAGTTTTTGTTTGCCTCTCCATATATGATTTTATTTTAAAGGAATAAAAGTTATGCAATGTATTTCAAACTTACTCAATATAATTATAAAAGTAGTATAATCCATTTTTTAAGAACATTTGTTCTTTTTCTTTAATCCGTCAGTATTATTTTTTAGCTTGGTTTAAAACCACCTGAATAGCTCTTATATTTTTGCAATTCCCATATAGCTGATACTTTTAGCATTACTTGATGACTTAAAATTGCACTAAGAGTTTGGGATACTTTGTATTAAAAGCCAAAAATTGCCTTCAATCACATGAAATCATATTCATGGCCTTTATTTTTAAAGTGCATGTTATATTCTAAAGTTGTTATGAATCCTTTTTATGCTTGCCCTTAAAAAGTGATGTAGGATAGTAATAATACCTGAGCATGTTATTGATGGCTGGGGTCTTTGGAAGCAAATTCTGAGATGGAGATTTGGTATAAGTTACTAATTAGGAATTAACGATTTAGAAAAGAAGGAGCAAAAAGCAGAGTTGAGCAGAGAAGTCAAAGTACAAAGCAGGCTTACGTTAGTCTTAGGTTCTCCTGGGACAGTCTGAGTACATGTTGCCAGAGTTGAGACTCCTCAGCCTGAAATGCACAGGCCTGTCCATTATGGCCTCTGGCTCCCAGAATCAGGCTACCTGAGAGGATGTGAACTCGGGCTAGGTAGCTGTCAGTCTGCACACTTGGAGTTGTATTTCTTCAAAGGTGAATCTCCACAGCTCTGCTCCATGTCCATGAGAGATTATAGAAAAGAGAGTGATGGACAATATAAACTTGGGTCCATTTAAAGAAAATCAGTACTTTGTGATTTCAATTGCTCAGGAAGGAGGTCAAACTACTTGATTTTTTTTTTCTTTTTTTTTTTTTAGGACAAGATCTACAGGGTCTCACTTTAGATTGGACTCAGTGATCTGCCTCTGTTTAGCCCCTAAGAGCTAAGATTACAGGAGTGTGCCCCTAGGGACAGGGCCAGCATGGTGCTGTGTCTGTGGCCCAACTTGATATTTTAAAGTGATTCCTTTCATGGTAGCAAGAATCTAACTCAGGACCTCGTGCTTGCCAGGCAGGTGCTGTGCTACTGAGCTATATCCCTGGCCCAGTGATTTTTTGTTAAAGAAAAATGTTAACCATATAAAATCACAGGAGGTAAGAGAATACAACAAAAATCATGAAGGTAGTCTTCAAATGATAAATATTTTAGCAACCTTGTTTGTCTGTTAAAAACCATGCTTAGGCAAAGACTTCATCAATAACACCCTCATTGCACAGGAACTATCACAAAGAATCAACAACTTGGATCTCATTCAAAAGCTTTTACACAATAAAAGAAACCACCAACAGAGTGAAGAGACAACCCACAGTGTGGGAAAACATGTTTTCCAGCAATTCCTCAGACAAATGATTACTATCAAGAACATAACTAAAAAAAATCAGAACCCCCCCCAATTTAAAGGCCTAGTCCAAAAACAGACATCTGAGATGAATCCACATTTCTCAGATGAAGAAATACAAATAACAAATAAATATATGAAAAAATACTCAACATCACCAGTCCTTTAGGAGATACAAATTAAAACAACACTGAGATCATCTCACTCTGGGAAGAATGGTTATTATCAAGAAATCGGGGACAGCAAGATAGCTCAGCGGCATAGGCACCTGCCTGACAAGCACAAGGCCCTGAGTTCAACCCTTGGTACTGCCAAAAAAAAAAGCAACCAAGGGCTGGGGAGACAGTTCAGCAGTCTAAGCACCTTCCTGGCAAGTGCAAGGACCTGGATTTGATCCCCAGTACCACATGCTGTGCCAGCCCGACCCTGGGCCCAACAAGCTGGTCACCGAAACCAGCATGGAGGTGCACACCTGCAATCCCAGCACTGGGGAGGCTGAAACAGGAGGATCACTATGAATCCAAGGTGTGTATCAAGACCCTGTACCAAATAAATAAATTTTTTAAATTAAAAAAAAAAAATGTAACAAATGCTGGAGGGGCTATGGGGACAAAGGAACCCTTCTCCACTGTTGGTAGGAGTGTAGACTGGTGCGACTACTGTGGAAATCAGTATGGAGAGTCCATATAAAAGTGGGATTGGAGGTCCTATTTACCCAGCTGTTCCCTTCTGAGTATCTTTTTTCTGTGGAACCAGGGATTTTATTCAGGCCCTTACTCTTGTCAGGGAAGCACTTATTCCACTAAGCCATCTCCCCACCCCACCCCTTTTTTATCTTCTCAGAAGAATTAAAAGCATTGTGCCACGGTGGGTGATATATGTGCACCCATGTTTATAGCAGCACAATTTGAAATAGCTAGACCTCAAAGACAATCCAAATGCCCACCAACCAAGGAACGGATAAAAAAAGATGGGGTGTTTTTTAGGGGCCAAGGAGATGGCTCAGTGGAATAAGCACTTCCTTGGCAAGTGCAAGGGCCTGAGTTCAATCCCCGGTTCTGCAAAAAAAAAAAAAAAAAAAAGATGGGGTGTTTTTGTATCTGTGGTGGTTAATTTTGTGTCAGCTTGGCTGGATCACCTTTTACGTTCTGGGTCCTGGGGTCCCTGCCCTAGGGTGGGGAGGGCTTGCCCCAGAGTGGCTCAGCACAAAAAAGTATACAAAGGAGTTGAGAAAGGATTTGGCACCCCACCTCCTTGGTGGAGGTTTGAGGTTTGTAAATGAGGTTTGCAGTGCCAATGGAGGAGCTCAGTTGTTTTTGTTTTTGTTTTTTGTGGAACAGGCGCTTGAACTCAGGCCCTTGCACTTGCCAGGAAGTGCTTATTCCACTGAGCCATCTCCCCAACCCTGAGCTCAGATATTTGCAGCAACTGGCACCACCACTTTTTGTGGGGAGCTCAGGTCTTCACAGAAGGAAGGGGGAGACACTGCAGCTGCTGCTCCTTTCTCTGATCTCCACTGTTCTCCACTGCCATAAACTGCTGCCCTCTGCCTTCAAGCCAGCAGGATGTAGACTAAAACTGCCACTAACTGTGAGCTAAGTAAACCTTTCTTAATTTTGTCCCAGCAACAAGTAAAAAAATGATGGGAGATTGTATCATAGAGTACTACTCAGCCAGAAAAGAAAGATAAACTGGAGACTTTCATATGTAAATGGATGCAACTTGAGACCATACTCATAAGTGAAATAAACCAGATGTATATGTGTCCACCTAGTGTGAGAAGCTGAAAGAGTAAAAAAGAAGATCCAAAATATACTATAGATACTGTCAAATAGGAAGAAACTTCAAAAGGAAAGAGAAACTTGCTTGGAGGAATGAAAAAAGTGGAGGGAAGGCCGGGGGAGATGACTCAGTAAAGCACTTCCCTGGCAAATTCAATCCCTGGTTCTGAAAAAAAAAAAAGAAGAAGAAGAAGGTAAGGAAAAGAGAAAAAACAGGATAATTAACATAGTTGTAGCTACTAATTTCTCTTAGTTCCTTGAAAAGCAAGGTTTGTGTTAATATTTGAACAATTACATGCCTATATGTTGTACTGTAACTAATTTACAGATAACAATCCACAATGTATAACCATTCTGTCTTGAGCTTTTGTTTTTTCTTTAAAATAAAATCATTAAAATAAAAAAACAGGTTCACTATCTTAGCATTGGTTAAAATGCAGGTGGTAATTAAGCACTTTTAGAAAGATCTCAGGTGTATGTTTGCCTGATTGCATAAGGAAATTCATCATCGTCACCAGGTATGGTGGCACATGCCTGTAATCCGCACACTTGGGAAGCTGCGGGAGCAGGATCACTGTGAGTTTAAGGCCAACCTGAGCTACACAGTAAGACCCTGTCTCAAAAAAATAAAACAATTCATCATCAGATGGAAAATTCTTCAGGAAATGACATCAAAATTAATAGAATGTATGTCTGAGTATATGATTCTTTTTCTTTTTTGCCTTTTTGAGAAAGGGTCTCGCCTGCAGTTCAGGCTGGCCTTGAGCTCATTTTGTAGTGCAGGCTGGTCTCTAACTCCCAAAGATCTTCCTGCTTCAGCTTCCTGAGCACTGGTGTGTGTCACCCCGCCTGGTGGTATGCAAATCTCTTGATATTACCCGACCAAAAAAATTAAAAGATCAGACACCATTTCAAATACATAACTATCTTATAGCACCTGCCAGTATTATTTTTATAAACTGCTAAATAACCTTTGGAACATCACCTATCCTATTCTCTTTTATGAAGTTCACAAGGGTTTTTAACTATACCTAGATAAAACAAGTTCATAGCTTCTTTCTGCCAAGAAAGTGTAAACATTCAAGGGTTGGTAAGGTGATATGTGAGACTTGTCCTTGTCTGTCTGCAGTACACATCCTGTAATCTGTAGCAGAAAAAATATTTTTTTCTCTGCCCATCCAAGGTTCATGGTTATAGCACCTATAACAAAAGACATATTGATAAGGAAAAACAAATACACATTATATCTAACAGAAGAGGCTTCCAACCAAATGAAGACCTGAAGAAACAGGTAAACCTGTACATTTTAATGATAGGGCAAATGAAAACAAGAGAAGGCCAAAAGTGCTCTCTAATAGAAAAAAATGGTAGAAACTTAGCAGACCATCATTTTTTCTGAGACTTTCCCCTTCAGAAATAAGTATGCTTCTTTCCTCCAGTGCAGGAAGGACAGCTCTCACATTGCAGATCTTACAACTTACTCTAGGAGTCAGAAACTCCTAAGATTTTGTGATCTACTTAAGAATAAGAGGGTAAGGGCTGGCAAGATAGCTAGGCAGACTAAGCGCCTGCTTAGGTAAGTGCAGGGATCAGGGTTCGAACCCCAGCACCACACACCATGCCAGCCTTACCCTTGGGCATGCTGAGCCATGATCCAGTCTGGATGTGGTGATGCACACCCCTAATCCCAGTGGTGGGGAGGCTGAAAACAGGATCACTATGAGTCTGTGCTATCTAATGATACCCTGTACCAAATACATTTTTTTAAAAAGAGGAAGGGCTGCAGAGATAGCTCAGTGGTCTTACTGCCTACCTGGCAAGTGCAAGGACCCTGTTTGATCCCCAGTACCTCATGTTGTGCAGGCCTCAGGTACAGGCCACCAAAACTAAGCATGGTAGCGCACACCTATAATCCCAGCACTGGGGAGGCTGAGACAAGAGGATCACTATAAGTCTGAGCTGTGTATTGAGACTCTGTACCAAATAAATAAATAAAAGATTTTTTTTAAAGAATAAAAGGGTAAGAAAAAGTCAGATCTTCCTGGAGCCAGGAAGATAGCTTAGTAGAATAAGTGCCTGCCTGGCAAGCACAGGGTCCTGAGTTCAATCCCTGGTAATGAAGAAGAAAAAAAAGAGAGAAATAAAATATTAAAAAAGAAAGAAAAATCTTCCTGCTTCTATAGTCTTTTCAAAGTATTTCTGTTTAAAATTGTGTTTTCAGTTTTTATTTTTTATTAGTACTTTTTTTTTTTTGAGTTTTTGAGACAGAGTGTCAACTACGCAGTTTAGGGTAGCTTGAACTCAATACATAGCCTATGCTGGCCACAAAATTGTGATGACCCTCCTGCTTCAGTCTCGTGGGTTACAGTTGAGGTTATAAGCATGCACCACCATATCTGGTTCATTAGTACACATTTGCAGAGGAGAGAGAACACAATAGTTAAGCTTGTGGACTTTGGAGCTTAGTGTTACATACCTCTAATTCCAGAATTTAGAAGGCCGAGTAAGAAGGATTATAAATTTTAGGCCAACTTGGCAAGTTCAAGACTAGCCTCGGCCCTGAATTCTCCTGGAGAACAGTTCAAGGAGGGGCATAAAAGGGGAAATCCAGGTAAAGAAAGGTACCAAGGAACCTCGAAACTTGCACTAAAAGATAGGTGGGGCATAGAGAGAAAGCCAAGTGCACGAAGCCAAGCAGCTGGAGTAGCCACCCCTCCCCCCCTCCAGCAGATAAGATAATCTGGAGAAGCAGGGGAATGAGGGGGGCTAACTTTGGGGATACTCCTACCCAGTATGTACTTGCAGCTATGCACTAATGTGCTATGTGTGTGTTCACTCTAGGGTCACTGTATTCATCAGATAATTATAGCATGCGATTGATATCCACACATCCACTTGCTCACTCTAAGCTAACTGTGAAAAGGCACCCCTGCTGATCAGCTACCCACTCCAGGGATAACCAGTCAAGACCATGTAAACCAACAGACTACTGAAAAAGATGATATAGGTGCCAATGTGCAGAGGACAATCTAGTTAGGCAAATTCCAGGTAGAGAAAAGGGCCCTTGAGCCCCTATAAAAAAGCTGAGAGGGAAAGGCCCAAGGTGCTCCATCTTTCCAGAGCCCCTACCCTGACTCTTGTTATCAAGGTAAACTACCCTGGTGAAGCTGCAGTAGCAATGTGTCTTCTTCACCACCTCTTCCCTTTCCTTTTTACAAATAAAATGTCTTCCTTTTGATAAACTTTGTCCCTTTAAATTTTTATTGGGGTTGAGTTCACAGTCCTGATGGGCTGCTCAGACAACAGAGCAGTGATGCAAATTGAATTCTGCAGAAGGAAAAATCAATGAGCTCTTTTTAAAGAGAAAGAGGAGGGCTGGGGAGATAGCTCAGTGGCATACGCACCCGCCTATAAGCACAAGGCCCAAAAAACAGAGAAGGCAGAAAGGAAAAGGGCTAGGAACAAAAAGTCTCACTGGCCTATGGAATAACAATAACTAAATGTGTCTAATATGTATATAACTACAGTTCCAGTTGGAAGACAATCAGAATAACATATGAAGAAAGAATAGCAAAAAATGTTACAATTTGATGAAAATTAAAAGCTTATAAACCTAAGAAATCTTATTTTATTTATTTATTTTTTGTAGATCAGTATATTTATTTATGCATTTAACAAGTTAACACACATGCCATAACTCCAATGCAATAAAAAGAGCCCTAAACATTTAGAAAAGGTTCTGAGACATTGGGCCGCTTGTGTATCCCATTCAATTCCTGAGACAGAGGTAGAGCATGTGTTCTGTTTCATAGTGGTTAAGAACAACCAGAAACCCCATCAGGCTTAACAGGGCCAATCAACAATGAAAGCATCGCAATGGGATGCACAGAAAGAAGGAACCATACAGAAATCTTCAATATTTAAAAGAATCATATTCATTCCAGCACCTTTCCCAAAACCTAAGAAATTTTATGAAACTCTTTCAGGATTAACACACAGCAAAACTACACAAGGTGCATTATAATCAAGTTGCTAAATGCCAATTAGAAAATTTAGGTAAATTAAAGACGAAAAGGCATATAGTCATCTGTTGGAAAAAAAACAGATGAAGCCGATGAGGCACATATGAGGTACAGTCATGGTGAATGTTTAAATTTAAAATAAATGATACAGTAAAAGCCACTGTCAGATTACTGCCCCTCACTTTGCACTAATTTATCCCATCATTCTTGCCACTTTCTAAAGAAGTTCTGGAGACCTCTTTCACGTGTTTAGTTACATTGTCATCACTGCCTTGATATTTTTTTTATTTGTATTTACTTATTTATTTTTTGCAGAACCAAGGATTGAACTCAAGCCCTTGTGCTTGCCAGGCAAGCACTTATTCTCCTGAGCTATCTCCCCAGCCCCTTGCTTTGATATTCTTAATGTTCACCTATCATTGCCATTTTTACTTTGGGGAAGAGCCAGAGGTCACATGTGCCAGATACAGTGAATAAAGTAGATGAAGAATATATATATATATATATATATATATATATATATATATATATATATATACATATATATATGCATTTGTATATGTATATATGCATTTGTATATGTGTATTTATATGTATATATATATGCATATGTATGTATATGTATGTATGTATTTTACAAGATTCTCTTTCTCGCCTGTAATCCCAACTCTTGGGAGACTGTAAACAGGCAGATCACTACAAGTTCAATCTAGTAGTGAGACACTGAACACCCTGTAGACCGTTCCCTAAAATACAAAAAAAGAAAAAAATAAATTCTCTTCCTTTTGGATTGCACTTGGCAGTAGCATTTACTATATTTTTTATCATAAATATATGAAAGATGACTTCTAGAATTTCTTTAGAAAGTAGTAAGAATGATGAGAAAAATGTTTGAAGCCAGGGTAGTACTTATGGGGAGTAATGGCATGTGGCTTTTACTGTAATAAAATAGCTAAATTTAAGCATTCCCTATAGATTTTGGTCAACTCATGTGGAAGTATCTTACATGCAGCATACACATAGTGAGACTAAGGCCTATTTGTATTTTTGTTATTTGTCGATTTTACTTTTTCTTAACCAGTCAACTACATGTGTTACTTAAATTGAAGATATTCAATGTGCTTTTACAAAAGTAATTTAGCCTTTTTATTTGGCTTTTTAAATATCTGAAGGGCTGGGTGCTATGGGAAATTGAACTCAGGCCTTCCTACTGATTTGCATCCACTTCTTTTAACTTTTTATTTTGAGATAGGATCTCATTAAATCAGTTTGGCCAGGCTGGGTTTGAACTTTCAATCCTCTTACCTCAGCCTCTCAGAGTATTGAAACTACAGGTGTGTGCCATTGTGCTTGGCTCAGAACATTTTGAAGTGTTTTTTAAATAACAATGACCTGGCTGGGGATGTAGCTCAGTGCTAAGGATCTGAGTTCATTTCTTAGTACAATAAACAAACAAATAACAAAAATACAAATAACAATGAATGAACCAAAATGCTAGCTAAAAATGTGTTTAGGGAAGGGGAAATAGCTCAGTAGAATAACCACTTGCCTGGCAAGCACAACAGCCTGAGTTTCAATCCCTGGTTCTGCAAAAAAATAAAAATTAAAAATAAATAAATGTATTTAAATATTAGAAATTAGTTTTATATTTATTTATTTTAATCTTTTATTTATTTATTTGGTACAGGTCTTGCTATGCAGCTTGGACTTATAGTGATCCTCCTGTTTTCAGCCTCCCCAGATCTGGGATTATAGCCATGAGTCACCATGTCCAGTTTTGGGGCCAGCACAGTGCAACAGGAGTTCCTGAGCCTGCAAGGCATGTGGTACTGGGGAATGAACCATATCCAGATTGAATTCAGGTCCTTGCAGTTGCCAGACAGACCCTTATACTGCTGAGGTATCTCTGTAGCCCATGTTCTAAGCAATTCTTTTTTTTTTCTTTTTTGAGACAGTGTCTTACTATGCAGTTCAGGCCAGCCTGTCCTCACTACATATAACCAGGCTTACAGTGACTCTTGATCTTTTTCTGTTGGGGGAAGGTACTGAGAATCAAACTCAGGACCTCACATTGGCCAGGCAGGCACTGCCCTGCTGAGCTATATCCCTGGCTAGTTCTATTTTTTGACATATTAACAGATAGTACTAAATGTTCTTGAATTAAAATATGAATATAATGTAGATGGTGAGGTTTAGGTATAAAAAAAGCAACACAGGGGGACCTGCCCATTAGCTCAGTTGTGTAAGTAGCTGCTTAAGCAAAACAGACAAGCTCAGGATTTTGTGGTTCGATTCCCAGATCCTCATGTCCTTAAGGCATCCTGAGCCAGCCAAAAAAAAAAAAAAAAAATCTTTCTGGGGCCGGGGAGATACCTCAGTAGAATAGCCTGAGTTCAATCCCTGGTTCTGTTTAAAAAAAAAAAGCAAAACCCACGAAAATATTACCTGCGTGGAGCCTTGTTGAGAACTGCCCCCTTTACCAGGTCAGTTTGCCCCTCGGGCTGAGTGTTGGCTAAAATGAGACCTCAATCCATAAGAGCTTCATTTCTGACATTGCCTGGAAGCTTAGACTTAGATCTGATGTAGACTTAGCCTTAGATAAAAGCTATCTGGATCAATATAAATTGATCAATATCAATCTAATCCTCTTGCTTCAAGATGACACAAATTTGCAGTTGTTCCTGGATATGGTGGTGGTCAGTATTCCTTTCTGGGGTCTAGTCCTGTTTAAAGAATTAGATAGGACAATCAAAGATCCCGAATGTTCAATATTTCTTAAAGGTGAAGGTAAAAGAGGAAGAAAACTGAAAAAGAAGTGCCCTGAAGAGGTGCCATGAAGAAAAGAGAAAATATGCTCTGCACACAGGGCAGGCCATGCTAAGAACAAAAGTCCACTGGCAGGGCCAGTGAGATAGCTCAGTGGACTAAGCGCCTGCTTAGGCAAGTACAGAGACTGGGGTTCAATCACCAGCACTACATGGTGCACCAGCCCCACCCTCGGCATGCTGAGCAGGCCCACTGAGTCTGGGCTTGGTGACACATGCCTGTAATCCCAGTGCTGGGGAGGCTGGAAACAGGAGGATCACTACAAGTCCGAGCTGCATAGTGAGACTCTGCACCAAATACAAAAGAAAAAAGAAAGGGAAAAAGAAAAGAAAAGAAAGTCCACTGGCAACAAAGCTAATGGCCTAGTCTTTTCTATCTTTTTCTGGGCTGATCCCATGCAGGATCCATAGCTTCTCTGCACACATATCCAAGTCATGAGGGACAGGTCTCCATGATTGACAGGTCATGCCCCATTGCCCAGTCATTTGCCATGCACTACTCTCCTGCCTGCTCCTCAGGGCCCTGTAGGTTCAGTCTGATGATAAACCTCCTGTGCACCCACCTCAGTGTCTTCTGCTCCTCTTCTGCTTTCCCCATCTCTTGTTAAGTTTTGCCTAAATAGAATTTCCTCAAGAAATCACTTACACAAGAATCTGCTTCTGTGCAACACAGCCAAAGGCCTTTCTCCTACACAGAAATTGTCACTGAGTAGGAATAACTACTAGGACCTTTTCAGTCATTAGCATGTGATAAGAAAAGCTCTTGGTCTGGGAAGTACAGATGGAAAGAGGGCTTGAGAGCACAGCACTGAGGATGGTATTGGTTGGTGGGACAATGCTCGCCTAGCATGCACAAGGCCCTGGGTTTGATCCCCAGCACATATAAAGGAGATGTCACAAACACATTTGCCAGTGTTGAATAATTTGACCTCATTTTAATGAAAGTGTCTTCAGTGCAGTTTTCATTCTTTTGAGAATTGGGAATTTGAGTGCTTGTCTTTTTTTTTTTTTTAATTCAGTATTGGGGATTAGTTAAACACAGGACCTGCATCCCCAGTCCTTTTTACTTTTTATGTGGAGATAAGGTCGTGATGAGTTGCCAGTCGTGGCTTGAACTTGGGAATCCTCCTGAATCAGCCCCTCAAAGTGTCTGGGATTACAGGCATGCACCACCAACCCCAGTTAAGTTCTCATCTTTTTATCCAGTGTTTTTTCTTCTGTTCTAGGAATTGAATCACAAATAAAATGCTTTTTTTCAAGGGCTGTATTTATTTTTACATGTACTGAGATCCAAGCTAAGATTCTCACTGACACTGTATTCTCTTCTCCTTTTTCTAACAGAGCTATACAAAACATACTATGTACTTTATATTTTACGTATTTTTAGCATGGGTTTCTTTTTTTTTTCTTTTTCTTTTTTTTTTTAGCATGGGTTTCTAATTATAATAATACAATGTCTTTTATTTCTTTCTCTTTTTCTTTGATACAGTGTCTTGCTGTTCAGATTCATTGTGATCCTCCTGTCTCAGCCTCCTTAGTGCTGAAATTACAGGCATGCACCACCACTCCCAGTTTCAGGGCCAGGACAGCAGGCCAGTTCAACACGCAGCATGCGGTACTGAGGATTGAACTCAGGTCTTGTGCTTGCCAACAAGGCACTTAGACCACCAAGCTATCTCTCCAGCTTAGAACTTCTATTATCTTTTTTTTAAATTTTATTTTAGGGAAAGGTCTACAGGGTTTCAGGGTCTCACTACTGGATTGGACTTGTAGTGATTTGCCTTTTACAGCCTCCCAAGAGCTGGGATTACAGGCACGCACCACCACACCCAATCTCTCTCTCTTTTTTTTTTGACTGGGAACCAAACTCATGACCTTGTGCTTGCCAGGCAGGTTCCACACCATTGAACTACATCCGTGGCCCCTATTCGTACCTTTAGTAGACAGAATTAACACTTTGCCCACCAATTTATAACTGCTAGTTGCTAATGCTCTAGTCAGATATTTTTACTACATTGTACTCCTGTGTCTTGTTAGATTCAGTGAGATTGATAACAGTTTCTAAGCACAAGGGCCTGAGTGCAATCCCCAGTTTAGCCAAAAAAAAAAAAAAAAAAAAAACAGTTTCTAAAATAGCCTAATTTCTAGGAAGTATCTTAAATAAGGGAAAACATTGTCTCAATATATTTAGTGATCTCTGAATTTAACTGCACTATCAACAGCCTACTAGAAAACATTTGCTTATGTCTTTGTAACTTTGTAGAGGATTCCTGGTTAAAATGACAATACTGAAATGAAGAGCTTTATAGGAACTGTTGAGTTGAATGAATAGGAGGATGAGAGAGAAGGCAGGTCAAGTGAGGTGTGTCTATTTATTATTTAGCATCTTAGATTATAGTGCTACATTAAATAATATAAGCCAGGACTCTCATTTCAAAAATTGGCTCAAGAAGGATTTAAATAATTTGCATTAAATGAAACGTGAATCTAGAAACCAAATACCCTTAGGAAATGACCTAGAAACACACTCAGACTGTACTTTCTCTTTGTACGGGTGTTAGCTCATACTCCACATACATCTTCTTTTACTGGTTCTAAACTTTGTTTTATCTAATGTATCTCATCCTCCTACCCCAGGAAACTTTACCTCCCTTTCTGTCCAACTTATCTCAATCTTCTTTTTCTCTATTCGCTCTTTTCTGTCAGATCTTTTTCAGCCACTTTCATCTTATGAAAACTATACAAATCCTAACAGGAAATTGATCTGTCAATCCATATTCAATAAGCAACAATTAAAGGGAGCATTACTTTTATTAACTGTTTAAGAAATACTACATGTAACATGTACCCTGGAAAGTATGTAGTATTTACCCAAACAGCTTCAAAAATAACATAAATATGTATGTAACTATTACCCAGTTTATGAAATAGAATACTTGAGTTCCATGGGCATCCCTTGTGTCATGCTGCCTGTCTGCAACCCTTTTCCTCTCATTATACAGTACTATGACTTTGGTGTTCACCTGTGCCTTGTTATAACTCATAGATATGGGCTGGGGAGATAGCTCAGTAGAATAAGTGCTTGCCTGGCAAGTGCAGGGTCCTGAGTTCAATCCCTGGTACTGAAAAAAAAAAAAATCATAGATACGTCTTCCATTAAATGTATTCCTTAGATTAAAAAAAGAGAGCTGAGTACTAAGTACCATTCTTCCTGTGTAAGGAAAGTTTGCTCTTTTCACTCAAATAAAGGCTTTAAGGAAGTAAACTGACCAGAGTCGGGGAGCCTGGATCAGACCGCAGGGAGCCTGAGAGTTTGAGAGCTTCTTCTGGGGAAGTAAAAGCTGCAGACCATGGTGCATCCCTGTAATAAAAACTGAGAATGGCTCTGTCAAGAGGATTGCAAACTGGAGTCCCAATTTACTGAGATCTGGACTCAGAATAAAAAGATAACAATGGCTAAGAATGTAGCTTAGTGGTAGAGCATTCATAGGTTTGAGCCCCAGTATATAAAAAAAATGCCTAAGTCATGTTTTTGGATCTCATCTTACTGCCCCTCTTTTCTTATCCAACTTATCTCAAACCACTTTTTTTCTACTGGCTCTTTTCTAGCAGATTAGTTCTATTCTAGCAAATTTCATTTTTTTTTTTTTTTTGAGTAGAACCAGGGATTGAACTCATCAGCCACTTTCATCTTATGAAAACTGTTCAAATCCTAACAAAAAATTGATACATTAATCCACTATTCAATAAGTAATAACTTAGTGGGCAAGGGCATGAGGAAATTCCGGAAAACATAAGGCTTGCCATAGTTGAGCATCTGACAGATAAAAGTAAGGTAAAAGTATGGCCAGAGAGAGTAAAGTGCTCTTTCTGCCTATAAACCATTCATAGCTACCATCGTGTCCTACTCATTTTTTTCCTCCTTGCTGAGACAAAATACCCAACACCCAACATTAAGGAAGGAGAGTTTTATTTAGCTCACAGTTTGTGAAGGTTTTAGTGTATTATCAGCTGACTCCAAGGCAGTGATCCGTGGCATAGGGGCAGCATTTCAAGGCAGCAGAAGACAGCAAAAGCAGCAGGAGCAAAAGCGGGGAGAGCAGGCCCCTTTTCTCCCTTGTATCGTAAGCAGGCTACCTGCCCTCTGGTGAGTGTAGTGCTCACACTACCTCTGTGCCCAACTCTTGCACAAGCATAGGATCTTTACAAAGTGAGGACCCTGGCCTACTTAAGCTTCTAAATTTCTCTAGTTGCTACAGTGTCTCAACCTTCACACATGGCTTTCAGGAGTGAGTTGGAGCAGATACCTGTGGGTTATATCAGCAGAGCACAGAGAAAGAACATGGAGTTCACAGACTAAGCACAGAAAAGGTATTTGATCATGGCTTATGGGCTAAGTCTGTCCTCATCTACAGAAAGAAAGTACCTGGTAGAGGGATCTTAAAGATGACATACTCATCAGTGTGTCTCCTGCGCTGTCCAGTCAATTGGAACTGGCTGCCTTCTGTACCTGGTCCACAGCTATCACTCTGGAATCTACCTTCGGCATCCTCTAGACAATTCATTTCCTGAATCTCCTGTTTCCATGTCCTGCGTTAGCACCCTGCATTTTGTCTTTATTGATTTCTCAATAAGCAGTGTCCTCTGGAGCTTGTTCCTCAAGTAGTAAATTTTCTGGGACAGCAAAAACTTATACTGTTCTCTAGCAGCTTGGAGGCCAGAGGATGACCCAAGGATATAACTTCTCAAATGGCTTTTCCCCTCAACCTCTCTGTTTTAGCAATGCTTCTCTCTTCCTTATTCATGGACATTTCCAGAGCTATGTTGGTATTGTTAGTTTCAATGTTTTTTGAGAAACCTGCAGTGTAAGCCAGGTGGGTCTTTGAGTTTCCTCTTAACTTGGGACTTGAATTTTTCAGTTTTAAAAATCATTTGTTATTTCTTCCTTTTGCGAATGGCGATTGAACTCAGAACCTTGTGCTTGCCAGGCAGGAACTTATGCCCCACCTCATTTGTCACTTCTTGTACTGTTTTCCAGCTTACAAGGTTTTATTGCTTAGGGCCAGCAAGATAGCTCAGTGGAATAAACACCTACTTAGGCAAGCTCAGGGACTGGGGTTCGATCCCCAGCATCACATTCCACACTGACCCCCCCCAACCCTGGGACTTGCCACTGATTCCAGGCATGGTGGTACACAACTGTAATCCCAGTGCTGGGGAGGCTGAAAAAAAGGAAAATCACTATGAATCCAAGCCGCATAGTGAGACACTATAACAAATACATCAAAAAAATTATTTTAACTTCTACTCTTGTTCTATCTGACTCTTACTGTAGTTTTGTAGGCTCCAGGGAGGACCAAAAATAGAGACATGTCCATCCACACATGTATAATAACTCACTCCTTAAGGAGTAGCAAGACTAGAAAAATGTGGTAAAATGTAAAAGTGGCAGTTTCTAAAGTTATGGATTAAAGACAGTAGTACTGAACATTAATAAAAACAAAAAAGGAAAGCGTAAAGTTTCTAGACTCCCTGCAACTCCTTCTGCTAATGAGATGCATGTCAGAGACTTGTCCTTCAGAAAATTCTCACTTTGCAAAGGGACAAACTGGCATATTGCAGGCTCTTGTGGGATATAGTAGATGGCCCTAGGATAGTGTGTGGTCTAACTGCACCCACGTGTTTTATCAACATAATAAAACACCACCACCCCAGGCCCAGCTGCCAACCTCCTTCCTTGATGTGCTGTGGAACTCAAGATCAGACATCAGTAGAACCCCCAAAATCTTAAATTCTTTTGAGTTTTCTCTGATTATATAAATCACTCTTCTCTTTGCTCTAACTAAAGCCTGGCTTTACTAAAGACACTGTAATCCCAGTGGGTCATGCAGGTAGCTTTCCACAGGCCTTCAGTGATCTGGACTTCTGGGAGTCACGCCTGTGCAGGTACCCTCTCAGCAAATCACAGCTGAGTGGTCCCAGCAGAACTGGTATAAGTGACAGTCCGTAACTTCAGAGTTAGGTGATAAGAGGCATTTCAGTGTTCACCTGTTCCAAGCAAAGCTTTGAAGACTCACGTAGTCCTGCAGAAGGACCCAAGTGGGGAGGAGCTGAAGACCCAAGCCAACAGCCAGCACGGGTTTCTGGCCAGGTAAGTGAGATCCTTTCCTTTTTTGTTTTGTATTGGGTCCTCCAGCCTCAGGCTGGGCCTTTAGATGACTGGATCTCTCCTCCAAGGACAACTGCCACTGAGGGCAAACTTGTGGGAGATATGGAACAAAAACCTGTGCTGCTCCCAAATTCCTGACCAAAAATCCATGAGAGACAATAAACGATCATTCTTGCTTTCAGCCATGAACGATTAGGGTGACTGTCCTGCAGCTATAGTAACTACAACCCTGTTGGTTGCAGAGAAAAAGGGCCTTTTTCTCTGGTCTGTTACTCCTGGACCCTTCCTCTTCTCTAAAGTGTAGCTTTGAAATTCATTTGAGAGAACAACACCTCAGACTCCATTTTCTTATGCATATTCCTTTTTATATAGAGGTTTTTGGGTTTTGTTTGTGGTCAACTTCACACAACTGTGTTTACGCTTGAGGAATTTAGTAGCTACTGAGAGTGCACTTTCAATCCCACTTCTTATTTCCTTGATCTCCACTGCTCAGCTACTCACTTTCATGTGACTAACATCATCATTATTATTGCTGCTGTTACTTTGGCTTTTTCTTCAAGATAAATTCTCACTACACAATGATGGCTGGCCTTGAATTCCCTGCAATTTTCCTGCCTCTGCTTCCTAAGGATTACCGGTGTGCACCACCGTGCCTAGCTCATACTATTAACATTATGACTGCAATTTGCCCACAGTCTATTTGTGGAACAGTTTCTATTATTTCAACTCATTTCTTCCCCTCTGTATAACCAGCACTGTTTCAATGCCATTTGGATTTACAAACCTTTAAACTTAACACTTTTCATTGTTTCTCACATTGTTATTTTTTCTTTAATTTTTTATCTTTTTTTCATTTTTTGGCTACATGTTTGTAATACATAATGATCGTCATAGGGATGTACCTGTGTATGGTATACTTTGTCTTCTTTTTCCCTCATTGCTGCCTTCTCTCTTCAACTCTTTTTCCCTCTTTATTTACAGAAGCATTGTTTCCATTTTTCCTCCATTCTTTCTTAAAAATACTTTTTCTCTTCCATCCCTCCACCCTTCTCCTTTTCATCCTTGTTCCCCTTTGCATTTGAAAATGTTTTTCCTATTTCCCACTGTCTATGCTTCATTTTGCTGCTTAGTTATACAAAAAAAAAAAAGTGATATGTAAACTTGAGTGTCTTGTTTATTTCACTTAAAATATGATCTTGAGGCGCCTCCATTTACCTACAAATGGGTCAGGTTTATCCTTCTTTATGGCAGATGAGTATTCTGTTGTATATAAATACCTCATTTTCTTTATCCATTATCTGTTGATGAGCATATGCACTCCTTCTATGATGTAGTTATTATAAATTGTGCTGCTATAGATATGGGTATGCATTTATTACTGTGGTATGATGTTTTTAACTCATTTGGGATGATGCTTTGAAGAGGAATAAATGGAACCTCTAGTTTTAATTTTCGTTTCCTTTTTTTTCAGTACTGGGGATTGAACTCAGGACCTTGAGCTTGCCAGGCAGGCACTTATTCTACTGAGTTATCTCCCTAGCCCCTAGTTTTAATTTTCTGAGAAATTTCAAATACTAATTCTATAGTGGTTGTCTCAATTTACACTCCACCAACAATGGAGAAACGTTTCTTTTCACCCACAGCCTCACCAACATTTTTATTGGTTAATTTTTTGATGATCTTCTTTCTGGAGTGAGGTGGAATCTCAGCATTGTTTTAATTTGTGGCTCTTAAATGATGACTGTGTTGAACGTTTTTAAATATATTTATTTGCCATTAGTACTTCTTTTTTTTTTCCATTTGTGTATTTGGTACAGAGTCTCACCGTGCAGATCGGACTCATGGTGATTCTTCTGTTTTCATCCTCCCAGTGCTGGGATTATAGGTGTGCGTCACCATGCCTGGACTCAAAGGTCTCTTGCTCAGCCCACTTCAGGGGCAGGGCTGGTATAGCATGTGGGACTGGTCCCTGAGCTTGCCAAAGCAGGCGCTTTGTCTACTGAGCTATCTCACCAGCCCAATACTTCTATTCATTTCAGATACTTACTTTTGAATCGGGTCTTTACATTTGGGGCATCTGACTTTTTAAAAATTTCTTTATATGTTCTAGATATTAATTAGTCTTTTGTTTGAGGAACAGCTGATACAAGTTTTTCTCATTCTGTGGTTGTCTCTTTGCTCTACTGGTTGTTTCTTTTGTTGTACAGAAGCTCTTTTAAATTTGATGTGATCCTACTTGCTGATATTTTTTTCTTTTTAAAAAATATTATTTATTTTTTTAATACAAGGTCTTGCTATACAGTTCAGACTTATAGTTGTATTTTACCTTCAACTGGTTCTTACAAATGTCCCCCAGCCCCTTCTCCCTAGGCAGCTTTTTCAGTCCTGGGAGAATTCTGAGTTAGGTGGAACAAAGACAAGTAAACAAATACTCTAGGGAGCCAGAGACAGGTAAAAGAAAACTACAGTTCTTTGGGAGTAAGATCTGTCTTATTTCCTCTAAAACTAGGAACCAGGGACTGATCCCCAGCGTGCATGCCAGCCCTACCCCCTGGGTGCGCTGAGATAGAGACTGAGACTGGGCATGGTGTCAGGTGCACCTGTAATTCCAGCATTTGGGAGGCTGAAAAGAGGAGGATCACTAGAGTCTGATTTGTGTAGTGAGACCCTTTAAACCCTGTACTAAATACATTTTTTTTTAAACCAGCATGGAGCTAGCAAAAACAAACTCAGATCTGATGATCAGTGGAACAGAGTAAGATACAGGAACAACTACAAGCACACTTACCTACCTTATTTTCAACGAAGGGTCAAACATCTTCACTGGAAGAACAAAAGCCTATATAATAAATCATGCTGGGAATGCTGGCTTTCCACTTGCTGAAGACTGAACCTAGACCCATATGATGTATTAAACTAAAATCAAGATGGATCAAAGATCTAAATATTAAAATCAGAAACACTTAATCTGCTGGAAGGCAGAATAGGTAAAACTTTTAAAAACATTGTGTTGGCAAAGACTTTGTGAGCAAAACTCTGATTGTGTGGAACTATTACAGAGAACTGGGGGCCAGGGAAACAGCCCAGTGGCACAAGTGCTTGCCTGGCAAGAGCAAGATCCCAAGTTTACACCCTAATACTACATGCTATGTGGGCCCCAGAACCCCAGGTGTGTCATGCTGCCCCTGAAACCAGGCATGGTGGCACATGCTGCCTTGGGAGAGGGGGCTGGGGGACATTTGTAAGAACCAGTTGAAGGAAAAATACAATACACTGACACTGTGGCAAGAGGTAACAATTAAAGCAGACAAGCAGTTCTAGAAGCTGTGAAGGAAAAGCTATGGGAATGAGATGTTTGGGGACTTAGAGCTTTGAAAATCTCTTGCAAGTTCCCAGGAATCCAGGCTACAAATTGGAAATGCTCAGAAAAGGCCTTAGAATCCAAGCACAGTAGTGGATCTTATAATCCCTGCTAAGCTGGAGACCGAGGCAGGAAGATTATAAGATCTAAGTCTGCCTGAACAATTTAGTAAATCCTGTCTTAAGACTTAAAAAAAAAAGTTGGAAAAGTAGTACAGCACTGTCTGGAGTCAATCCTTAGTAAAAGCACACAAACAGACAAACACCAAAAAACAAAGAAACAAGAAAGCCCTAATTTTTTTTTTTTAAATTCCTTTATTTATTACAGTGTCTCGCTACACATCACGGATTCTTTGTTTGCGGGGGTGGGGGGTGAGCTCAGCCGGCCCTGCGGGGAGGGGCTGGCGTAGCATGTGGTGCTGGGGCTCGAACCGCGGTCCCTGAGAGGCGCTCTAGACCGCTGAGCTATCTTGCCAGCCCAGCCCTAAATTTTTATATCTTATGTCTGGCTAACTTTCTGCTCTTTTCAGGAAACATTCTCCATAGGGCAGGCAGGACACAGTGAAGCAGCAGCAGGAAGCCTGCCTTCTTTTTCCCTTATATTCCATTCAAGGCTTTAATCCTATTGATTGGTGCCTCCCATATGCACAGTGGGGTTTCCATTATCCATACCCAGAACAGTGCTAATTCCAATTAATGGACAAATTTAGTACTACACACCCTTAGTAAGTGTCACATTCTTAATCCACATTCACACAACCTAATCCAGACTCCTTTGAAACTCCCCACTTAGGGCCACATAAGGCTCTGGAGGTACATTTAAATATAAGCAATAATAATAATGTACAAGGGGACAGGAATATACCTCAGTGGCCTAAGCTCTTGCCTGGCAAGTGTAAGGTCGAGTTTGATCCCCAGCACCACAGGGAAAAAAAAAAAAAAAAGTACAAACAGAAAATAGTAATGAAGCAAACATGGAAATATTAATAATGAAGAAAGATTACTAAAGGAATCTGAGTAACTGGGAAGCACTTGTACTATTCCTACAACTTTCCTTATGTAAAAAATATTTGAAACTATTATAACCCACTCAAAACAAAAACATGAAGCAAACATGCAGTTGTGTGTGACTTTTGTAGCTGTACAGGAACAAGTACAGAATGGGCAGTCTCCTGGTCACTCTCCCATCACTTAGACAAAACACCCCACACTGCAACTTAACAAAGAGAGGTCTGTTCTGCTCAGTTTGCAGTGGGTTCAGTTCATGGTCAGCTGACTCCAAGGTAGAGACAGCATGGCAGATGTGCATGGCAGAGGACAGCTGCTTAGAGCTCTAGATGTGGAGAGTACAGGAGGCCAGGACGAGAACAGACTCCTCAGCTCATGCCTCTGGTGACTTTCTTGCTCCTACCAACCGCATCACCTAATAGCACACACAGCTATGAACTCATTAGTGAGCTGAACAACTCATGATCCAATCGTTCCTGAGTAGCTTGCTTCTAAAAAATAACAAGGTTTGGCACTGCTCACTTCACCTTCTTGATATGGCCTCCAGATTCTTGTCATCCTGATCACGGAACTGAACAAAAGGAACAGAAAACAGGGGCAATGTTTACTGAAGAAAGTTATTGTGAGAGTGAGAGAGAAACTTGGTTTGGAGAGTGAACTTGGGCCAAGTAAACAGAAAAAGAGAGTGAACAAAGATAAAAGGACACACTACATCTGGGAAACACAGTGTTATGGTTTGTGTCTAGTTGCCCCCCCCAAAGCCCCATGCAGTCTTGGGGTGGCTTCTAGAGTTTGTGATTAATTATTGATCCAATGATAGGATGGTAGGTGTGAGCACTATACATGCCAGGGGCACATAATCTCCATACAAATATAAGGAAGAAAGAGAGGCTTACTAGCAGTAGCCGCTGCAGCCACTGCCCCTCCCTTTACTCTTTGCTTCCTTCCCCTTGATGTCCCCACCATGAACTGCTGCCCTGTGCCACGTGCTGCTTTGTTTTGGAGCCAGTCGAATATGGACTGAAACTGTGGGCTAAATAAACCTTTTCTTCCCTAATTTTGGTTTTGGGTATTTTGAATCAGCAATAAGGGAAAAGTAACTAAGACACACAGTAAGGGCTATCATGGAAATTTGTCATAGAAAGCTCTTCAGGGATCACTTCTTCTTTTATGCTTTCTAAATCTCGAGGGAACCTGGGAGGACCTACATACAGATCCTGAGAGGTAGGGCTTGGAGCCCATGTTTCAGGCTGACATCAGGTCTAGGCTTTCTAATTGAAAAGCTTCTCCAGTTCTCATGAGAAGTCCACATGTGTGGCTTTGAGAACTATCTGTACAGACATCCAGGATCTTGTAACTAATAGGTCACACCTACTTCCCCAGCTAGCTTTTACCACCCCTTAATTGCTTATCTCACCAAGACCTTCCAAGACCCCCACCTCTGAACCCAGGAGGTTTTTAAGGGGACATTTTAGATCAGAATTCTAACACACAGTGGAATTTTAAAAGGGTTACTTTCTAACAGGTACTATGCTAAAGCACAAGGGAGCAAAAGAGATGGGGATGAGTTTAAGAGTATGGTGAGAAGGATGGTCCCTGACATCCAAGCTGGGTAAGGAGAGAATGTGTGTTACCATGTGATGATTTCAGCATGTAAAATTCAGGCTCTTAGGTACGATAAGCCATGAATTGCAAGTACACACCCATGGCAAAAAGAAAGCAGCTACATTTATTGAAGATCACAGGAAGTGGTGCTCAGGGCAAGTCAGTGCAACAGAAATATGGCACAAACAGAATAATGCCAGGGTGACAGGGAAACAAAAGCACAAGAAACATAGCACACAGCAGCCTCCAGATAAATCAGGGTTTCAGAATTTAAAGGATATACACATCAGCCCAGGGACCTCCTCAGGACTCTCTGGGTATGAATGACAGGAATGACCAACAGGGTGCTGTGTCACCTCAGGGGTTCTTAACATGCAGGATTGTCCAAGATCTCAGTCCAATCTTAATTACATGCATAAGACAAAATACCCATTCATGAATGCTAAATAAGGTTGAAGAAGGGTAAAAATGGCTGAAAGTCAGGCAAGGAGATCACCGAGAGCATCAGAGATTACTTGGGTTTCTGTTAGGTGGTTTTCTACCACACTTAGGACAGTGGAAGGAGGTATGGCCCTAGGATGTAGTTTAAAATTAAGTGGGTGGAAGGGAGCAACTTCCTCAGCTCCATCTTTTCTACTATACTGTGAGAATGAGAAGAGGTGACAGGCAGACTTCTGGGAAGGAGGCAGGGCCATAACCAGCAACAAATCACCCTCTCCAGGATTCAGAATCCAAACTGGAAAATAACAATGTGGGGAAGAAAGGAAGGAGAGAGGAAATTCTGCAGGACCCAGGAAGGATCTGCTTGACATGGCTTTCCTGATGAACTTGGCTGCTCTCACTGTCAAAGGAGCTCAGGACATCGTTGTCACTGAGAATGTCTGCAGTTCGTTTTGGGGAGCTCTGGTCCGTACCTTGAACACGGCTTCCTGGCTCCAGAAGGGAAGATGGTGCAGTGCACAGCTCCATCTCCTGGAGAAGCTTGTTGCATTGGCTCTCCTTATTATCGGAGAAGCTTAGAATCTCTCTGTTGCTGAGGATAGTTGTGGTCCTTGTCGGGGAAAGGGAGGCTCTGGTTCTTACTTTGAGCGTTGCTTCCTGGCTCCAGTGCAGATCCCTCAGCCTGCTAACACAGGTCCTTCATCCTGCTGGCACAGACTTTGCAGCTTCTTCCACTGACCTTTGGACCTTCTGAGCACAGATCCATGAACCAGGTTTGCATGAGACATTGTGGGTTCTAAGGCTCCAGCTGGACTTGGAAGAGGCATTGTTATGAGCTCTAGGTCTTCAGCTGGACTCATGTAAGACATTATTGTGGGATCCAGGCCATCAGCTGGATTCTTTGGTCTTTAGTATGTGGAAAGATTTCCTGCATTCTCTTTTTGTATATGATTCTGTGGGTGACTATTATAAATAATCTCATAAAATATGTCCTTTTTGGGGGGGATATTGGGAATCAAACTCCAAACCTTGTACTTGCCAGGCAGGCACTATGCCACTTGTTTATACCCCCAGCCCATATGTCCTGTTTTGTATTGATTCCCCTGCAAAACCCCAAACTCAATTGATAATCTCAATTAGGCATTTATTTTACCCAGAAATACTGTTACCCTAATACCTTATCTATGCATTTATGCTCACTGATTATCCTAATACAATAATTTTCAAAAAAATCTCATCTTTCTAAAACTTCCAACAACTTTTCTTCTACATTCACTTCCATATTGTGTTCTGTTTCGCTGAGAAATACAAGTGGTCTGTAGTTAAGCAGCACTGGGCTTATTGACCTGCTCCAGTGAGGATGGAGGAACTCCATGGAGAACTTTGAGGGCATTAAAGTGAAAGGATGTTATAAAGAACTTACCATGAAACTTGTGTTCCATGATTTTGTAGGAAAGATTTAAGAAATGAGGTTTTATTCTGGAGTAGATGTTGTCCAGAGTTGTTCTAATTCTACGAAGGGGTATCTTAATAAACCTTACCTAGAAGGCAGGAGAATGAAATGAAGCTAAAGCTTAAACAGGAAAAGCAGGAGTTTATCATTCACAGTAGCCAGCCTGGTGCATATTTAGTAATTTTTTGTGGGTTGAGCTATGGTCATGTTCTTGTTTGTATTTAGATGATTACACATGGTCATAGAGTGAGCGTGGTCTTGTTTAATACTAGTGGTCTGTGAAATTTCTTGTATTTAACAGAGAATAGTTTATGCAAAGTTTTATAGGGCAAGTTTGGAAGCCTGTCCTTTTTGTTCATGCTTTTAGGTAATTTATCCTTTATCATGTAAAAATACACTTAGTATCTGACTTTTTGTAGAACTGAATTCAACTTTTTCTCTTCCTTCAATTTTACAGTTATTTTCAAAAACACTAAGCTAGTAAAAAGAAATTACCCAAGAGCAGTATATTCTCTGTAATAATTGTTATCATTTTTGATATTTTTGCTCACTTTATAGATTTATCTTTTTTTTTTTTGAAGCTTTTGAAAGCATTGTTAGCAGACTTGACATCCCTAAATATCTCAGCGCAAATTTGCTAACAACATTCACTAACACAACCACAAGTTATTAATTATCCACACATGTATATCCCTATATTTATAGGCCATTAAATACATCATATTCAATCTTCTTTAATTGCTCAGTTTTTATGTCTATGTTTTGAGAACCAAATATTCACAATGTTCAACTTTTTTTGAGTTACTTCAATTACCTTCCTCCCAGGAACAAGATTTGGCCCCGTCATTGTTGCGCGCTCTGGAGTAGGGTATGCACCGCAAGGGAGGCTCAGGAGTTTGAAGTTGGACGGGCAGGATCACTCCATCTCTATTAATAGGGTCCTTAAAGACACGATACCAATCTTCCAGGAGTCAGCGAGGAGCAGCGTCACGCAGATGCCGCCAGAGGGCGCAGGACGCTACAGCAGGGGCCGCGAGGCGCGGGGGCGTGGGGGTCGCGGCGGCGCGTGCGCAGTGGGGCCGCGATGGAGGGCGCTCAGTCTAGCCGCCAGGTAAGCGGCGCGGCCGGCGCGGGCAGCCGAGCGGTGGCTTCACCGGGCAGTTTCCCTCTGTGCAACTTGTCAGATTGTGGTAGTTAATTCCTGCGTTCCCTTTCTCTCGGAGCTCTTTGGAGTAATTCGGAAAGTTGTTACCAAGGAGACAGCTCCCCGGGCGAGCAGGCGACGCCGCCTGTCGGAGGCGCTGGGGGCTCGAGTAGGTCCCGGAGGCGCTGAGGGGAGCCTTGGCCCCAGGCCCGCGGGGGCTGCTTCCGCGGTTGCGAAGCTGACGCAGTATTGTCTTTCTCCAGCCTCACTTCTGCCCTTCACCGTGAGCCCTTGCTAAGTGGACCCAAGTAGTTTAAATCCCGGTGCTGTCAGCCACGTTTTGAGTTTCAACTAATTTTGCATTTTGTTTACTACTTTATTTGATAAGATGAAAAAAACCTGCTACTTGTCTTCAGGGTGAAAGGCTTTTCTTACTGTCTGCCTGACGTTTACATTGCTAGTCTGAGTGTATTTTACTTGGAGAAAACTGCCGTCAGTGCAACACCTTGTTAGTAGTAGCTTACTAAGGGTAGAGGCATTCAAGTAATTGTGAAAGCATACTAATGAATATGTGTGTTATTTTAATTGATTCTCAAAGTACTGTTCTGAAATAGGCAGGATAGATATTTGTGAACCCAGCTAGTCATTTAAGTATGACTGAACTATGTCCCTGGAATGAGTTGTTCAGGGTCAGCTGGGAGCTACGCGGATTGGACCCTGTTCTCAGTGACCTATCCTGTGGTTAGAGAAGATCATTACTCCAACCATGGAGCTGAGGAGGTAGATGTTGATTGAACTTTTCTAAGAACCACATAGCTAGTAAGCGTTGTAGCAACCCTAGAAAGCTAGATTTGACCCCGCCCAAGATCTGATGGTCACACACACAAACACATACACACCCTCACAAGGATATGAAGTGGCCTATTACTTACATAATTGAGTTCTCCAGCAAAAATCAGGACGGCTTCCCAGGAGCAAGGAGAGGAGACTGACTTCTGCTGCTTTTACTGTGATGAGGGAGTGGGACCTGGGGGAGAATTCTGTGTCTGGACCGGGGTTGCTTGGTGCGTGCCTCACCCACATCAAGGAAAAGAACATTCATGGTTTCTTACTAGCCTTCCCAGAAGAGGAATGGGAGGGAGTGAAATTTAAAAGTCATCTGCAGGCAAAGGTTAAAAATTGAATCAGTCTTCCTATTACAATTAATTGATGATTGACGTGTACCAGTTTTAATTTAACTTAATTTGAATTTGTTCAAGAAAGCTATTTGTGACTGAGGTCTTCAGCCTAATCTAGTAAGGAAGGTGTTGGTAATATCTGGGACACTAAAGAGCTTTAAGGAGTGTCTTGGTGAGACCTTGTATTATGGTATAAATAGTGTACCTTTGGAATATTGTAGACATGTTCTTGGCCTTCATTTATGCTTTGAGTATCTTTGAAACAAGGGTATGTGAGAGGTATTTATCCTAAAGGGAGCAGGTCTCAGTCAGGATCTTTAAAATTTATAAAAGTATATAGATGGAGCCAGTTGTTGGCCAGAACATGTTAGTGTTAAGATGATTCCCAAAGTTCAGGCAAATGTGCTGACATTTGGGTCCTGTCCTTTATCAGGGACATCCTGATTAGAGGATGAAAAGCATCATTTTTCTAGATAAGTCCTTTACATGTAATGGTTATATTTGATGCTATCCGTGAAATAGTCAAATCCCATTGCTGTTTACTTAGGCAAACCCAAGTTACTCTTCAGGTAGACAAAGGTTCATAATAGTGATGACTCCTTCGAGAACCATAGCATTTGTCTAGATGACTTCAGTTACCTCGATGAGAACAGGAGAAGCCTGTGACAGATGTGCCAGGAGACCCAGATTTGCCTCAGTTAGAATCTTGCCTGTAAAATTTGCAACTGAAGGCAGGGCTGTTGAGATACTCTGTAAATAGCCAGGTAAATGTATGATATTGTCTGGCAGCGAAGGCATAGTGACCAATGGACAAGGTATAGGACACATTAGCCCAATCTATAATAACAAAATAGTTATGACTTGCTGGTTAGATAACCCGCGATTCCAGTAGTGTTGGATGTAGGGGCCTGTAGCATAGAAGATGCAGGAAGCAACTTAGGTACCACTGTCAGGGCACAGTGGGGTGTTAAATTGAAAAGCAGAAGGAATAACCCTTCTTTTGCTGGTTAGGTCTTAGGTTCAATCCTGGGAGCACTATTTTAATTGGGGGTTGGTGATGGTGGTTTTTGGGAGTAGGGTCTCAATTTCTCAAAAGGAAATTTGTAAACTCAGAGACTTTAAATTTGTGATCTATTGGTTCAGAGTATATGTGACTACTTTGAGTATTTTAGGGAAATATAGATTATTTTCATGGAGAATTTAGGCAAGCAATTATTTTGATGCTTCAGGTAAAGTTGTTATTATTTTTTATGTGTTTTTTTAATGTGTTTGTTTTTGAGACAGGGTCTCTCTATGTACTTCAGGCAGGCCTTGAACTCACTATGTAGGCCATACTGTCCTCAACTTTTCTGTGATCCTTTTGCCTTAACCTCCTGGTTACTGGTATTACAGCCATGTTCTACCTCACCCAGCTAACTTTTATTATTTTCTATGCAATAATTCCCCTAATATTATAGATGGAATAACTGTAATTTTAAAGCCATGAAGATTTCCCAATTTATGCATTCTAGCAGATGCTGAAATTAATTCAGAACCTATGTTTGTTTTTGTTTTTTGTCTTTTTGAATCTCACTATGCAGCCCAGACTGGTTTAGAACTCCCAGGGATCCTCCTGCTTCAGCCTCCTGGGTGCTGAGAATACAGGCATGTGCTACCACACCCATCCTCAGAACCTATGTTGCAGAGGCACCAAAGTCAATTTTGTCATTTGTTGGACCAATTATTTTAATGTTTCTTGCCAGGTCTAGTTTTGGACTTCTGTTTTGTTCGTTTCCTTCCTCTTCCTGTACCTTGATTCCTGATTTGTTTCTTTCTCTTCTTTTGGGAGATTAATGAAAGTACATGGTGTGAAGGAGATCCTTTCTCCCCAGACATATTTGTAAGTTTCTTCCTCAGAAGAGCCTCAACTCACCAAGTCCAGCGGCTTCCTCACCCCTTTGGTTTCTTCAGTTTTAAGAAGCCTGAGCTCAGGTTGGGTCAACTTACTCCTTTGCTGCACTGAGGTGCTGTGCATGCTCTTCCCTATATCCCTGGGGATGAGGGAGGGACCTTGTGATAACAGACAAAGGTTGCAGCAGTTGCTGTAGCAGAGATGTTTAGGGATTCTGGTGAGGCTGATGCTCCTGTGATGGTGTTCCTTACCTCTCTTTTCTCTCTCTTTCAATTTCTTAGCAATAGCTCTTTCTATAAGCAACCACCCAATGGTCTCATATCTAGCACAAAGTCTAATCACTGCGATGAGCTATGTGTGGATTGGAGGCCAGTGTTTGATTGAGACATCTGATTGCTTCATTTTAACTCTGTTTGCGTAAACGAGACCTTATTTAGTAATTCCTCTATTGGTAGCAGTAGTATTACAGACATTCTTGGCTCCATGTGTATATTAATTTTCTGGATTGTAGCATATATCTACGTTAGACCCTACTGGGCATTATAGATTGTTTTCCAAGGTGATTGTACCAACCAGTGCTCCTGACACATGGTATATTTATAATGTCACCTTCTGTAGACTAAGAATTTTTTAAAATTCGTGTTTGTATCTGTAGTGTCAACTAACCTACCTGACAGGTAATGATAATTGGTAGATGTTTGTTACAGCATAGGTGATGAAGTATAGAAACCAAAGCATTAATTTTCTATCTTATAAAAATTTAAGCATTTTCCTTTAAAAAGTAACTTACATGTTTTAAATGTTCTTCTGCCCTTAAAATTGGCATGTTGTAATAAATAATTTAAATTGGTTGATGCTTGTTTCCAGGTAATAAACGAAGGACATTTAAGCCTTGCTGCTGAGTTACAGGAAGAAACAGAGGAAAACCCAAGGCCAGCTGTGGATGAAAATAATACAGTGTCAGCTAAAAAACAGGGACCACATTTACACAACTGGAGTGGTGACTGGAGCTTTTGGGTAATATTTTTTCTGTTATATATCTTCATTTTAATCTTACATTCTTAATTCTACAACAGTTCATATAATACTTATATGTTTTCTTATTAGCTTCTAGGATTTTAGATATTCCAACTTTAGAGTCTTACAGAAATTTTTTATTATGTTCTCCTACCACTAGAATGCACTATTGTCTGTTTTGAGGGAATAGAATTAGCTGCTTTGCTTTCCTTGTGGGAAAACCCAGACTACAGGATCAGATTCCATTTCCAGATGTGTTTTTAACTATATGGGCAAGAAACTAACTTTATGTAAACCATATTTCTAAATATTTTTGAGAAACCAGCTATTTTATGTTAAGCAAAGGGAAGTCAGAGGTCTTAAGTTCTGTTGCAGTGTAATTACTGGTTGTGTAACCGGGATGCGCCTCAGGTTTCCCCAGTGTGAAATGAGATGGCAGCTTGGTAAGTGCCTTGAGATAGGAGGCCTTTA
>PVKA01000098.1:218909-271088 GCA_004027165.1 Ctenomys sociabilis | reverse complement strand
CTGTGAGAGCTTGAGAGAAAGTTTTCTCTCATGTGACTCTCCCCAGGCACACTATAGAACTTCAATCTCTTTCCTCTGTGGCTCCATAATCTCCTTGTTCAGAAAATTTGGAGCTCAACTGAGTCTTATGATGTTGCAGTACAGGTTCTCCTATGTCCTGAGTCTTCGCTGACCTTCAAAAGCTAGGGCCAAAATGTTGGCTGGCCTTGTGGCTCTTCTATTTCTCCAACTCTGATTTGTGAACTTAGTTTGTTAACCATCCAGAAGAAAAGCTGATTAGTATTCTGTAGCATATGCCATTCTCTTTGCCTTATCTGACTCAATTGATTTTAGTTGTTGTTGTACGTTTCCTTTTGTATTTCTGCTTTTCACTTGTTATACTAGGGAGACTATATGATATTTACACATGTGTGTCTGGTTTATTTCACTTATGAGTATATGTTTAAGTGGCATCCACTTCAGTATAAATGCTTCAAACTTATCATTCTTAAAAGCTGAGTAACACTCCATTATATAGAAATACCACATCTTTTTCAACCATTCCTCATGTGATGGACATCTTGGTTGTTTCCAAGATTTTGTTATCACACATTGCGCTGCTATAAACATAGGTACACATATATCACTACGATACAATGTTTTCAGATTCTTTGGGAAAATTCCCAGTAGGGGGATAGCCAGCTTGAATGGGATTTCTAGTCCTACTCTTTTGAGGAGTTTCCACACTGACCTCCACAATGGTTGTACTAGTCTACATTCCCACCAGCAGTGGAGAAGTGTTCCCTTTTCCCCACATCCTCTCCAACATTTGTTGTTGGTTGATTTCCTTATGATAGCCTTTCTTTCTGGAGTGAGATGGTATCTCAGTGTTTTTATTTGCATTTCATGGATGACTAGTGATGTGGAGCATTTTTTCATATATTTATTCGTTTCTTTAATTTCATCTTCTGAGAAGTGTGTATTCATCTTAGATGCCCATTTTTGAATTAGGTCTTTAAATTTGAGGGCCCTGTTATATCTTAGTTCTTTATATATTCTAGACAGTAGACCTCTGTCTGACTGCTTGTTATTTAGGATTTTTTCAAAATTTGTGGGTTGTCATTTCACTCTGTTGACAATTTCTTTTGACATGCAGAAGCTCCTTAAGAAGAGTTGATCCCAGTTGTTGATTCTTTCAAGTGCTTCCCATGCGAATATATGTTTGTTCATGAACTCTTTACCTACCCCTATGTCTTCAAGAGTTCCTCCTACTTTCTCTTCCAGGAAATTGAGTTTTTCTGTTTTAATGTTTAGATCTTTAATCCATTTTGACTTTAACTTAGTGCATGGTGATAGAGCTGGGTCAAGTTTTAGTTTTTGGCATGTAGAAAGCCATGCTTTCCAGCACCATTTGTTAAAGAGGCTATCTTTCTTCCAGTGAGCTTGTTTAGCCCCTTTGTCAAAGATCAGATGGCTGAGTGTGATTGTAGATGCCTCTTCATCTTCTAATCTATTCCACTGATTCTCAGGTCTATTTTGTTGCCAATATCATATGGATTTTATCACAGTGGCTTTGTAGTATAATTTTAAGTCAGGGATTGTGATGCCTCCTGCCTTGCCTTGATTGGCCAAGATTGCCTTTGCTTTTCTAGGTCATTTGTGGTTCCAAATAAATTTTAAGAATGATTTCTCTAGGTCTGGGAGGTATGTTGGTGGCAGTTTGATAGGGATTGCATTAAATCTGTACAGCAATTTTGGGAGTATGGCCATCTTCACGATGTTGGTTCTTCCTATCCAGGAGCATGGAATATCTTTCCATTTTCTGAAATCCTCTATAATCTCTTTTCTTAGAGTGTTGTAATCTTCCATGAAAAGATCTTTGACTTCCTTGGTTAAGTGAATCCCAAGGTATTTCATTTTCTGCAGTGCTATTGTAAAAGGTATTGTTTCTATTGTTTCCTTTTCAGTGTGCTTGTTATCTGTGTAGAGGAATGCTATTGACTTTTGAATATTGATTTTGTATCCTGCTATGCTACTGAATTTCCCTATCAGTTCTAGTAGCTTCTTGGTGGAATTTTTGGAGTCTTCCAAGTAAAGTATCATGTCATCTGCAAATAGTGATAATTTAACTTCTTCTTTACCTATCCTTACTCCCTTTATTTCTCCCTCTTTTCTAATGGCTGTTGCTAAGGATTCCAAGACTATATTAAATAGAAGAGGTGATAGAGGACATCCTTGTCTTGTACCTGATTTAAGAGTAAAAGATTTCAGTTTTTCCCCATTTAGGATTATATGAACTTTTGGGTTGTCATAGGTGGCTTTTATCAAGTTAAGATATAGTCCATCCATTCTAATTTTCTGTAGGACCTTGAACATGAATGAGTGTTGGACTTTGTCAAAGGCTTTCCCTGCATCAATTGAGATGATCATGTGGTTTTTAGATTTCAGTCTATTAATATAGTGTATTACATTTATAGATTTTCAAATATTGAACCATCCTTGCATCCCTGGGATGAATCCTACCTGGTCATGGTGTATGATCTTCTTGATGATTTGCTGTATTCTATTTTCCAGGATTTTGTTGAGTATTTTTGCATCTTTGTTTATAAGGGAGATTGGCCTGTAGTTCTCCTTTTTGGTTGTGTCTTTCCCTGGTTTTGGAATCAGTATTATACTTGCCTCCAGAAATGATTTTGGGAGGACTGTTTCCTTTTCAATTTCATTGAAGAGTTTGTGGAGTGTGGGGATTATATCTTCTATAAATTTCTTGTAGAATTCAGCTGTGAATCCATGAGGACCTGGACTTTTCTTTGTTGGTAGGCTTTTTATTGCGCTTCGTATTTCATTGGCTGTTATCAGCTTATTGAGAGTTGTTATATCTTCTTGATTCAGTTTTGGTAATTTGTACCTTTTGAGGAATCTGTTCATTTCTTCTGTGTCTTCTATTCTGTGAGTGTAAAGATTCTCAAAGTAACTATTGATAATCTTCAGAATTTCCTCTGGGTCTGTCGTGATTTCACCCTTTTCATTCCTTATCGCTTGTACTTGAATTTTCTTTTGCCTCTTTTTAATGAGGTTGGAAAGAGGCTTATTTACTTTATTTAGTTTTTCAAAGAACCAGCTTTTTGATTTGTGGATTCTTTGAACTGATTTCTTCATCTCAATTTAATTAATTTCTGCTCTAATCTTTATGATTTCTTCCTGTCTTTGCGCTCTGGATTTTGTTTGCTCTTCTTTTTCTAGTTGTTGGAGGTGCAACATTAGGGTGCTAATTTGTTCCCGTTCTGTTTTCCTAATGTGTGAGTTCATAGCTGTGATTTTCCCTCTAAGAACTGCTTTCATCACATCCCATAAATTCCGGTAAGTTGTACTTGAAGTTTCATTGAATTGTAGATATTGTTGAATTTCTTCTGTGACCCATTGATTGCTGAGTACGGTGTTGTTTAGTTTCCAAGAATTTAGTGGGTTTTTCTGTTGTCATTTATTTCCAGTTTCATTGCACTGTGGTCAGATAGTATGTATGGGATAATTTCTATTTTCTTGCATATACTTAGGCATGACCTCAGGACTAGTATGTGGTCTATTTTGGAAAATGACCCATATGCAGCTGAATAAAATGTGTATTCAGCTGTGGTTGGGTGGAACATTCTGTATATGTCCACCAGGTCCATTTGTTCCAAGCTCTAGTTCAGTTCTGCTACTTCCTTGCTAATCTTTTGTCTGGTTGATCTATCTTTTTGAGATAAGGGGGTGTTAAGGTCTCCTGTTAAGATTGTGTTATTAGACGTTAAGTTTTTCATGTCCCTTAAGATTTGTCTTACATAGTTGGGTGCTCCTGTGTTTGGTGCATAAATACTTATGAGTGTTACTTCTTGCTCTTGAATTTTTCCCCTGACCAATATATAGTGGCCTTCTTTGCGTTGTTTGATCATTCTTGGTTTGAAGTTGAGACTGTCTGTGAACAGAATTGCTACTCTTGCTTTTTTCTGAGGTGCTGGGGCAGGTAGTATTGTTTTCCATCCTTTGACTTTGACCCTATGAATGTCCTTTTGAGTTAAGTGTGTTTCTTGTATACAGCATATTGTTGGCTTTTGTTTCCTAATCCACTGTGCCAGTCTATTTCTCTCAATTGGTGAATTGAGTCCGTTTACATTGATGGTTATAATTGAAATGTGTTGACTTATGTTTGCCATGATATTTACTTGGTGTTGTTTACTCTTTTGTAACCTGTGTTTAATCGTCTCTCCTGTTTAGTGGGTTCCTTCCATTCTCATTTATGGAGTTCTGGTCATTGTGGTCTCTCTCTAGAATATGTTTCAGCACCCTGTGAAGGGATGGCTTTGTCATCATGGAATTCTTTAATTGTTCTTTGTCTTGGAAGTATTTCACTTCTACATCAAACTTGAAAGAGAGTTTTTCAGGGTATAATAGTCTGGGCTGGAATTTGTTTTCATGTAGGACTTGAAGAACTCTGCTCCATGCTCTCTTTGCCTTCATTGTTTGTGTAGAGAAGTTGGCTGTAATTCTGATGGGTTTTCCTTTGAATGTGAGCTCCTTCTTCTCTCTAGTAGCTTTCAGTATATTATTTTTGTGTTGAATTTCTGGGATCTTAACTGTTATTTGTCTCAGTGTGTTTCTACTTGGGTTGAAGTTATTTGGTGTTCTGTATACTTTGGTGACCTGAATGTTGGATTGTTTCCTCATATTTGGGAGGTTTTCTGCAATTATTTCTCCCCAAATTCTTTTTATATCATTTGTATTGACTCTTTCATTCTCATTGATACCAATTATTCTCACATTGTTCATCTTGGCATCATCTTGCAGGTGATGGATTATTTTTTCCTGCATTCTCGCTGTTTTCAAGAGATCCTTTCTCATGTTTTCACTTGCAGCTCCGGCATCTTCAAGATCTGAAACTCTGTCTTCGCTTTCACTCAGACGGTTTTGTAGACTCGTGATTGATATTTTTAGATCTTCTATATCTCTTTGACTGTATTTCATGTGTTCTATTTCTTTTCTGTATTGCTCATTCAAGGAATCTGTCATATTTCTGATCTCCTCAATTTTTTTATCCATGTCTTTTTTAGAGGTAATTATTAATTCTTTTTCTGCAGTGCTTCTTCTGAGTTGGATTTCCTCTGAATATTTCTGGACTTGTTTCTGTATTTCAGATGCTATGATTTCAAAGAATTCTTTTTTTTCAAAGAATTTCGTTTTTGATTTCAGAACTTATTTCTGCTTTGAGTTCCTCATGATCTCTCTGCTGTTGTTTCTTTGCTTCAGATGCTGTTAGTTCATACATTTCAGCTGGAATAGTGTTCTCTGCACTTGTTCTGGGTGAGCATAGTTTTTCCACCCAATGTTTCTGGAATTCATTCTTTATTTGAGATACTATATATTCAGATATTTCTTTTTTAATTTCAGATATTTCTCGTTTTATTTCCTCTATAGCTTTCTGCTGTTGTTCCTTTGCTGCTGTGTCTGTTAGTTCATTCATTTCAGCTGAGCTAGTGTCCTCTGCCCTTACTGGTGGACTCGAGGTCTGGGATTGCGTTTTTCCCCTTGTCTTTGTCATTTTGTATAGCACTGACCTTTGACCTTTGGTGTAGAGCTTTGGTGCAGCTATAACCTTAGCTTGTTATGAGATTCGGGTGCCAGTCTATTAAGTTTGAGATTATCCAGTTATGCCTATCCTGGATCTAGCTGTTCTGTTCAGTTCCTTTTTTGCTGCAGCTCCTTTGGTTCCCATCTGTTGGTTCCCTGTTCAGGCAAGCACAAACTTAACTGGGATGCAGAGCAAGTAATGAAAATTCCAGGGCCATGGAGATGGCTCAGTGAAATAAGTGCTTCCCTGACAAGCATAAGGGCTTGAGTTCAATCCCCTGTTCCGCAAGAAAAAAATGTTAGTCCTTTGGGGCCGGGAGAGATAGCTCAGTAGAATAAGCACTTGCCTCTTAAGCACGACAGCCTGAGTTCAATCCCCAGTTCCACCAAAAAAAAAAAAAAAAAAAAAAAAAAAGACTGAAAATTCCCCATCTTAGCTGGCTTTGGGATGAGGATCCGGAAAATTGCCGGGGTCATCCCTCCTGTGTCAGGCAGGTCACTCTCTAGGTGGGCGGGCCTGGGCTTTGTTGGATCTTCTGGGCTCAAAAGGATAGTGGATGATCTTATTCACCGAGTAGGCTATACTGGGTCAGCCAGCCTGTGCTGGGTCCAGGTCTATAGGCCGGAACCCGAGAAGGCTGGGAAAGGTCCCTCCGGTGCAGCAGTCCTGGAGCCCTCACAGGCCAGGCTGTGCTGGGTTTCGGGCTGTGGCGTGGGACTGGGGATTGCTGAGAAATGTCCCTCCGGCGTGGCAGGCTTGGAGTTCTCACTCCACGCCAACCTGCACTGGGTCTGGGGCCCTGGGGTGGGACCGGCAATCGCCTGGAAATATTTCTCTGGCACAGTGTGCCTGGTGCTCTCACCGGGCCACGGGGGGTGGGGGGGACAGGGAATCCCTGGGAAATGTCTCTTTGGCAAGGAGGGCCTGGAATTCTACACTCACTGAACTTTGATGCCCAGGGATTCAGGGAAATTCCCACTCGCTCAGCGGGCTTTAGGGCAGGGGATCCAGGGAGGTGCTGGTGAGTGGGTCCTGAGGTTTCAGGCCAGTCACTGGCCTGGAGGGCTTGGGGGCGGGGATCCGGGTAGCGCACGTGGGAAGAAGCCAATGGCTCTCCCTCAGACTCACCACACTCTCACTGATCTGGGAAGCCTGGTGAGTCGTGCAAATTCCCACTTGGTGGGAGAGCTTGGGGTGGGATCCAGGAGGCCACTGGAGTCAGCCGCTGTTTCAGGCTGGTCTCTGGGTGGGCGGGCATGGGCAGGATCGGGTAGGCTGCTGGAGTGGGCCGCGCTGTCTTGGGAGGTCTCTGGCTGGGCGGCATGGCCAGGATCGAGGCTAAAGTTGTTTATATGTACCACAGTGTAAAAAAAAAATACTGAACACATTAAAAACCTTGAAAATTGCCTGAAGAAAAAGAAAATAACCAGTGACTTTTAATGGCTTCTCCTGGTTACCAGCACTATAAAAGACAAAAATCTCATCCAAACAGGTGATAAAATCAGTAACAGACTTTACCAAATTAGACCCACCCATAGAAATACACTATTCACCAACATTTTCCATCAAAAGATTTTCTTTGTTTTAATCTTTGAGGCCCATTTGGTCACAATATGTTATAAACTTTTTTTTTTTTTTGCCTTTTTGAGACAGGGTCTCACTATGCAGTTCAGGCTTTAAGCTCACTTTGTAGCTCAGGCTGGTCTCCAGCTCACAACAATCCTCCCGTCTCAGCCTCCTGAGTGCTGGGATTACAGGCATGCACCACCACGCCCGGCAGGTGTTTTTTACACAATATCATATGTTTGTCTGGCACTATTCTAAAGCTAGTTTATAAGATGAGGAGGACTGAACTCAGGACATTGCACTTGTGAGGCAGGGTCTTATGCCACTGAGATGACTCCCCAGTTCTGCATTTTCTATTCTAGTCCATTGATCCACAAGTCTGTTTTTTGCCAAGAGCATACTGTTTATATCACTGTAGTTTTGTAACATAACTTGAAGTCTGGGATTACAGTGCCCTCTGCCTTTCCCTTGTTTTCCAGAATTGCTTTTGCTATTTGAAATCTCTTTTGGCTCCATATGAATTTTTGATTTGCTTTTTCTAGTCCTATGAGAAATGTTATTAACATTTTGATTGAGATTACAATAAATCTACAAATATTTAATAAATAAATAGTGTTGGGAAAACTGGCTATCCACATGCAGAAGGCTAAATTTAAACCTACGTCTCTCACTGTGTACTAAAATAAAACCAAAATAGATCAATGAGCCAAATGTTAAACAGAAACACTTAACCCACTGGATGATAAAATAGATGATGCTCTTGAAGTCATATGACTAGGCAAGCATTACCTGAACAGAACCTTGGTTGCACGGGAAATAGTGCCAAGAACTGACAAGTGAAATCATATCAAGTTAAAAAGTGAAATCATATCAATACAGCAAAAGAAACTGCTAACAGAGTAAGAAGACAACTGATAGTGTGAGGAAAAAGTTTTTCCAGGTATTCCTCAGAATGAGCACTAATATGCAGTATATATAAAGAACTAAAAATAATTAGACTGTCTAAAATAAATGACCCAATAAAAAACTGACAGCTGTAACTAATAGACACTTCTCTGAAGAAGTGCAAATGGCCAGTAAATACATGAATAAATATTCAGCATCATTGGCCATTAGAGAAATGCAAATTAAAACATCACTGAGACTATCTTACTCCATAAAGATTGGTTATCATTGAGAAATCAAATAACAACAAATATTAGTAAGACTGCATGGAAAAGGAGCCATTCCTCATTGTTGGAGAGAATGTAGACTATCATAATCACTATGAAAATCAGTATAAGTATGGAAATTCCTCAGGAAACTAAAATTAGAAATTCTGTTTCACCTACATACTGTCTGTCCTCCAACATATTTTCCCAAGAGTTAAAAACATCATACTACAATGATACATGCATATTCGTGTTTATACCAGCTTATACAATTTATAATAGTTAAATCTTGGAAGCAGCCTATGTATCCATCAATAGATGAATGCATAAAGAAAGTGTGCTATTTATACACAAAGGAGTACCTCTGTGCCATAGAGGGTAAATTTAAGCCATTTGTAGGAGAGTAGGTACACCTTGAGATTGTAACATTAAGTGAAATAAATGAGACAAGCTTAGACGAGAAATCCAAAGTATAAATTAAGCATTAAACAAATGATAGATCTTTCTCAAGGGGAAAGGAGATCAAGCAATGGTAGCAGCGGTGGGGAGTAAAGAGGAGGAACGGGGATGAAAAGAGATGTTAAGTTGTGCGGTGGCACTGCACCAGCTCCACTCAGGGATGAACGTTGGGTACTGCGAACATGTGCTAGCAAAACATTTTGTAAATCTCACAAATAATATTATCTAAAACATTCTAGCAACTCTTAAAGTTAACAAGAATGATACTAACAACTCAGCTTTTTATTTTATGAAAAAAAATTCACAATAAAATATTAGAATAAAAAGTTAACATGCCACATATCATTATCTTTAAAGTAATTATTCAGGATGCAAGACGAGACAAAAAAGATCCTGTCTTAAAAAATGAAACAGATAGTACCACAAAACTTTCTTTTCCATGAACTAAGACAAAGTAGTAGTATAAATGAAACATATCATGATTAATATTAAAATATTTTTGATATACTGGATAGGCAATTTGGCAATGATTTGAACTTTTTCCTACATCCTATTTATGTACCCTATATATGTATATAGTCTTTCACATAAGAGGAGCCATAAGATATTTAGGGTAATATGTCTGACTTATTTCACTTAATATTGTGCTCTCAAGTTGCACCCATTTACCTATGAATGCCTTAAGTTTATCTTCCTGTTCAGCAGAGTAGTACTCCATTTGTGTAAATACCACATATTCATTATGCATTCATCTGTTTATGGATGGGCAGAGAGGGCTGGCCAAATAGCTCAGTAGATTAAAGCACCTGCAAGCAGGCACAGGGGCTGGGGGATTCTATCCCTGGGCCTGCCCCCAGGGCATGCTGACATGGCAATTGAGGCTGGGCATGGTGGCTCGCACCTGTAATCCCAACTCTTGGGAGGCTGTAAACAGGCAGATCACGACTAGTCCAATCTAGTAGTCAGACCCTGAACACCCTGTAGACCCTTCCCTAAGAAAGAAAGAAATGGGCAGAGGATCTGAACAGAACCCCAAAGAAGATATACTTCTGACAATAGCATATGAAGACACAGCATTATATATTATTAAAATGGCCAAAATTCAAAGCACTGACACCAAATGCTGATGAGGGTGTAGAACAGCTGAAGCTGTTATTTAAACTTGGCGAGAGTACAGACTGTCACACCACCTTGACAAATAATTTGGCACCTTTTTATAGAATTAAAATGTTTTCATAATTGTAGGATAATTGGTACACCTTGAGATTGTAACATTAAGTAAAATAAATAAGACAGAAGCTTATATGAAAATGTTTATAAAATTCAATCCAACAATCATGGTTTTAGTATTTATCCAAATGAATGGAAGTCTTTTGTCCACACACAAACAAATATTTTCACATGTTTTGTTTACATGCTTATCCAAACTTAGGAGCAACCACAATACCATTCAGTAGGTAAACCCATGGATAAGTTGTGGTCTAGCCAGACACTGAAATAGCATTCAGTTCTACAGAGGGGAGCTAAAGGTATGAATAGGAGGAACCTTATTCCATAACAATAAATGAATAAAGCCAGTCTGACATGGCTAGACCCTGTATGACTCATTACTTGAAATTCTGGAACAGGCAAAACTATGGAGACAGTGTAAAAATCAGTTATTGCTCAGGGTTGGGTTAGCAAGGATGAATAACAGAATAGAGATGTTTGGATTCTAGGACTACTGCGTGTGATGGCAAAATGATGAATATAAGTCATCACATGTTTATTAAGGCCCATAGGATATGCAGCCCTGAGAGTAACTATATAACACAGACTGGACAACGGACTTCGGTGATTGTAACATCTGCCACTCTGGAATGCCGGTAGGGATGTTATGAATGGGGCTGGGCAATGATGAGCAAGAGTGTGGGAGCTCACTGGACTTTCTACTCAATTTCTCTGTAAGCTGAAAACTCCTCTAAAAATAGTCTATTAAAAATGGTCCCAGATGTATTGGGGGAGAGAACAGTTTGTTAAATACCAGTGTGACTCCCCACCCTGTTGTATTTCCCTTTGGCATTGCCTGGCCTAGAATCAAACACAGCCTGAAACCCAGATGTAATACTGGATGTAAATAGAGATAATTGTAAAAGAAACCCTTAATGCAAAGAACAGGAATGTGTAAGGGGGGGATATGTGTTTACATCATCTTTCCACCTCCCTCTGTGCAGTCCCACAGACCTATGCAACAATGGTACCTGGAAAGATACCTAATACTCTGAGGGAGAAAATCTCTGAGTAAAGGAACATGAACTCAAAAATGTAGGGAAATCCCTATGGCTTCTGTGTCCCTCCTCTGTCCTCTATTGGCTCCAGGGCAGATATCGCTGCAGGAAGTACATGACCAAGCAGTACTATGATCCCCATATTGCAGTCAGAAACCCAGAATGTTGACTTTAGGCAGAAGAGACTTCTAACAGTTTGGGGATAGGATATTGCACAAAGTTCTAGTAGGTCGTGGACACGGACAGTGTCCATGACACTTATTGGTGGCCAGGTGTCACTTGTGGGGCTAAGCTACTGCTATTTGCTTGATAATCATCTTTTAGACCCAGATAGAATCATGACCCATAGGGTGGAGGAGAAGTCCATTTTTAGAGTGTGCTGATGGGAATATTTTGCTGCTATATACAAAAGAAGAACTGAAAGACTGCTTTTGTAGGTCTCTTTTTCTCCTGTGTTTGTTTGCCCCATTTGGTGGGTTCCTTCCGTTCTCATTCATGGAGGTGTGGTCATTTTGATTCTTCTCTAGAATATTTTTTAGTAGTCTCCGTGGTCTTGGCTTTGTCATCATGAAATTCTTTAGTTGTTCTTTGTCATGGAAGTATTTCACTTCTCCATCAAACTTGAGAGTTTTGCAGGGTATAACAGTTTGGGTTGGAATTTATTTTCTTGCAAGACTTGTAGTACTTTCCTCCATGCTCTTCTTGACTTGATGGTTTGTCAAGAGAAATCTGCTGTTATTCTGATGGGTTTTCCTTTAAATGTGATCTGTTTCTTTTCTCTAGTACCTTTTAGTATATGGTTCCTGTGCTGATTTTCTGGGATCTTGATTGTTATACTGCTGGGTGTGTTTTTAATTGGGTTGATGTTATTTGAAGTTCTATATGCTTCAGTTATCTGAATGTCAGATTATTTCCCCATATTTGGGAAGTCTTCTGTTATTACTTCTGCCCATATTCTTTTTATATCATTTGTATTGACTCCTTTCTCATTGATGCCTATTAGTCTTATGTTGTTCATCTTTGCATCATCTTGCGGAATTATTTTTTCCTGCATCCTAGTGGTTTTTAAGAGAGCTTTATCTTTTCACTAGCTGCAAAGATGTCTTCAAGGTCTGAAAGTCTTTTTTTTTTTTTTTTTTTGGAACTCAGACCCTTGCACTTGCCAGGCAAGCACTTATTCTACTGTGCTATCTCCCTGGCCCTTGAAAGTTTATTTTCACTTTCATTCAAACAGTTTTGCCAGGTTGTGGTTGAGGTTTTGATTTCCTGTATAGCACTTTGAGTCTGCTCCATGTATCCTATTTCTTTCCAATATTGCTCATTGAAGGATTCCATCATTTTTCTATTTTTATCACTGTCTTCTTTAGAAGCACTTAGTACTTTTTTCATTACAGTTATCATTTCTTTTTTTACTTCAGAAATCATTTATTTTTTTAAAAATAATTTTATTGAGAAAGAAGTGACAATGAGATAGTTTCAAAACAGGTTAGTAGTACAGTTACTATAATTGATACATTGCATATTGTTATCTTTGTAGTAGTTATTCCTAGTACAAGATGCAGACATGATATCTTGTCTAAACACTATTAGTTCAAAACTTTCTTTTCATTGAACTAAGAAAAAGTAGCTGCATATCTATGCTATTTTGTATATACAGATATATATGCATATTTTTTCACTACAAAATGGTCCTTCATTTATATTCTCTTTTTTGTTTGCTTTTGTTAGAGATGTGTATTCCATTGCCATTTAAATATTGAAAGTGCATGAATTCAGCAGAGTAATCCAATATAGTCCAGTAGTCTATAATAGTAGGAGGTCATCTGTGACTGGCAGTATCAGAGGTTGTTGACTTGAGCTTTCTACAGTTCAGCATTTTAATGTGACTTTACTTTTATACCTTGTTTTTATACTTTTCTGCTGTATGGTTGAGGCCAAGATAAAGCAAGATATGTATAACAAAAAATGTAACTTTTGTATCTGACAAGATCAGTCAAATACCCTCAGGACTTACCCTTAAACCCTGTACAGCAGTTTGTATATCTTTTGTCAGTGTCAGACATGTGGATGAGTCATGGCCATTGCTTGACCAGTTTGCTCTCCGTGAAAACCTGAGAGAATGTTTTCTCTCCAGGTACAGAGATTATTTCTGATCTGATTTCCTCTATTCTGCAGTTGTTTTTTTTACTTCAGACACTATTATTTCAGGAGTGTGACTTCTAATTTCTTTTATGCTATTGTCCTCTGCATTTGTTCTGGATGGGCTCAGGGCCTAAGACTGCATTTTGCTCCTTCTCTTTGTCATTTTTTATAGCACTGGCTTCTGACTTTTGGTGTAGAACTTTGATAGAGTTGCTACTTTAGCATGAGATCCAGATCTACCAAGTTCAAACTCATCCAGGTATATGTGGCTTGAGTCTGGCTGCTGTGCTCCACTTCTTCCTGTGGCAGCCTTTGGAAATGAACATGCTGTGCCATTCTGGCAAGATGTTCAGCTCCTGGATCAACTGGGAAGGTCTTGCCCCTAGCCTCTCTGCAAGGAATTTTGCTGCAGTGTTTCACACTGGGTGGAGGCAGTTCTACTCACACCCAAGCCTGGGCTCTGGGTCGAATGAGCATCTGACAGGCCCTGGGCAGTCTCACTCACATGCTGGGCCTGGGCTCTGAGTCAAATCAGTCTTTTTGTTTTAATATTTAAGTATTTGATTCATTTGACTTTAGTTTAGTGCATAATGGTAGACATGGGTCTAATATTAGCCTTCTGCATGTGGAAAGCCAGTTTTTCTAGCACCATTTATTAAAGATGTTATATTTCTCCCAGTGTTCATGTTTGGCCCCTTTGTAAAAGGTGAGGTGGCTGAATGTGTAGTTGTATCTGCATCTTCTGATGTATTCCATTGATCCTCAGGTCTGTTTTATTGCCAGTATCATGTTGATTTTGTCATAGTAACTTTGTAGTATAACTTCAAATGCCTCCTGCATTTCCTTTGTAGCTCAGAATTGTTTTTGTTATTCTAGGTGTCTTCTGATTCCAGATGAATTTGAGTAATATTTTCTTGAGATCTGTGAGGTATATGAATGGTATTTTAATTGGTATTGCATTGAAACTGTATAACAATTTTGAGAGTAGGCAATTTTCACAGTGTTGGTTCTTTGATCCATGAGCAAGGAGTATTTTTCCAGATTCTGAGATCCTTTTTAATCTGTTTGTACAGAGTACTGTACTTTTCACTGTATAAATCTTTTACTTCCTTTCTTAGATTGATTCCTCAGCATTGCATCTTTTAGATGGTTTTGTGAAAGGCATGTTTTCCCTAATTCCTCTTTTGGTGTGTTTGTTGTTTGTGTACATAACTGCTATTGATTTTTGAGTGTTGACCTTGTATCTAGATATGCTCTTAAATTTGGTCATTAAATCTATAAGTGTCTTGGTGGAATTTTGGGATCATCTACATAGACTATCATGTCATCTATGAATAATGATAATTTCACATTTTTATTTTCTATTCTTGTGCTTTTTATTTCTTTCTCTTGTCTAATTTCTCTGGCTAATGTTTCCAGAATTATATTGAATAGGAGTGGAAAGTAGACATCATTATCTTGTTTGGGATTTAAAGTGAAGGTTTACAGTTTTTTTCTATGTAGTATGATGTTGGCTATTGGTTTTTCATAGATGACTTTTATTAGATTGAGGTAAAGACCATCTATTCTGTTTCTGTAGGGTTCTTACATTAATGAGTGTTGGAATTTGTCAAAAGCTTTTAATGAATCTCTTAAGAAGATCATGTGATTTTTGTCTTTGGCTCTGTTGATGTGATGAATTACATTTATTGATTTGTGTATATTGAACTATCCTTGCATTCCTGGGATGCTTTCCACTTGGTCTTGGTGTACAATCTTCTTGATGATTTGGTGCATTCTGTTTGTTAGTATTTTGTTAAGGATTTTTGCACCTATGTTCATTAAGATTAACCTATAGTTCTTTTTTTTTTTTTTTTTTGGTTGGAATTTTCTCTGGATTTAGTATGAGAGTAATACTTGCCTCCAAGAATATGTTTTGGAGAATTGTTTCCCTTTCAAATTCATTGAACGGCTTGAGAAAAGTTGGTGTTAAATCTTCTTTAATTTCTTTTTGAGTTCAGGTGTGAATCTATCAGGACCCAGGCTTTCTGTGTTGGTAAGATTTTAATTACACTTTCAATTTCATTGGCTGATATTGGGTTATTCAAAATTTTTATATCTTTGAAATTCAGCGTTGGTTATCCATGTATATCTAGGAATCTTCCCATTTCTTCTCTGTTTTCCATCCTGTACAAGATTTTTGAAGTAGGTATTGATGGTCTTCGGAATTTCTACAGGATCTGTAGTGATTTCACCCTTTTCTTTTCTTATTGCATGAATTTGAGTTTTTTCCTGTCATTTTTAAAAAATAAGGTTGGCTAGGGGTTTATCAATTTTATTTATTCTTTCAAAACCCGCCACTTCTAATCATTAATTCTTTGTATTGTTTTCTTTACTTCCATTGCATTAATTTCTGCTCTTATCTTTGTAATTTCTTGTCTTCTTTGGGCATGAGGGTTGACTTATTCTTCTTTTTCTATGAGTTAAAGTGCAGCATAAAGTTGTTTACTTGGGTGTGCTCTGCTTTCCTGTTATGAGAGTCTTTTTTTTTTTTTCTTTTTCTTTTGTATTTTAGGGAAGTGTCTACAGGATGTTCAGGGTCTCACTACTAGTTTGGACTCATAGTGATCCACCTGTTTACAGCCTCCCAAGAGTTGGGATTATAGGCACATGCCACCACACCCAGTCTCAATTGCCATCTCAGCATGCTCTGGGGGCGAGATTGGCTTGGCAGGCCTGGGGATTGAACCCCTGGCCCCTGCTTGCAGGTGCTTCAATCTGCTGAGCTATTTGGCTGCTCCCTTGAGAATCTACTACTATAAATTTCCTTCTTAAGAATGTTTTCATTGCACTCCACAGGTTCTGTTAAGTTGTATCTTCATTTTTGTTTAATGTAAATATTGTTTAATTTCTTCTTTAATTTAATCTGTGACCCATTGATTGTTCAGGAGGGTGTTATTTAATTTCTGTGTGTTTATGGAGTGTTTGTGATATCTTTTGTCAATAATTTCCAGTTTGATTGCACTATAATTAGATAATATGCATGGCATAATTTCAGTTTCTTTACATTTATTTAAGCATGTTTTATGTGCTAGTATAGGGTCTGTTTTGGGGAATTTCCCATGTGCAGCTGAGAAGAATTCGATGTTGTTGGGTGGAACATTCTGTGAAGGTCTACTAAGTCCATTTCTTTACAAGTTTGGTTTAGTTCTGTTATTCCTTTGCTGATTTTTGCCTAGTAGATCTATCTCTCTGTGACAGTGGGGTGTTAATGTCTCCCATTACAACTGTTTTTGTTGTTCATTTAATTTTTCATATCTTTTAAAATTTGTCTTATATATTTGGGTACTCTACATATATATTTATGGTTGTTATCTCTTCCTCTTGAAGTTTTCCTCTAACAAGTACATAGTGACCTTCCTTATCTCTTTTAATCATTCTTGGTTTGAAGTTCACATTGTCAGCAACCAAAATAGCTACCACTGCTTTTTTTCTGGGCTCCTACCAGATGAAGCATTGCTTCTCATCCTTTGACTTTCAGTCTATGAATTTCCTTTTGAGTTAAATGTGTTTCTTGCACTGAGAAACATGACAGGCAAGACCATTCACTTATACACACTAGATGGGTAAGACAATGATCCTGAGAAACATCAGGAGATTTTTGAACTGGAAGTTAAGTGGAAGGATTCTCACCCCGACTAACTATATATGCTGATTCCTGTGAACCAGGCAACTGCACTGAATTTAACAAAGTGTAATAGAAGGGTCACACTCCAAATGCCTGCCATTCTGGTCTTCTAAATATGTCCTTCTTATCATGACATACCAGCTGTTACTCTACTGCCCTTTTTTAAAGGATAGTAAATGGAAAATGAGACAAAAAAAGTCACAGGACAGTCATACTACAATGCTACTATGCTGTATATGGATGGATTTCTAAATATCTATGTAAATATATGTAAGTGTTCATTCCTATTTTTTAATTTTCTTTTCTTCTTCATATTCTGCATGGACTTAGAGTTTAGTATCTCAATACTTGATGGAAAATACACGTTCCATGTTATGCCTATGATGTCTGATATTTAGACTAATAGTGTGGGTAAATTGAACTGCATATGTTGAAGGGTAATAATAAACTTCTGTTCTGGAGGGTTAACATCCTAAGTTTGCAAATCAAAAACTGGAGAAAAAGAAAGGCTGGAAGGTCAGCCAACATTTTGGCTCTAGCCTTTCTAGGTCAGTGAAGACTCAGTACATAGGAGAACCTATACTGTAACATCATGTAACTCAGTAGTGCCTCAAATTTTCTGATCAAGGAGATTATGGGGCCACAGAGGAATGTGATCGATGATGTATAGTGTGCCTAAAGAGAGTCACATGGAGAGAAAACTTTCGCTCAGGCTTCCACAGAGGGCAAATTGGTCAAGCAATGGCCATGACTCATCCACATGGCTGATGCTGACAAGCGATCTACAAAGTGCGGTACAGGTTACAGGATAAACATTGAAGATACCTGACTGACCTTATCTGATACAAAAGTTACATTTTTTTGTTATATAGGTCTTGCTTTAACTCGGTCTTAACCATCCAGCAGAAAAGTATAAAAAAGGAGGTATATAAAGTAAAGTTATATTGATACAATGAGCTGTGAATGGCTCAAGTCAACAATTTCTGTGGATAACCCACTTCTATTGTGGACTGCTGATCTGTGTTGGATTGTTTTATTTAAATATATATGTATATATATATATGAAATTAGCCACTCATATTTTGAAAATCTGTAACATATGTATCATATGTTACCCTGTTTATGTCATTTGTTCTCTTTGTTTTTGCTTCTATTTTTCACTCTTCAAGTTGAACTACAAATAAATAAATTTTTTAAAATGTGTTTCTTGCATACAACATATTGTTGGATTTTTTTTTTTCTTGATCCACTTAGCTAATCTGCTTCTTTTGACTGGTGAATTGAGGCCATTTACATTAGTGGTTATAACTGATATGTACTAGCTTATTTTTGACTTGCTATTTTCCTTCTGTAGATTCCTTACTTTCTTCCTCTGTTCAATTTCTTGATCTGTTTGGTGGTTTCTTTCTATTGTTGCTCTTCAAGTTGTGCTCCTTTTTTTGTTTTGTTTTGGTCTTTTAGAATAAGTTTCAGTGTTCTTTGTATGGTTAGTTAGATGGTCATGAATTTCCTTAGTTTCTCTTGTCATGGAAATGTTTCATTTCTCCATTAATTTTGAAAGATAGATCTGTAGGATACATCAATCTGGGTTGGAAGTTGTTTTCTTTAGGTACATGGAATGCTTTACTCTAAGGTCCTCTTCACTTGATGGTTTGTGTTAAGAAATCTATTGTGGTTCTGATGGGCTTTCTATTATAAGTAATTTGTTTTTTTTCTCTAACAGCTTTGAATATTATGTTCATTTACTGAATTTACAAGATTTTAAGTATATATGTCAGGGTGTAGATTTATTTTGGTTATCCTCATTGGAGTTGTATACTGCTCCCTTAACTGTACGCCAGATTATTTTCCCATACTTGGAAAATTAACTGCTACAATTTCTGTAAATAGTCTTTTTTATGTTATTTGTGTTGATTCTTTCATTGACATCTATCAGTATTATGTTGTTTTTATTTGCATCATCTTGCAGCTGTTGATTGTTATTTCCTTGTTCTTTGTTATTTTTAATATGTCTTTCTTTTCATGATCACTAAATACAATGGTGTTTCTAAGGTCTGAAATTCTTTCTTCAATTTCTTTCAAGTGGGTTTCCAGCTTTCAGTGATATTCTTAATTTCCTGGATATCTGTTGGAATTTGTTTCACACATTCTAATTCTTTCCTGTATTGTTCGTTTAATGTTTCCATCATTTTTTCTGTTGTCCTCTATTTTTTAAATCCATGCCTTCTTTAGATGTACTGAGCAATTATTTCATGATTGTTGTCATTTCTTTTTCTTTTTTTCTACCTGAGATTATTGTTGATCTGATTTCTCTTCTATAGCCTGATGAAGTTATTATTATTATTTTTTTACTTCATTTGCTAACACTTCAGATGTTTTAAGTGTGCAACTTCCAAGGTCTTGTATGTCCATGTCTCCGAGACTTATTTTGGGTGGGCTGGAGGTCTGAGATTGCCTTTTGCTCCTTTCTGTTGACATTTTGAAACTCTCAATGTTCACTTTGGCTCAACAGGGATAGTAGGGGGCGGGGCACAGATTAAGAAGAATCCCTGGGTGGTGTGTCTGTGGGGGCTGGGTGGGATGACCAAAGCTCCTGCTCTCAGAGATTCAGACTGGCTCCTGTGACAGGGGCAGGGTTAGCCACAGCTCAGGAAGGCTCCTGCAACAGGGATAGTAGGGGGCGGGGCACAGATTAAGAAGGTCCCTGGATGGTGTGTCTGTGGGGGCTGGGTGGGATGACCAAAGCTCCTGCTCTCAGGGATTCAGACTGGCTCCTGTGACAGGGGCAGGGTTAGCCACAGCTCAGGAAGGCTCCTGCAATTCACAAGGCTTCTGCAGTAGGGGAGGTAGGGTAGGGTTTACCAAGGCTTCTGTGATGGGGGGGGGGGCTTGTCACAGCTTAGAGAGCCTCTCTTGATGGTAGGGGTATGGTGGGACAAGGCCTACCAAGGCCTACCTAGGTCTACGTAGGTGTCCAGGGCTCAGTCTGCCTTCCATGATGGTGGGGGTAGTAGGCCAAAGCTCCAAAAATCTCTCACAACAGTGGGGTAGCAGGGTAGGGCTCATTGATGCTCCCTCATTGTTAGGGGTGCTGTAGCTCAGTGAGGCTCCCATGATGTGGGAAAGCAGGGCAGGGCTCACCAGGGCCCCCTTAGCTATCCAAGGCTTAGCCTGCCCTCTGTCTGCTTTATTTTTTAAGGTGCAATACAAATCATTTGTTTTATTTTACTTTATTTATTTATTTATTTAATTTAGTACAGGGTCTGTGAGTCTCACTACATAGATCAGACTTTTTGTGATCCTCCTGTTTTCAGCCTCCCAAGCACTGAGATTACAGGTGTGTACCACTACATCCAGCCTTAATCAATGTATCAGCACACCCCAGGGGCAAGGACAAGCCACCATTTTGAAATATTTTTCTTCCTATATTAGGCATGTAGTGTCACAAATTTCCTGCTTTATCTGCATTGTGAAAGCTCTGATATGTTGTGTTGTCATTTTCATTATGCTCAGAATACTTTATAATTTTGAATTTCATTTATTCTTTTACTGATGAGCTATTTAGAATTTTGTCATTCATTTTTTAGTGCATAATATCATATTTATTTATTTACTTGCTTATATTCTATTCATTTTAATGAGAAAAAAGATAAAATAGCAATGAAAAAGTTTCAAAACAGATTGGTATGACAGTTATAGTAATTAATACATTGCATATTATTGTCTTCATAGTAATTATTCAGAGGCCAATATGTAGACATGATATTTTGCTTAGACAATATTAGTATAAACCTTTTTTCTCATTGAACTAAGAAAAAATAGCTGTATATGTATCCTATCTTGTATATACAAATTTTTTTTACTACAAAATAGTCCTTTGTTTATATCCCTTCTTTTTGTTTTGTTTTGTCAGCAATGAGTGTTCTTATGCAGTTAAAGAAATTGCATTTGGAGAAGTCTTTAAAGGACCTTTACATATTTGAAGTCAGTCTAAAGATTGTAGGTACTTGAATTCAGCAAAATAGCCCAATATAGTCCAATAGTCCATAATAGTAGTGGGGTATCAGCAGAACTGGCAATTGTCAGAAATTGTTGACTTGAGCCTTTTACAGCTCAGCATATAAATATGGCATTACTTTTATACCTCGTGGAAATACTTTTCTGCTGGATGTTTAAGACCAAGTTAAAGCAAGACCTGTATAACTAAAAATGTAAGTTTTGTATCTGACAAGCTCAGTCAAATCCCCTCAGGATCTACCCTTAAACCCTGAACAGCAGTTTGTAGATCCTTTGTCAGTGTCAGCCATGTGGATGAATCTCAGCCATTATTTGACCAATTTTCTCTCTGTGAAAGCCTGAGAGAATGTTTTGTCTCTAGGTGACTCTCCTTAGGCACACTATATATTGTTGATCACTTTCCTCTGTGGCCCCATAATCTTCTTAAACAGAAAATTTGGGACACCACTGAGATATAGGATGTTACAGTACAGTTTTTTTATGTCCTGAATCCTCACTGACATTGAAGGGCTGGGGCCAAAATATTGGGTATCCTTGTACCCCTTTTTTTTTCTCTAATTTTTGGTCTGTGTACTTAAATTACTAACCATCTAGAAGACAAACTTAATGACAGAGGCAGTTGAGCTTAATGTCACTATCTCTCTGAATATCAAACACCTTAGATATAACGTTGAACAAGTATTTTCCAACAATTGTTGATATTCTAAACTTTAAATACCTATAGAATGTGAGAAAAACAATTGAACATTTTTATACAGAAATTTAGAAATCAAACCATATACAACATTGTAGCAGGACAATCCTATGACATTTGTTTTCTTTTATCACTTTTTTTAAAAAACAGACATTTTCTTGGGACTGGGAGATGGCTCAGTAGAATAAGTGCTTGCTTGGCAAGCCCAAGGGCCTGAGTTTAATCCTTGCTTCTGCAAAGAAAACAAAACAAAAATCAAACAAACATTTACTTGAGAGAGAGAGTATAGCAATGATTAATATATTAGCCTATTATTTATCTCTACTGATTTTTCTATTTATTATGTCGATCATTGAAAGAGGGTTCATTTACATTTCTACATACAATGGTTTATCTACTATTTTTCTTACATATCAACAAACTTTTTAAAAATAAATTTCAAAATTGTTTTATAAGTCCATAAATATTTAGGACAATGGCCTCTCAATTAACTGATGTTTTTATTATTAAAATTATCTTCTTCATGCTTAGCAATATTCTTTTTCCTATCTGAGATTATTTTTCTTCTTCTTAGAAGACTCCATCTAATGCTTTTCACGGAATGTGGGCCTACTCTCAGTTAGTGCTTTTTGCCTTTGTATGCTTACTTAGGCCTGTATTTCACTTTCACTTCTTTATATAAATAATTTATTTTGTTTTTGTGTAATTTTAATTGTTTTATGCAAACATAACAGTTCGTTATTATAAAAATGTTAAGCAGATAACTTAGAAAGTGACATTTTTCATAATCTCACCATTATGGTTAATTTGTCATATATTTTCCTGGAATTTTCCAATGAAATATATATTTTTTTATATCACACTTCACAAATATTCACCTACTTACTCTTTACTATCCCAAAGTTGCCATCCCAGTGACCAACCTTTTAACAAATGGGGCTTTGGGGACATTCACGATCCAAATGGTAGCAGTATTATTAGAATTTACTGTTTATACAGCATTTTTTGAGGAGTTTTGTAACATATTTAGGACAATGGCCTCTCAATTAACTGATGTTTTTATTATTAAAATTATCTTCTTCATGCTTAGCAATATTCTTTTTCCTATCTGAGATTATTTTTTAAAGTATGCTTACTTAGGCCTGTATTTCACTTTCACTTTAAAATTTTAAATATGTATTCTAGTGGTATATTTCACTTTCATTTCTCAAAAATATTTTCACATGGTATAGGGTTTTAGATCAACGTATCTTTTAATTCTATACAGTGGTATCTCAGTTCATGAATCTAATTCTTTCCACATTAAGTTCATGGACTGAGGTACCTACCCAACCTCTTCTCAGGAAGTAACATTAATCCCCTCCATGCATGATGGTGAAACCCTGTGACCTACACACCTCTGGTTCCATCCCTTAAAATGCCTCCTCCTCAGTACTGCCACACAGGGAACAACATTTCAGTACTTGAGCTTTGGGGAGATAGAACATTCCAGAAACATAACAGGCTTGCACACTCACCTCTGGAAGTCACGTCCTCCATCTTTAGGACTTAAAACCCTTTCTTCTAAGATCTAAAGTTATGGGTGTCAGGAGTTGCCTGGCTGAGGTGCCTGTGCCCTCCTGTAGATGCTTCTCCTTAGAAGGCCCAGAGGATGGACAGCTGCTGGAATGCAGGAATGCAACGAGTAGGAAATACAGAGAAAGAATCTAGCTATGTTGCAAAAATGGGTTTGGATAATAATACCTTCCCAACCTACTAACCATGTGACTGTGAATGGGGAATACAGGCAGTGTTGGCTTCAGAGGCTGTTGTGAGCAGCCAAGGATCATGAACAACCCACTGACTTGTAAAGGGTGCCATGCACAGGGTCACATCACGGGCAAACTTGAATGTGAGGATCTCAGTGGGGAACACACTGTAGGACTTTCAAATCACCAGCAAGCACTTGGGACATAGAGCCTATACCACCAGTTCTCCCCAGAGATGAGCCTAAGCAAAACCACTTCCTGTCATGACCAGGGAGTAGTCAGTGTGGCCAGAGTTGTACCCTAGCTGCTGCCACTATAGCTGGTGGAAAGTGTAGCCAGTCCTCTGTGATAGCCAGGACTGAACTCTGCTCCACCCAAAATTATTGATTGTGCCCCACACTCACTCTTTCCTATGTCACAGGTCCTGCTGTGACCCTCCAGGAAAGCCAAAAGATTGTGGATTGGACATGGCTACAGCCAGTCTGTAGGAAGGGGCATCAGCCCAGGACATGAGGCCACCAGGTATAGCAGAGGAGAACACCACGTATGAGAGACTATAACCATGAGGTCAGAGTCCCTGTCAAGGAGCCATGTGCCCCTTTCCCAGTGTGAGCCTTGGGTGCTTAATCTATAGTCGAGAGATTGTTGTAACAATTCACCTCACTGTGGAAGTCGGAAGAGATCAAATGAGCAGGGAACAGCTGGCAGCAGCATCAGTGTCATTACCCTGCTTGTGATAATGATAGTGATACTGATAATGGTGACAATGATGATAGCAAAGGAATCTGATGGGCTGAGGACTCCAGAAGCCTGAGAAGCTGAGCCTAGATTTCAGGAAGCAACCTGGTTGCTCTGATGAATACTCCATGTGGTGTAGCCTCAGGACTTTCTGGGGAAAGCGGAGCATAAGATTGCCTGGTCATCATCACAGCACTGATTGTGTTAGGATGGTGAGTCATGACAGAGACTCCTGACAAGAGTGCTCTGAGCACCTCTTTGAGCTTCTCTGATACGTGATCAGGATTGCACCTGGCTGAGCACCAGTAGGGTCAGGGGAACATATTGCTAGGACCTCAAATCTGGACTTGGTGGTCTGGATTGGGTCCCCATAATGATGGGACTTGGAGGAAGTGGAAGGTGGAAAGGGTTGTGGGGAGCCTTGCTGGTCCTAGCATCTGGCCCCTATCGTGAGAAGCACAGGCCAGGTTGCTATCTTCAAAAGGCTTTTGGTGAGAAGTGAATTGTTTACTTTTCAGGTTTTAGGTGCTCAGTGAGTCAGGATAGGAATTAAAACAGAGGTTGCAACATAGCAGTGACCCTCTCTCTGTCAGAAGAGAAGGATGCTACAGCACCAGGACAGACTCTGAGGACCAGGCTCCACTGCAAACACATGAGATGCTCCAGGAGTCCCAAGTGAAAAATTTGGGGAAAGCATGGGGGCTTGGGATGTGAGTTTCCATCCTCAGGAGCCTGGCTTGCCTGCACCGAGTGATAGGAAGGCTAAGAGACAGCCTACAAAAGGGCCAGGTCTGTCTGAGTGAAAGCTGGGAAGTGGTCTGATTGGGCCCTGAGCTGGCTGTTTGTCCTCATCTCACACATTGTGCGTTTTGGATCAGCTTTGTTTGGCCTGTGTTCCTCCTGCCTACAGAGGCTCAGGCTCCAGGAAGATGGACCATAGGGTGTGATGATGCTCCTAAATAAAAGATGACTACAGGAAAATAGAACAGGAGAAATTAATACTCAGGTGCCAGGACCTATGAGTATACCCCTCCACAAAGGCAGATATTGAGCTGTGAGTGGGCATATCTTCGTTGGTCTCCCATAAGCAGACTCTGAGGTAAGAACGAATGTGCTGTTTCAGTACAAGTTCCTAGGAACACTGTAAGGTGGGGGAAGGGAGACAGAAATAGGGGAAGGCCGGTAAGATGTGGAACCCAGCAACTGGTATTGGGACAACTGGGACTTAATTCTCTGGAAGCCTCTAAGAGTCTGGGAGGGGCAAGGAGGGGCAAGGAGGCCAGGCACTTAGCTAGTGCTACGACTTACCCTGCCAGATCTCATGCTGAGTCTTACTCAATGCCCCAGTGAAATACTGAGTTGGTGGAGTGGTGGAGCATGCAGGGAGATAATTAGGAGGGTTAATGCCCATTTCCAGGACCTAGGTGAGGTCTTGTGAGTCTGGAATACATAGTTCTTAGGAGAGTGAGTTGTTAGAAGAGTGAGCATGAACTCTTGTGCTTCCTCTCCACCATGTGACCTGTTTCCCATGTGCCAGGCACTATTTCCGCAATGCTCCCTCATGTGATAGTTCCACTATACTGGGACAGAGCCAGAAGACCCTCACAAGGGGCCAAACAGATGGGCCACTTGATCTTAGAGTTTAGCCTCCAGAACTGTGAGCTAAACAAATCTCTTTTCTTAGAAAGAACCCAGTGTCTGAACTTTTTTATAGCAATAAACAATGGAATAGGATAGCCCTTCCTTTTGGATCAGTTCCCCAGCACTTTGGGCCTGCTCCAATGGAGAGAGATGCAGGAGTGGTGCATGACCTCCAGGCTGGCTTCAGGTTTGGGTGGGTATGCATTCTAGTGTTTGTATGGTTCCACAGCCCAGGAGACCCAGGCCGGGCCACTTGAGCCATTTCCTTTATCACATCCTGGTCACCCTCTCATTGAGTGCTTTACATAGAGCTATTCCCCAGGGAAGTCTGGGCCTCAGTATCAATGTGTGTTTGACAGGATTTAAGAGGTTACCTTTTATCTGAAGGGTGGTGTGGCAATGGGCTGCTTCAGCCGTAACAAGATAGTCACCTGACACAAATTAAATAGCAGCAGTAAATGAAAATAGAATCTCAGTGTCAGTTCTGGGAGTATAGGGTCTCCTTCCTTGTTTACTTTGCAGTAACAAAAATTGTAAATCACTAAAGTTCAGGGTATACAGCATGACGTGAAAAGAAAGAATGCTCAAGAGCATCTCCTCCTTCTGCTTAGCAGATGTAGGAACTGGGATTTGATCCCCAGCGTGCTGTGCTGCCCTTGCCCCTGGGGCACACTGAGGTGGCGAATGAGACTGGGTGGCATGTGCTTGGGAGGCTAAAAACTGAAGGATCACTGAGTCCAATCTGTGTAGTGAGACCGTATAGACCCTGTACTAAATGAAAAAAAAAAAAAAAGCATCTCCTTTTGAGGAGAGGAGTTCTTTGCTAGGCTATGCCCCCAAGTGTCCCTGCCATTCCCTTGGCCAGATTTGAGTCTGTTCTGACCAACACGGCGGTACTAGACTGGGGACCACAGCACCTTAAGGGATGATGGAGTTTGGGGAGTGACAGGAGGCCAGGCCCAGGTGATCTCAGACTGCCAGTGTCACTGATGCCCTAGCAGCACCAGGCTCAGACTCAAGACTTCTCCATGGCCATCTTAGTCTGTTTTGTGATCAAATCACCTGACCCCGAGGACTCTATACAAAAAAGATATTTAGTTAGCTCTCGCCTTTGGTGGCCCGAAAGGGTGGTTCTGGTCTCTACTTGGTCTTAGATGAGGGACTCTGGCTACATCAGACACGCAGTGGATGGCTTTGTTGTAGCACACAGCGGAAGGAGTGGCCATAGTCAAAGCAGGAAGCCGACACAGAAGAGACAAGGCAGCCAAACTCACTGCAAACCACCCATGCTTCCGAGAACTGATTCACTCCATGAGATCCTCGACCCTTTCTAGTCACCTTGCACTAGGTCCCTCTCCCTAAAGGTCTTATGACCCCGACACTGCCACAGCAGGGATGCAGCCTTCAGCACACAAGTTGCTTTTGTCTTCTTGAGACGGGGTCTCACTGTGCAGTCCAGGCTGACAAGTTTTTGAGGCCACACTCAACCTATATCCAAACCATGGTGATAACTCAGGCAGATGCTTATTTAATACACATCCTTTTAGTGGATTAAACATTTCTAGACTACTTCTAATGCCAAAGAAGGCCAGAGAATGAGCTCCTAAGAGACAGTGGCCCGGCCACCATCCCTGAGGGCCTGCTGCAGGGTGGGTGCAGTGCTGGGCTCCTTCAGACTTTCCATCCTCACCTCTGCTGTGGCTGAGTAGGCAGCCATGGGCTGTATTCTAGGGAACTATCCAGCACCCTCTGTGCCCAGAGTTTCCAAGCCTAGCAGCCTTCCAACTGTGACAGCAGCACCTACCACACAGTCTCTGTGCAGCTTTCCATCTCCTGTTGGCCCATGGTGCCCAGAAAGATTTGTTTCCTGAACCCCTGGTAGCTACCAAAATGTATGGAAGCTGGAGTCTCTTGTGTACCATGCATGTACTGGAATTCAGACTGACACATTTTCCCAATGTATTAAGCATCTCTTGGCTACTTATACTGCCAAATACAAGGTGGATCCCGCCTAGAGCTGTTGTGCTGTATTGTCACAGTGATACTTTTCCCTCTTTTCAAATCTTTTAGTCCACAGTTGGCTGAATCTGCAGATGAGGAATCCATGAACACAGGGATGGCTTAATATATTTTTAGTTAATTTAAATACTCAAGTTAATACATCAATACATTTTTCTTCTATACACATTAATTTATTTCAGGAGCACTGAGAACTCCTTGCCCACCTCTCCTTGCTCTCCCCAAGTCCTAGGCCCTGGTAGCAGGGTTTGGTTTGCACTTTCTCCTTGCAGACGTGGCCTGTGTGTTTACCCTCATGTGTCACATATGAATAGTTTTCCTTGGGTGTCATAAATAACACCATCTTTCCATATCATTCTGCAGCTTGGTTCTTCTCACCATGCACCTGTCTGGCTGAATGAAGCATATGTCAGTGTGTGGCCTTCTGCTATTCCTTTAACAACTGCTATATTTCCCAGTATGAATAGGCAAGCTGGTGTAGTCTCTCTCCTACTGGTAGATAGTTGGGTTCTGGGTAAAATAGTGCGATTCCCTTTTACTATGGGTTGAACCTCTATGTCTCCTCCATATGTGGCAATGGAATTCACAAGGAGATGGTGTGAGTAGGCGTGGCCTTTGGGGTAATGAAGGTGGAGTGCTCAGGATTAGAACTAGTGCCCTTCTAAGGCCCCAGAGAGCACATCTCTAGCCATGTGAGGACCCAGTAAGACTGCTGCATGTGAATGAGAGAGGTCATTGCCAGAGACCAACACTGCCAGTGCCTTTAACTTGGACTTCTCAGAAAGAGTCCAGAGAGTCTGGACTCTTCTGCTGTCCAGAGTCACCCAGTCTGGTGTTTGGTGCAAGCAGCCTAAAAGGCCTAAGATATCTTCCTCGGCGCCACATGGCTTCTCCTCTGTTCCCAGGGCTGTCTCAAAGCCCAGGGACCTCCGCTCCCCCAAAGCCTGGCCGTGTCTCCTGCTGCCGGATCCCAGCTCCTTCTCCAGCACGGCCCATGCCTGTCATCTCTGCTGGATGGCCCAAGGGCACCATACCCTTGCCTCTGTGTACCGCAGCAGCAGGGGTGTGGCCAATCTAAACTGGTTGAGAAGGACACTGTTGGTTGTTAATGTCCTTCCGCAAGAAACATCTGTGGGCAGCCTGAGGGGAGCAGGTGTGAGCAGTGACCCTGATTCCTTGCCACCCCTCCTGAGAGCAGCCATCTTGAGGACTCTGTGGTCAGCCCCGCAGGGGCGCTGCTGCGAGCAGGACACCTGTGTTCGCATCCTGCTCTGCCTGTCTCTGTGGCCTGGGGCTGGTCAGAGTCATATCTGAGTGTTGATTTCCATGCAGTAAGAAAAGGACAAGTGCAAAGCCTACAGAAAGGGCAGAATTAAATAAAATGAGGCACTCCAAGTATTGCTGACTGCTATTTCTGGTATGGTCATGTCAGTTTTCTTATTTGTCATGTGAGGATTCAATAGCCACACACTGTTCACCAAAGAAGATGAGTTCTGAGAAATGCACAGTAGGTGATCTCCCTATGGGTGAACATCACAGTCTCACAGGAGCCTAGATGGCCTGGGTGGCCACACACAGACTCCATGATATGCACAGTGCAGCCTGCTTCTCCGAGGGCAACAGTGAATGCAACATGAGCTTGCACCAGGCACAGGATAAAGTGCTACAGCTGAGATGGCAGTGGGCCTGAGACGTGTGGGCGTGCTGCTAGCCCTAACGTGAATACTGTTTTACTGTGAACTTTGTTTTTTATAGGTAGGAGTGTACTCTAGAATACCAAAAATAAATAGCGTAAGACTGGCATGGTAGCCAGGTGATAGAGCCAAGGAGCAGAGTGTAGCATTGAGCCTGTTCAAGGCTCCAGGGCCCCCAGTGTTATGTATGTACACAAGCCAGTAGCAGTCATTTATTACCATTATAAAGGTTACATACTATGGTCCTGTGCTTTCTTTCTTTTTCTTTTTTTCCGGAACCGGGGATTGAACTCAGGCCCTCGTGCTTCCATGTCCTGTGCGGCACAGTGGTGTGCTTGACCAGCGTCGCCATGAACACAGGAGTGGCATATTGTACTACGGTGTTCATGAGGGCTGCCACATCCTCTGTCAGGTGATAGGAGGTTTTTCAGCTTCGTCGTCGTCTCACACAGCTACTGTCACCTAGGTGGCCTGTCATCGGCCAGAACATCATATGACCCAGGAAAGTAAGGTGCTGAGTACGACGCCAGCATATTAGCACATGTTCAGTAAAATGCTGACTTCCTATCTTTCCATACTGATCTTCAACTGAAAAGAATCACTGAGTAAATGAGGCTCTCTAGAAGAACAGAATCAATAGAAAATATACATATAACTGTGCAAGAGGATCTATTAAATACTTACAGAATGATAAACAAGAGCACCCACAGAGGCCACCTGTGTGCTGGGAAGGTGGGCGGCCCAGTAGTTGCTCAACCCAAGAAGGAAGCCATGGAAGAGTGATCGGGGGGGCAGCACCAGCCCACGGTCGAAGGCCTAGAAGCTGATTGCAGGCACCAGTGCAAGTCCATATTGGTGAGCTGGAAAAACTGGAGATTTGTCTACACATGTGATAAATGGCTAAAACGGGATCACTTCAGAAGTGGGTACACTGTCCTCTTTCTCTTTTCATTTCATCCAGGTTACAACCTTATTGGTTGGGGCCACCCACATCCAGGATAGGTGGCACTTCAGTTTGCTGGCCTATGTGTCAGTCATCCATAGACACATTCAGAACTGTGCTTTACCAATCTTCCAGGCATTTCTTAATCCTTCAAGTTGAAATACCATGGTTAACAGCCACAGTAAGCAACTGAATTACTGTTTCTCAGGGCACCGAGCTGATGAATGAGTGGATCCTTCCTAATTGCTGAATAACAGAACTAATGAATGTCTAAAATGTTGATCACAAAATTTACCTTAGAGAGATAGATGCTGGTATCAGTGAGAAGGGCATTCAAATGTTCTGTGCTTCCAAATAGAGGCTCCCAGCCCTGCCTCTGAATTTTTACACTAAAAGAAATTTGAGCCTAAATCCAGTGAGCTAGGTTAAAATTGCTTCCAGTTATGAGACAAATGAAGAGAAGGAGAATTCAGTTAAAAGACACCTTGCAGCAGCCCAGGCAAATTGGAAAGAGGAACATGATGCAAGACACCTGACCTGGGTCATGCAGAAGTCAGTGAAAAGAGGCTGTATTCTTGAGGTAGTGGAATGAGAGGACTGGGCTGTGCGTCAGCAAAGGCTCCCTGACCACTGAATGTTCTAACAGCCTTCCAAGGATGGGGAAAGTACTTTTGTAAGCTCAGAAGGCTAAAATACAATGTAGCTGTTTGGAAAGAGCTATGAAGGCAAACCCAAATAGTTTAGTGATTTTGCATATTGTGTCTTTCTACCAGTGGCTTTCATTTTAGTCTATGATACAAAAGCAATTTGACAAACAATTTTTAAGTGAAAGAATAAAGCCATTTGTGAAAAATTTTAAAAAGTTAATGATAAAGATCAATGCCAAAAAAAAAAAAAAAAAAAAAGATCAATGCCAGTAATGGCGTAGTGAAAGGTACATTCATTTATTGATGACAAAAACATACAAGCACGTAGGGAAATGATTTGGCATTCAGCAGCCCACGCCATAAAAATTATTCATATTCTCTAACTCAAGAATCTGACTTCTGGGAATTTACTCTGATGAAATTATTTGAAAGAAGAGGAAACCTCTCACTGCAAGGGTGTGGCTCTGTGCCTTACGTGTTTTGGCTTGATGGTGGAGAAAGTGAAATTCTGAGGACTATGTCGCAACTCCAGAGGCTGATTTGGAAGTGCACAGGGATTGTGCCTGGGGCCCTTCCCGCAGCGGAGAGCCTGGAGAGGCAAGGCTGTGAATCTGGGGAGAAGACAGATTTCCTGGAAAGTATGGGACAGAGGGCAGAGGCAGGGCTTTCAAGCCTTTGCAAAATTGTGAGCTGTCACTATAGTGCACCACCACCGACTCATTAGAATAGAGCACGAACCTGGGATTGTTGGTCATTCTCCCAGTTGGGCTTTCAGAGGACTAGGGACAGCCTTGTTCTCACCTCCTCTTCTCTCTCAGTCTTGGGGCCCTGTGCTCATACACAGAGGATGGAGCTGTCATGTCCTTTCCTTAAATTTTGAGCTGGAAAGTGGTAACACTGCAGCGGCAGAGTGTGCCGGGAGTTGGGTGGTGTAGGGAGGAAGGAACAGAGCTTTATTGGCACCTGGTCCTTCACACACATTATCCCCACACCTCCAAAACTTTTCTCTGTTGAGGCACAGAACAGAATCTTTCTTTGCTATCATCAGTGTTGAGCATTATTATCTCCATTTTACAGAGAAGGAAACTGAAGCTGAAAGGGCTTGGTAATGTCATGAAGGTAAGGCAATTTTGTTGGCTTTTAGCTGTAAACTAGAAATATTAACCTGGGTCATATTCTCAGGAAATAGATAATGAAGATAAAAAGAGACACAAAGAACCAAGCGCTCTCTCTCTCCCTCTCTCCCTCTCTCTCTCTCCCTCCCTCCCTGCTTTCCTCCCTCCCTCTCCCCTCCTTCTCTCCTTGGACAGGAAGATGACACTGAACACTTACAGGTTTTACAGGTTTTCACAGATGTTGTCAGCTCCAGCATTTGATTTCCAACCCCACTGTCTGGTGCTGGGTCTTCACTCTGCATGTTGGATTGCATTATGGCCCTAAGGAAACTGACAGCTTTCTCTTCCAGAAGATCCAGCCCACCGGAAAGAACTCTCAGCACAGAAACTGAGAGAGATGGGGTGTGCCCAGAGTCTACACTAGGAAGTAGCGAAGCTAGAAGTGGAACCCAGGCCATTGAGTGTAGAATGGCCAGATATGATGTGTGCTTTGTGGAGTGTAAAATGCACACAATGCAACTTACTGCTTAAAGCATAAAATTGTGTGTCACTGAGTGCATTGGTGACATTGTTCAATCACTACTACTCATGAGTTTTAGAAGGGCTTCATAGCTCAAGTGAAATCCTTACACCTGTTAGACAGTCTCTTCCAATTCCTCCATCTTGCTAGCCCTGGTGACTGCTAGTCTGATTTCAGTTATTTATTGATTTGCCTAGTCTGGCTATTGCATATAAATGGAATCTACAACATGTTGCCTTTTGTGTATAGTTAACACATTCTCTGAGTTCACCCAAGTTGTAGCCATGTATCAGCACTTAATTCCTTTTCATGGGTGAATAATATGCCCCAGTATTTATATACTATCTTCTGTTCATTCTCTGATGAATGGTTAAGTTATTCACGCACCTGAGCTATTATGAACAATGCTGCTGTGAACACTGCTGAACAGATACTTGCCTGTTTCAGTGCTTTGGGGCATATGCCTTAGGAGCTGGATTGCTGGGTCATAGCTGCAAACTGATTTCCACATGACCTCTCCATTCTGCACTCCCAGCAGCAAAGCATAGAGATTCCTATTTCAGCACATCAGTGCTCGTTCTGCTCTTTTCTCTTGCTACTGCCATTGTTGCTGCTATGGGTGTCACCATCCTAGTGGTGGGAAGTGGTCTTTCACTGTGGCTCACTTGCTTATTTGTCTTCTATAATGCAAGATCTGATTAAGTTGATGGGCTTGGAGAAAACTGACACCTCAGCAATACCAAACCCTCCTATGCCCTCGAGCAGGCATATCTTTCTGTTTTTTAAACTCTCCATCAGGAATGTGTCATTCTCAGTATACAGGTGCTGTGACCTCCCCTCTTGCATCCTCCTGGGGCTACTGTTCGCCTCAATCCCTCTGCTATGTGCTGTCTGCCAGTTTCTCCATTAGAAAGTTGCTACCCTCTCTCGGTAATTAGTAGGCACCTTGTTAGGGATGCTCTAAAGCTATTGCATTTAGGGTTTGTTAATTGTTCTTGCCTGCAGCACTCATTAAATGATCCTTTCCAAGTAGAGTTGCTCCTTCCATAATTTCTCCTACATTTATGAGTCTAAACCCTACAGTAAGAGCTATTCTGCTTCCTACATTTAATTATATGCTTAAATACACGTGCACATCAGCGTGGACTAATAGGTGCTTTACCATATGGAGTATCCTCCATTAACTCATGTGTTGCTCAAATGTTTCAGCCTTTGGCAGTTTGGAGCCAAATTCAAATTGAATCCTATAAAGAATCATCTTTGATTTGTTAGTTTCTTCTGTTATTTATGTATTTTCCATTTTATTGGCTTCTGCAATCAGAAATGAGCTCCTTTTCCTTGTAGTTTAACTTGATCTTTTCTTAATTTATGCAGACAGTAATTTACAAAATTGTTTTTAAAGTTCTATTCTTGTGTAATACAAACATTCAAAACTACAGTTTTCCTCCAAGCCCTGCTTTAGCTGTACCTCACAAATACTGGTATATTTGGTTTTTACTAGAATTAATTTCAAAATATATTCTTATTTTCAATGATTTTTCAACTCATTAATTGTTTAAAATTGTGCTGATTAACTTAAATTACTTAGGAAGTTATCATTCTTTAAAAAAATATCTAATTTATCTCCACTGTGGTCAGAGAACATATTCTGTGTGATTTTGAGCATTTTGCATTTAGTAAGAGGACCATGATGTGTTCAGTCTTAAAGACTATTACTTGTGGAAAGTGTGTATTCTCAGATGAAGTAGACAGGGCAAATAAACATATGAAAAAATGTTTGAACATCACTGGTCACTCAAGAGATGCAACTTACAACAATGCTGAGATTCCATCCCACTCCAGAAAGAATGGCTATGATCAAGAAATCACCCAATAACAAATGTTAGTGAGGCTGTATGGAGAGAAGAACCCTTCTCCACAGCTGGTGCGAGTGTAGACTGATGCAACCACTGTGGAAATCAACGTGGAGATTCCTCAAAAAACCAGGATCAGAGGTTCATTTGACTGAGCTATTCCTCTTCCTGGTGTCTTCCTCAAAGAACTAAAGGCATTGCAACACAGTGCTACACATACACCCATGTTTACAGCAGCACAGTACGTAATAAGCTAAATTCTGGAAACCGCAAATGTCCATCAACTGATGGATGGACAAAGAAGACACTGAAGTGCTACTCAGCCATAAAAAGATAAACTTATTTCTAGCTAAATGGCTACACCCAGAGACAATATTCTTAAATGAAATAAATCAAGCACAATGTATAAATATTTCATTATTTGCCTGCTATGAGAAACCAAATGTATAAATAAGAACCAAAATGTACAGTAGATATCAAGTAGAAAAAAATCTTAAATAAGAAGGGAAATTAAACTGCAATTCCTGAGGTCATGGAACTGTTGCAGTTCCCAGCAGCCAAAATGGAAGGAACTCGCAGAATGTCAAGCATTCAAATGAGGTACCATAAAGGTAAACAAAATACAGCACTCTTCAAAGAAAACAATGTAAACCAGTCTCACAATACTATGTCATAATGATGGTTTAGTATATCATCAAAAATTATTGGACATGGGGCCAGGGAGATGGCTCAGTAGAATAACTGCTTCCCTGGCAAGGGAAGTTCAATCCCAGGTTCCGAAAAAAAAAAATCAGACATATAAGTAACAGAAATTCTATTTTAAAACTCCATAAAGTAGCCGGGCGTGGTGGCGCAGGCCTGTAATCCCAGCACTAGGGAGGCTGAGGCAGGAGGATTGTTGTGAGTTCGAGACCAGCCTGAGCTACAAAGTGAGCTTAAGGCCAGCCTGAACTGCACAGTGAGACCCTGTCTCAAAAAGACAAAACAAAAACAAAAAAAAAAAAAACAACTCCATAAAAACCAACCCAAAGAAAACAAAGATGCTAGAATTGAAATCCAAGATTTTTTCAGACAACTACTACAAGTTTAAGAATTTAAAGGATTATATGGAAATAAAAAGTGAACATGAATTTAATACAGAAATGAAAACACAAGAAAATAAAAAATATGAATTCAAGAACTAAAAATCCAATACCTGACATTAAAATTTGTAGGATGGGCATAGCAAAATCAACAGTACAGAAGAAAGAATTGTACTCTCTTTCCCATCCTGCAAGATGATGGGCAGAAAAACTGAGAAGCCAAATACTTAAAAGAACAAATCCAAAGCCAAGAAGGCTGCTGCCAGTGGTAGTGGTAAAAAGGGTAAGGTGAAGGCAAGAAGCTCTTCTGGAGGGCTAACATTAATCAGCTTCTCTTCTGGAGGGCTACCAACCTAAGTTCGCAGACCAAAAATTAGAGAAAAAGAAGGGTTTCAAGGTCAGCCAACATTTTGGACCTATCCTTTCAAGGTCAGTGAGGACTCAGGACATAGGAGAACCTGTACTATAACATCATGTAACTCATTAGTGCCCCAAATTTTCTGTTTAAGGAGATTATGGGGCCATAGAGGAATGTGATAGATGATGTAGAGTGTGCCTAAGGAGAGTCACATGGAGAGAAAACTTTCTCTCAGGCTTCCACAGAGAGCAAATTGGTCAAGCAATGGCCATGACTCATCCACAAGGCTGACACTGACAAAGGATCTACAAAGTGTGGTGCAGGGTTTCAGGATAAATCTTGAGGGGACTTGACTGACCTCATCAGATTCAAAAGTTACATTGCTTGTTATATAGGTCTTGCTTTATCTTGATCTTAACCATCCAGCAGAAAACTATAAAAACAAGGTATACAAAGGAAAGCCATATAGATAGGCTGAGCTGTAATACGCTCAAGTCAACAACTTCTGACATTGACAGTGCTACAGATAACCTGCTACTATTATGGACTACTGGACTATATTGGAATATTTTGCTGAATTCAAGCATCTACGATATTTAAATGACAATGGAATACGCTTCTCTGACAAAGCTAAACAAAAAAGGGGATCCCAATGAATGACCATTTTGTATATTCAAAAATAGTATATTCAAAAAATGTATATTCAAAATAGTTAGGATAGATATACAGCTACATTCTCTAATTCAAAGAATAAAAAGATTTGTTCTAACAGTGTTTGTGGATAGGAAATCATGTCTGTATCTTGCACAGTGAATAATCACTAAGGCAACAATATGCAATGTATTAATTATTGAAACTGTGCTACTAATTGGTTTTGAAACTGCCTCATTATTATTTGTTCCTTAATAAAATTATTTTAAAAAATTAAAAAATGAACATTTTCTCAAGCAGCAAACTTGGATGAATGTGGTGGTTACACATATAAAGGTAAAGTTCAACAAAAATATGAGAATTATGAAGAAAAAAGATCTGAAAATGTATGACAGCCTCAAAAGTGTACCATATGCAGAATGGAAGTTTCAGAAAGAATAAACAGGAGAAACAGAGATACAAAGTAGTAGTAGTAGTAATAAAAATAATAATAATAATAAATATTACAATTATTATTCAGCAAGTGTCCCAGAAACACATGCTTCCAGAAAACAGAGAACAGCCCCTCCTGAGTGCTTTGCACAGCTTATAGAAGCAGACAACATGAAAGCGCATCACTATAAAACTTTAGTACCCCAAATAAAAAGCAAGTATTTTAAAAGCTCCTAGTAGAAAAACATTAAGCACCTTTTTGAAAGCTCATTAATGGGGAATGCTTAAACATCTCAGTGGTATCTCAGGGAAAAAGCAGACATCTTCAGAGTAAAAGAGAAAATACACTCCAACTTTATCCAAGAAAACTACCAATCATGAGGGAGGGTTGATATGTTCAGATGTTCAAGTTCTCAGTATAATTATCTCTCATAGCTCTGGTTTATATATTGCTAGAAGTGTAGGGAAAAAGAGCTAGAGAGATAGTTCAGTCACATAAATGCATGCCTGGCAAGTGCAAGGTCCTGAGTTCAGTCCCTCAGTTCACCACCTAAAAAACAAAACAAAATGATTCTAGCCCTTAAAAGTTTTAGTAAGCATGATGTTCAGAGAGTAAAGTAGATGAAGTGGAAATAGTGGGTGAATTTTGTACTCTTTGGAAAGATGTTGCCCCATACTGACCTTCCCTTTTCTAAAGGGTTGCATCGGCCTCATTCCGTGAACTCTGGTTTGGACTTCCATAAGATTTCCTAAAGGTTGCACTGGGCTGTAGGTGACACTGAGCAGTGAGCATCTCTGTTCCAAAGGCCTGCTGTTGGACTGCAAGATCCCAGAATTGACAGGGAGCCCTCTCAGAGACTAGAGAAGGTAACGTTCAAGCTGTATCTTACCAGGCAAGGAAGAGCTTTCCACATGGCGAGAGCAGGGCACCGTGGTCTTGTAGGAAATGAGAAAAAGTTCTCATGTGTTGTCTTACTGTGATGTCAGCTGTGGCCAGAAAAGGAAACACGAGACAGGCACAGGAAAACAAAGCTTATTAACTCATGTGTCCTGGATGCGGGAGGCAGGGAGCATCACACAGGAGCAGGTGAGGGGCATCTCACTTGGCTCACGTGACAGAAGACAGGAATGACGGAAAAGTGCCAGCCTGGCAAGCAGGCCAGGCAAGTGGTTCAGGGTAAGGCTACTTTCCCCCAAAGCATAGGAGCACTTCTGTGCTCCTGGTACCTGGCCCTGCCTGTTGTGATTAAAGCAGAGGAGAAAATCACTCCTCAAGGTGTAAGGACAGAAAGAAGAAGCCTGGTTCTAACCGATTTGTTTGCAGATCAAAGGCACACTGCTGGCTAGGCTTTTTCTCTCACCAAGAATCAGCTAGAACCGAAAGCACAAGTCAGTTCCCAGTCAGAAAGACTTTAAGATATCAAATCATCATAACATACAGAAGATAAAAACAAACAATTCAAAAGCTATTCTCGTTAGCTGGGGGACACCCAGGAAAGGCAGGAAGGAGGCAGCCTCAAGACAGCTGGAACCAGATGAGCTTGACTAGCCCTCTCCCCACTCTTCCTCTCCCTCCCTTCCCAAGTGCCTGTTGACTTCATTGACACAGACTAGCTCTCCCCTTTTGGATAGAGGGCTTCACAGCTTCTCTCCACTTTGACTGAAGAGAACACACAGTTCCTGGCTCAAGGGGGAGGTTTTCTGCCCTGTAGATCAATCCCTGTGGTCAGGAGAGGACACTGTGATGGCACCAGCAAGGCCAACGATCTATTTCTGTGGCTTGGATGATGACTCTTAAGGACATAGCTGAACATGGAATTCTCTTCTTTTGCCTTCCTTCTGCTTGGAAGCCTCTTCCTCCAGATAAGCCTGCATGTCTGTTGCAAGGTTCAATAAGGGATACATCACTGCCACGTTCCCAGTCTCTCCCCCACTCTGCCTTCCATTCTGCTATCCCTCCTCTCCTGCCCACTCCTAGATGCAAATCTGGGCATTAACTGAGGTGGGAAACCTAAATATCTTGCCAGTGACCAGAGCCCCCTGCCCCTTGGGGCCCATGGTCCCATCATAACTTCCTTCCTTCTCTTGTCTCAGTTTCCTGACTCTCCTTGACATCTCCTCCTATGCACAGTTCCTTTCAAGGCCATGCTACTGCCCACCTGGTCTCCAGGTATCACAGACCCCAAAGCCTCCCACATCCTGCACTGTCAGAATATGATGCTCTGATCTTAGACCATCTGGCTCCACACCTTACTGAACTCCTCTTGGTAGGGGAGGAAACCCAGGGAAAACTCAGTTCAGACAGGAGACTTGCAAACTTCCTGTATAGACTATAGACTTCAGTCTGGGGTCCATCCTTGTTCCAGGCCTATGCAACTCCCTGCCAGCCCACTAGCTTCTGGGCTTTGCCGTGCTCTGGGATGCTTCACCACAGGCCAGGCCTTGGCACTTTAGAATTCTCTGGGCCTGGTTTAAACTCACAGAAAACAGTCCTTGCAAAAGTTCCTGAATAATGTTGTCATGTTGGGTTGAATGCCCACCTCAGGGGCATAACTCTGAAAGAGCATGGATGCTCTGAGTCAGATCTTGTGCCTTGGCCTGGTGTTGGGTGCTGGGACAGGCAGTCTTGTTAGAACCTTCTCTGTAATAAGTGGGACAGGAGAGATCCCTAAGGGAACTCACCCTTGGAGAGAGTACTGCTGGGTGAGCAGAAAGTATAAGGCATCCCCAAAGGTATAGAATGGTCAGTGTTTCAGTTACTCTTCTCTCGCTTTTTTTTTTTTTTTTTTTTTTTTTTGTCTTTTTGAGACAGGGTCTCGCTATGCAGTTCAGGCTGGCTTTAAGCTCACTTTGTAGCTCAGGCTGGTCTCGAACTCACAACAATCCTCCTGCCTCAGCCTCCCGAGTGCTGGGATTACAAGCATGCGCCACCACGCCCGGCCCAGTTACTCTTCTCTCACTGCTGGGACAAATGCCCAAAACCCAAAATGAAGGAAGGAAAGGTTTATTTAGCTCACAGTTCCTGGAGGTTTCAGTCCATTTTCAGCTGGCTCCAAGGCAGAGGGGCGCAGGGCAGAGAGCAGCAGTTCATGGCCGCCGAATAGCAACAATGACAACAAAGAGCAATTGCTGAAGAAAGCCTGTCTCTCTGTTTCTTATATTCCACTCAGGTTCTCTGCCCCAGGCTCTGGGAAGTGCTCACATCCATAATCCCAACAGTACTACAACACATAATCCCAGCCTTGGATCACACATAATCCCAGAGGATCATGAATTAATCACAAACTCTAGAACTCCCCACCCCATGACTACATGCGGCTTTGGGGGGACAACTAGACACAACCCTAACAGTCGGGCGCAGCCATATATCTGCTGTACTGTCTGCAGCTACCCCAGTCATGACTGCCAACACCCCAAGCTGCCTGGCCTGACTGGGGTGCACAGCTTATTCACTGATGATGCTATTTGAGCTGCAGGGCTTCTCTTATCTGTTTACCCCTCTTGCTAGCACCTGTCTGAGCCTCAGGCCTGACCTTATCTTCAGCATTTGTAGGGACCAGACCAAGCCAGCTGAGTGCTGCCTTAAAACCCACGTCATGTTCTGCAGCCAGAGAGAGAGAGTAAGAGGGTAGGGTAGGGGAATATGTCTGCCACTTAACGCCCTGAAAGAGTTAAGAACCTGTGCTCCTCAACTTGATGATGAAGTTACACCCTCATGAGTTGCAAACACCATAAATTTAAAAAGTTGTTACACACCTTTAGCCTGCTGAACATCACAACTTAGCAATACAGTGTCAGCTGCTTCCCCCGTGGTTGTGTGGCTGACCGAGGTGCTGCTGTTTACTACGGCCGCTGCCCAGCATTGCAAGAGTGTTATATGCACACAGCACTAACCTTGGAAAAGATCTGCCTTCAAAACTGAAAACAGGGTTTCTTCTGAATATGTATCATCTTTTCTCCAAGGTAAAGTTAAAAAGTACTAAGTAAAACCAATGTAAATTGTGGCTCATGCGTAGCAAGCCAGGACTCAGCTGGCTTGGTCTGGTCCCTAATATAAGCTCAACTTCCTTACTTACTAAACGGGGTGTGGAAATTTCTGCTCATTTGCTGGACTAAGGTGAGGACAGCTTTAGGAGGTTGATTTGTAAGGTAATAGGCACTATTTGAAAGTGAGCCAACCTATGGGTCTCCTAGGAAGTGCCCCTAAGTGGCACTGAATGTGGAGTACGTGCCTTGGCTTGAAGGCCACAGGTGAGCTGCTGCAGCTGGATTCCTCCCTGCAGACTTATACCTATCTGTTAATTTTCAGTGAGATACACCCTAGTGCACACGATGCCACAAACAGAGGGTATGCTGAAGCTAAGGGGCAAGGAGACAAGTCCAACAGTGACTCAGGCTAGGAGCAATAGGGTGTGATGGCCGGGCTCATCACACCCTCAGGGACCTCACACCTGTGCTCCAGCCAACACTTAAGAACCCTGAAGAATCAAGGAGCCAGTCTGTGGGGTCCTCTGGCCTTCCCTCCCTACTCCTCTGCGGAACACGAAAAGAAGCATTTACAGCGGCTTCTGTGGCTGACCAATACCCTCTCAAGCACCTAAATTCTCAGCTTCAGGCCTAAACCAGGCCCAGGGGAGCTAGGCTGCATGCTAGAGGGTTCTTAACCCTTCCTAGCCTTAGGGAGGTCAGTGCTGGGGCTCAAACATATGCCTGGCCCGCTGGGGAGTCCGGGCTCTAGGGTACTGCTCAGAGATCCACTGGGCATGAAGGACAGGAAGGGGTTGGTGTAGACCCAGGTACTGGGCGCATGGCAATGTGCCCTATTCCCACAGAGCTGAATCAGTGCATGAAGTTATGCATTCCTGGAACTTGGGGTCACACAGAGATTCCCCAGGAGGAAGCTAGGGTAGGGTTTGAGGCTGGGCCTGGTGCTGTTGGCGAGGCTGCGGTGATGCTGAGGAGACAGGGTGTTGGCGTGGGCTCTAGCCAAGGATGAGTTTGGAATTCCCCAGGGCTTTCCGGAGGCCAGAGAGCCAGGGTGGGGTAAGTTGTCCAATTCTTCTGCCCAGCACAGCTGGGAAGCCCTGGGTGGTGCTATGGACAGATGGCACACACTGCCCTTGGAGGGGGACTGGGTGGGTTGGGAGGACTGGTGGGAGGCCTCTGGGTTGAGGCCCTCTCATGCTTGTATTCAAGATAAGATCTGCAGGAGCCAAGGGAGAGAGTGACTAAGGAAGCCACCCATCCAGCTGTGTGCAAGGAGACAGGCAGGCCTTAGGCCAGATTTGGGGCTGTAGCAATCTGTTTGCAGGTCGAAGAGGGGCCCAGCCAGCTTCCCCTCCCCTCCTGGTCCAGAAGGGCTTAAGAGAAGAAAGTGGGGAAAGTGTTTCACACAGTCAGCAAGGAAATGTCCTCGACCCAGTTTTCAGAGAAGCAAATTGGAATTCAGAGGTAGCTGCACACACTAAGGGCCATGCAGAGGGGAGCAAGCTGTAGGCACTCAGGACTGCTAATGGCCAACTCCTGGCTGGAAAAAAACTGATGGGTGCTGGTTGGGACAGGGAGAGCTGCAATTACTGACCAAAGAGGGAGTCTAGAAGGCCACAGAAGAGCTGCGATGGTTGGATATGTCCCGAAGTTCCTATGTTGGAAACTGAATCACCACTGAGACAGTGCTGGGTGGATCATTAAGAGGTGATTAAGTCCTGAGGGCTGAACCTTCCTAAGTGGGTTAATGTGGGTATTGTGGGATAATGCTACAAGAGGGCCCTCATCAGATGTGGGGCCTATATCTTGAACCACCCAGTGTCCAGAACTGTGAGATAAATAAATTTCTTCTCATTCTTCTCATTACTTAGGCAATGGTATTACATTAGAGTAGTACAACATGGGCCACAACAGAAGCTAAGATGAGCTCAAATCAGGGTGGGGCACAGACTGAGCCAGATTTGGGACTGGCTTGGAGCACTTGAGTCAAGAGTAAGGCCTGAGGGTCAGAGCTGGGTGCCTGATGTGCCTTGACTCTGCTCAGAGAATTCTGGGGTTTTCTGGGCCCAGCCTTACCCCCTGGGTGCTCGATGCCTGTCCATGTTCCCATCCCTTACTCTGTACCTATTCCCATGATCCTTTTCAGAGATCAGTCTGCTCCATCTCTACAGGCACACTTTGGTTCCGTCTCTCACACTTGATGCTGCCTAAAATAGTCTGTGCTTGCACGAAGGCTGTCTCTCCTTCCAGCTTTATCTCTGGGAGGCCCTCTGGGAAGCTTTTCCTGAACACTCCAGCCAAAGGGACCTGGAATGTCTCTGGGTTCTGGAATATGTTGGCCAGTCACTCAGCACTAGAAAGAATACAAAGGTATGGCACCAATCATCCTGGAGAAAACATCATCTGCTGTTCTTGCCGCACCAAACTGACAGTCCTGCGACAGAAACAGATGGCAACTGAGGAATGAACAAAACACCACCACAAGGTTGATACCCATTATTAAGGGAACACCATTATCCCTTGAGGTCCTGTGGCACTGGGACCACCTGTTGTGGGTACCAAGGAAAAGATGACAAGGAAAGAATCTTTATGAGTTCAGTACAGACAGTGTTTTTGAATATTTTCAATCTGGGTTTAGTTAACTTTGTGACATGGACACAGCACTTGCTATAGTTGGGGTTAAGGAAAAGCAAGCCTGTCCCAGGAAGGCAAGAGGAGGAGCCTGAGGTCTTGAGGAGCTTCCAAGAAGGGAAGGAGCCTGGATGGATGCAGAGAGGGTACTAGGAGCAGCGGGTGGCAGGGGGTAGGGTGGGGCACGCTTCATGTGCTGAGGACCCAGGGACAGATGTTTATGTGTCCGATTTCAGTTAATATCCGGATGCTCTCAGGTGCATCCATTTTCCTAAAACTGTTTTCATTTTCACAGAGGAGTTAGTACTTCACTGCGTGTAAATGCATTTTCTTTTTCTTTTTTTGAGACCAGGTTTCGCTATGTAGTTCGGGATAGCTCTGAACTCACTGTGTAGCCCCCAGGCTGGTCTCAAACTCCTGGTGACCCTCCTGCTTCACCCTCCGAAGTGCTCTGTCTTGATTACTTTTCTCTCATTGCTGGGACAAATACCCAACACCCAAAACGAAGGAAGGAAAGGTTTATTTAGCTCACAGTTACTGGAAGCTTCAGCCCATATTCAGCTGGCTCCAAGGCAGAGGGGCACATGGCAGAGAGCAGCAGTTCGTGGCATCCGCACAGCAACAACAACAAAGAGCAACGGCTACAGGAAGTCTGTCTCTCGGTCTCTTATATTACATGCAGGCTCTCTGCCCCAGGGTGGGTGTAGTACTCACACCCATAATCCCAGTAATACTAAAACCCATAATCCCGGTAGATCATGAGTTAATTTCAAACTCTAGAAGTCCCCACCCCATGACTATATGAGGCTTTGGAGGGACAGCTAGAAACCATAACATGCCCCGTGCCCAGCGGTGTCACGTTTTCTTTACTCATTCATCTGTAGATGGACATCAACCTTGCTTCCAAGGTTTAACTATTAGGAATTGCACCGCTGTAAACATGAGTTTGCATGGATCCTTTAATGTGATGTTTTTAAGTCAGGAAAATACCTAGAAGGGGAATAGCAGTTCAACGGAATTTTGTGTTTTAGTCTTCTGAGGAATCTTCATTCTGGTTTTCATAGTGTTTGTACTAGTTTAAATGTCCATTAGCAGTGTAGAAGGGTTCCTTTTCCCTGAAGCCTTGCCAGTGTTTGTTATTGTTTGATTTTTTCCTTTCTTTTCTTTTTTTTTTCGGGGGAGGGTACCAAAGATCACACTCAGGACCTTGTGCTTGCCAGGCAGGCACTTACGCCGCTGAGCTGTCTCCCTGGCCCTTGTTTGATTGCTTGATGATGACTCTCTCTGGGCTCCCCAACTTAGAGTAACCTCCATTCATTCTACTCTCTACTTCAGTGAGAACAATATTTTTAGCTTCTATGTGTGAATGATGCTCTACTTTGGATATTGAGTGTCCTCAGAGGTCAATATCAGGGCTTTGTCCCCAGGGTGGCAGCATTGAAAGGTGCTATGGGGCTTTAAAGGGAGGAGCCTAGCAGGCATGTCCTCACTCACCTGGGGTGTGCCCTTGGAGGGAATCTGGGGAACCTGGTCTCTTGCTCACCCACATGCTCCTACCATTGCCATCTACTATGCACCATCATAGGACACAGGAAGTGGCCCTTCATGGGCCTGCACTCAGGCACTTGACTTCGGCCCTCCAAAACTGGGAGCTCAATAAACTTTTCTTTATTTCATAAAGTGCTTGCTTCTGGTATTTTGTGTGATGGAAACGTGGCTAATACAAGTGAGAATATGTGATACTCTATTTGCATTTTTGTGCTTGGTTTGTTTAACATAATCTCCTCTAGTCCCACTCAACTTGCTGCAAAGGACAGGATTTCAGGAACTTCTGACAAGGGCCGAGGTGCTATTGCTGCTGCTGTTGGTCTTGGAGGCACAGTGAAGAGTGAGGCTTTTCTAGAATTTTCCCTCTCCTTCTTCACCCATCTCACATCAAGAGAGCTTCCTGCCTCTGTCTGCTCCCTCCTTCTACACACTCACATTCAGCTTTTGTTATCTCTAACCTGCTACCTCCTTGACATGTCTTCCTACAGTTCACGCTGTTGACAGCTGCCCCCAGGAGAAATCCAGTGTTCTCTGATAAAGTGGTGCTTATTTATCCACTCACCTTTTCCACGTGGAGAGGGTGAATCCAGTCTCCTACCTCATGGTGGAAGGCAGCTTCAGGGTCCAGTGTCACTCCTCACCCACAGATGCTATGCTATGCATGGAGCTGGAAGATGGGCCCAAAAATGTGTCCTGGAGGGACAGCCAAGGTCAAGGCCAGAGAGTGGAGTTGGATAAGGCCCATCAGTCGTGGGAGCTCATATAAGAGTGGCCTTGGGGTCTCAGACAAAACTGAGGAAGAGCCAGCAGTAAGACCCCACCACTCTTCAAGGAAGAAGGGAAGAAAGCTTATACCCCTTTCTTGGTTCTTTAAATCTAAGGATCTTGGGTCATCATAGTATGGACTAAAATCATTTTTGAACTACTCTACTGTACAACATGATGACTATGATAAATAATAATACATTCTATATTTTTAATTTGCTAAATAATATTTTAAATGTTTCCAGTAAAAAAGAAATGATGTGTATGTGGGTGATGGATTTGTTAATTATCCTGATTTAATCGTCCCACACTGTAAACACGTATCCGTATCATGTATCTCACAAATATAATTGTTCTACAACTTAAAAGTGTGCATATATTCTAGTTTCAACACTGAAAAGTCTGATTCTGTCTTCCTGAAGCAGCCACTATTTTGGAACAAACATAACCAAAAAGTGAAGCAGGGTCTGCAGACACCACCCCCGACTGAATGCTGGGCTCCTCATCATAGGTGCCAGTGGCTCCACCTGGTGACCTTTAGGGGACATTACATCACTTAATTTCTCTTCAAGTCTGAGGGAGAGCCCTGATATTTCCAAAGTCACACATCCTGGAGGTAGAGGAAATTTTAAAACTCCAGCCCAATGTTCTGTCAATCGCTGTGGTTAAAATCACTCAGGGAGCCTTTTAGGCTGGAGACCAAGCTCTCAGCACCACCTAGTCCTGTGGTTCCTTGCCCTCCAGAGAGTACATTCACTAGCCAAAGAAAGGTGGCCCACTCCATGCACAGCAGGGACTTTCCTGGTACCTAGGTGGGCAATGGAGGCCCCTTCTTGGTGGACTCTGGGTAGTGGGGGTGAGGGGAAGGTGCTGTGGCTGTGGGAGACACTTGGGCTCAGGGCAGCTTACACTTACCAACTCGACGTATCAGCATGTAGCAATAGGCATGTGTCTGACTGAGGCATGCACACACAAACATGCACGTGACACACACACACACACACACACACACACATACACTTGTGTTTCCATTTTTACAGGTTTCACATGCATGGATTCAATCAACTGCAGATTAAAAATATTAGGACATAAGTACTGAACATGTTCAGAGTGTGTTTTTCTTGTCATCATTCCCTAATCATATAACATGACTGTTATTTACATATCACTTATGTTGTATTAGGTATCAGGATTTGCAGAGAAATCTAAGGATGATTTAAAGTTTGGGGGGATATACATAGGTTACATACAAATATTATTCTCTCAAAGGACTTGGATGTCCATGGAATTTGATATCTGAGATGAGCCTGGAGCCAAAACCCTGTGCATACACAGAGAGGAATATACACTCACGAACACACATCAGCCTATAGGCATGGGGAAAGAGGGGAGGGAACAGCATGACTGGGAGCTGGAGAGCAGATGCTCCAGTGGCTGCTGATTCAGCCATGTGCACTGATTTGAAGGGCAGTTTCCCAAGACCCCATGAACATGAGAGTAAAGGCAGAAATGTCCCGTGATTGCCTAACACAAAGAGCAAAAGACGTCTTCAGTGAGAGCTTTCCACCAAGGAATAGGGACAGGGGAATCAGACTGTGGCAGGGATTTTTAAGACCACATGACCAAGGGGAGGCAGAATAACTTCCTAGGTCCCTGTCAGGGCCAAACAGAAGCAGGCTGGGACAAGAATGTCTGTCACCTGCAACCCTGGTCTCCAGGGACAAAGTTAGCTCTGTAGGGGTAGCGGTCAGTCATCAAGCTCTACCCCTGATATCTCAATTGTTCCTTCCACAGAAATCGGGACAAGCCAAAATTGCCTGACCTTGGGGAAATTCAATTGCCTGGGAAGGTAAGGGAAAGGAAGGGAAAAGAAGGGAAAGGAAGGGAAGAGAAAGGAAGGGAAGGGAAGGGAGAAAGAGAAAGAGAAAGAGAAAGAAGAGGGGGACAAGGAGGAAGAGAAGGAGGAGGAGGATGACAATGACAATGATGATGATGACAAGGAGGCGAAAAAGACTCAGATCCTGACTCCTGCAAATACAGGGCAACTGGAAATGAAGTTGAAAACTTAGAATCCTCAAAGATTATAGAAGCTGTTGAGTTGGGGAAGTCAAAACATGATTGTGATGGGGAATATGTTAATAAATACTTGGTTAGAAATGAGATAATAGTATTTATGGGCAGGCCAGATAGCTCAGTGGATTAAAGTACCTGCTTAGGCAGACGCAGGGACCAGGGTTTGATACCCAGCATGCCTGCCTGCCTTGCCCCCAGGGCACACTGAGATGGCCTTTGAGACTGGGCATGGTGGTGCATGCCTGTAATCCTAGCTCATGGGAGGCTGAAAACAGGAGGATCACTATGAGTCCAATCTGTGTAGTGACAGCCTGTACACACTGTACTAAATGCATTTTTAAAAAATATTTATTACTTTCTTTCAAGTAAATGTCATAACTTACAGATTGGAAGTCAGTTGTACTTATTATACTAAGAAAGTCTGAGCTTCATCAGTAAATGGATACAGATAGAAAAAGTCAGACTACGTCTATAAAATGTCAGTATCAGGCTACAGCTTCAAATCCGAAAGGATATTTGGATGTGAAGTGGAAAGAGAGTTGATGTAACAAGCAGGTGACTAAAAATGTTGGTCCAATAATTACATGTAAGCTGCAAAAACCTGTGGCTACAAAGAATGTGGACCATGGTGAATAAAGCTTCAAAATATTCTGAAATTTGTAGCAGTGTGAAGTAAGCATTTGGAATAGTGGTGACCGTAAGGGCTTGAATGATTTCTTTTTGATTACCTTCTATTAGGCTGTGGTGGGCTCGAGAAATTGAGGCACCTGAGGCCAGTAGGACAAATGTATTTATAGGGGGACTTCTAATGCGTTTGGTGGATTAATTCCTGTAGGAGGCCAATGTCTGCCTAGTTCTGGAGTGGATGCTAGGATAGAGTGATAAAGGATTAGAAGAACCCTGAAGAAAAGAATACTTCTAGTATAATAAATGATATTATTCTATAATGGAGGCCTTTCTGTGCAGTTATTGTATGATGGCCTTGATAGGTCCCTTCTTGGACTATGTCATGTCATCACTGATATATAGGGAGGATATTAGTTATTATGCTTAGAGTAAGGAGAACTGCGGAATTAAAGTGAAATCATATTACTAGGCTGAGGTAAATAAGAGGACTGATAGGGCTTCTATAAAGGGTCAAGGGCTTGGATTAACTATATGGTATGCATGTATTTGATGGGTCTTTAAGTACCATCCTGTAAGTAAAGTCTTACTAGGAGGGTGAAAATTCAAGCTTGAATTAATGTGACAATAAATTCAAGAATTATGAGTAATAGTAAGATAATAATTGTTGTTAGGGCAGCTAGTGGGCTAAATAGAGATTAGTACTGAAGTTGCTCCACCAATTAGGTATATAAGTAAGTGGCCTGCAGTAATATTAGTGGGGAGTCTAACTGCTAAGGCTATAGGTAGAATAAATAAACTAATTGGTTTTTTTTTGGTGGGAGAACTGGGGATTGAACTTAGGCCCTTGTGCTTGCCAGGGAAGTGCTTATTCCACTGAGCCATCTCCCTGGCCCTAGAACAAATAAACTAATTGTTTTGATAATTACAAGTACAGGAATGAGGAGAATTGGTGTACCTTGTGATAGGAAATAGGTAAAGATATTTTTGTCTTATTACTAAAATTACTGCCCCAGCTCAAAGGGAATAGCTATCCCTAGATTTATGGATAGTTGTGTTGTAGGAGTAAAGGAATGTAGTAATAGTCCTAATAGGTTAGTGATTCCAATACATAAAATTAGTGAAGTTAATATTAGAGATCAAGTTCATCCTTTGGTACTATGAATTGTATTACAGGATTAATTTGATTAATCATTGTTAGATGGCAGTAATTCAATTATTGATTAACCACTACAGTTGGGATATAAAATAACAGGGAATATAATAATGAGTGATGCTATAGGTAATCCTATTATGGTTGGTGTAATGAAAAAGGCAAGTAGATTTTTATTTGTTTCTTTTTCAATGTGTTTTTTGTTTTATGATTTCTAGGTAGATTGTTTGGGGGTTACATGAAAATGAGTGTGTTGAGGTTTTAAGTTGGAAAAATATAAATAATGCTATGAGTATTGTTAGGACAGTAACTGATCATGTTGATGTATGTGATTGTGGCATTTCACTATTGGGAGATTTCTCCCAAGTCTTTCACTTAAAAGGTTAATGCTAAGGGCCAGGGAGATAGCTCAGTAGAATAAGTGCTTGCCTGGCAAGCACAGGGTCCTGAGCTCAATCCCTAGCACCAGGAAGAAAGAAAAAAAGGTTAATGCTAGCTAGCTACACAGTAGTTTACAGCATAGAGAAGCATCAGTTTTCAAATGTTTTAGTGGTACAATTGCAAGGACATCAGGCATGAAACTGTGGTTTGAACTGCAAACTTCTGAGCAATGACCATAGAATAACCCTGGATGGGATGACAGCAGAATTGCTTGGTTTAGGCATCCTGAGATAGTGTCTGTTTTTAGACCTAGAGATGGATGGCTCATGAAGGAAGAACCTCTTCAGATGAAATTTATATGTGTATTGGTGTTTTTATTGGAAGAAAAATGGTTATCAGCGTCAAGTAATTGAAGTTCATAAGATTTTAAATCTATTGTAGGAACTATGTATGAATCAAAATTTAGTTCTTCATAGTCTGTATATTCATGACTTCAATATCATTGGTGTGCTATGGTTTTGACTGTTAGTAGTGGATTATTAACTTCATCTATTATGTATAAAAGAGATGGTAGTGTAATTATAATTAAGACGATAGTTGGTAAAATTGTTCAAATAGTTTCAACCTCTTGAGTATCTATTGTGCTAGTGTGACTTAATTTTGTAGTTAGTATGAGTGAAATAAGATATAGTACTAATGTACTAATTAAAAATACAATTATTAGTGTATGGTCATGAAATATAGTCTATAATAGGGGAGGTGGCATCTTGAAAACCCAGTTAATAAGGATACGTCATAAAGATACACAGAAATTTATCCAATAACTTAACTTTGACCAAGTTATGTAATATTTTTGCTAATGTCTATTTACTACAAACAAAGTCATAAAGGCTATGGGAAGGGCCAGCCAGATAGCCCAGCATATTAAAACACCTGCTTAGGCAGGCACAGACTAAGCTTTGCCTAAGCTTGCCTAATCAGGCGCTTTAGACCACTGAGCTATCTTACCAGCCCTTGTTATGTAATTTTACTGTAATTTGGTTCTTCAAATGTAAGATATGGTGGACATCCATGAAGTCACTCTAAATTAATTGAAGTTAATTCAGTTGTTGTTACGTCTTGTTTAGAAGCAAATACTCCTCAAATTATAAATATTGTTACTCTCACAGCTGTTAGAGAAAGATGAACCTATGAAAGTGACAGTATTTCAGAATGTATATGCATCTGGTTAGTCCAAGTATTGGCATAGTATGCTAGATAAGCCTAAGAAGTGTTGTGGAAAGAAGGTAATATTTACTCCTGTAAATATAATGGAGAAGTGAACTTTAGCTCATGTAAAATTGAGTGTAGCCTGAGAATAGAGGGAATCAGTGAATAAATCCACCTATAATTGCAAATAGTTCCCACAGATAAGACATAATGGAAGGGTGCAACAACATAGAAGGTATTGTGCAGAGTGATATCTAGTGAAGAATTGGCTAACACAATTTCTGTTAATCCTTCCACAGGAAAATTGAAACCGAGGGCTCACAGTATAGCAGGGATCATTTAACGTTTCCTTCACGTAGTGCGGCTAATCAACTAAATACTTTCACTCTGCCTGGGATGGCAATAATTATTTTGACCGATGTAAAGTATGCTCATGTGTCAGCATTTGTTCCTACTGTAAATACATGCTGAGTTCATACACTAAGCCATAGGAAACAAATGTTATTGCTCAAACTATTCCTATATAACCGAAAGGTTCTTTTTTCCAGAGTAACATGTTATGATATGAGAAATGATTTTATCCTCAACTGAAGATGTCTACAACTTGCTTTTCTTCCTCTCAATGTGTGACACTCATTCATCATAAGTAAATCAAGCAGTTAATTTGTTGCACATTCCTTTGTATACACGTTCTATAACTATTGAATGCCATTGATGCTGGATTTTTTTTTTTTTTTTTTTTTTTTTTTTTTTTTTTTTTTTTTTTTTTTTTTTTTTTTTTTTTTTTTTTTTTTTTTTTTTTTTTTTTTTTTTTTTTTTT
>PVKA01000098.1:187346-218809 GCA_004027165.1 Ctenomys sociabilis | reverse complement strand
TTTTGTAAAATGAGGATAGTGACCTACTGATACCATATGGTAGATCCAACAGGTAGATTTCAGACTCTTGTGTACAAGCAAAAAATTTCAAGCACACATTGAATGGGCAAGGAAAAGGCAACAACATTTACTGAAGGAAGATATGCTCAGGAGATACCCCTGCTGACAAAAATGTGGCACCAACAGAAAGGTGGTCTGGGACAAGAAAGTAAAAATCACAGCATAGCATACAGAAAAATCAGGTTTTCAGATTTTTAAAGGAGGTGTACCCCAGCCTGAGTGCTCTCGTTAGTATCTGGGTAAAATTGACAGGAATGCCGGATTGCATATTAAGTCATCTCAGCGGCTTTCAATAAGCATGCACATCCAAGATTTCACTCAGATGAAATTATATGTATGAGATGCAGTCCATGTTTATGAACCTTTAACACAGGGAAAAGGTTACTGAGAGTTGGGGCCATGAGGCCTAACATGCATGTGCTCTTCTGGCCTGGAGTCTCAGAGGTCTTCTGGGTCTTTGCTATTTTATTTTCCATTTCTCTCAAAACAATTAAAGGAGGACTGGCCCTGGGGTGCTGCCTGAGCTCAAGTGGGTAGAGAGAAATGGTCTTCCAGCCCTCATTGTGCTATCTATGCTACTAATACCTAATTTTGTGATGCAGATTAAATGAATTCATAGATGTAAACCTTAACATAGTGTGGTGCTTCTTACCAAGGAGATGCTAGGCTCAAACATGCAATTCTTGCTCTAAATAGAACATCCTGATCTTTGAACAGTTCCCACCACTTGTTACGATTTGGATGTAAAATGTTCCCCAAGTCTCATGTTTGGAGGTGAGGCCTGGCTGGAAGGGGCAGGTAGTTGGGGTGTGCAGTGGAAGGCTGTATTCCCCTCCCTGACTCTACCTTTCTCTCTGCATTATGATCACCATGGGTAGCTTTCCTCAGTCTTGCCTCAGCACCGTTAAGAGCCAACCAACTAGACAGAGTCCACTGAAACTGAACCAAAACAAACTTCTGAGTTACAGGTACCAGGTATTTTTGTTTCAGCAATCTGAAGGCAATTAATACTCCCTTCAGTCCTTCCATCACACCACCAGTTCTGTGCCCCAAGTGCTGCCACCCACTTCCCACATCTAGCCCAAGACAGACTTCAGCAAGATGATACACGCGTTTCTCCTTTGTTTACTGTTGTCAATATTTGGGACCAGGATTCACTCTCATTTCTTCAGGGTTGATCTTCCAGGAAGGAACCTGTAGTCCATCACAGTTTACAGCTAGATGGGTGGGCTGCTATTGCTTTTTCTCCACACCACACCCTTCACCTCTGATGATTTTAATAGTCTGATGTTATTCTGGCCCCTAGATTGTGAGATTATGCAAGGAAGAACAGGGCCTAATTTATCTCTGGCCACACGCCCAGCCAACTAAAATTTCCTGTTGCAAACATCATAGCTCCCACCAGCCTCTCCCTGCACTCCTGCAATCACCACTGCTTGTCCTGCACAGGACCTCTTGATCTTCAAAAGCGTCTCTGATTAGTTTTTGTGGCTGGGACCCCGCCACCAAAAGCTGTCCTTAATTTACAGCACCGACTGAACATTAGTGTCCCGAAAAGGGACATTAATTAATTTTTTTTCTGCATGCTGAGGCAGGAAGAATTATCCAACTGCTCATTCATCTTTCGGCACATCAGTACTGGCCACAGTTAAAAAGTCTGCCAATAGATGAGTTTTTCCTCATGGACACGCAGAAGACTGGGGGAAAGAGGACACATCCTGGACAGTAGTCGCCAGAAAAACAAGGAGGAAAGCAGACAGAAGTGTACAGCCAGGGACGAAACGTATGCTAGAAGAAATCCGGTCCCCAGCACAGGGAGGGAGAGGGAGCTAAGGGTTGGAGTGTGAGAAGAGCTGCGAGCGCTCGCGGACGCCGGAGGGCGGGACGCACGCGTCGGGCCGGCCCACTGCTCCGCAGTCGGGGATCGAGGATGACTCCCCCCAGGACGCAGAATGGTCGCGCCCGACGGCGGCGACCAATGGGCGGCCGGGATGTTGGAGCAGCGGCGGCGGCCGGAGCGCTCGCTGGCTGGGGGACGGCCGCCGCCATGATGCTTGTTTGCTTTCAATGAAAACGAGGGGGGCGCGGAGGAGGCGTCGGCGTCGGTGGCTGCGGCGTCGGCGGCGCGGGGCCGAAGCGGCGGCGGGCGCAGTGCAGCGGGCCAGGCCGGGGGCCGAGAGGGCTTGAGGGCGTAGTGGCGGCCGCCTAGCGGCTGAGGCGGGCCGTGGAGGCGGTGGCGCCCGGAGGGGGAACAAAGAGCGGCGGCTGAGGCGGGACTGGTATGGTGGTTCCACAGGTCAGACCCCGCTGCGCTCACAGGGAGGAGGCGGCAGCGGAGGAAGGCGGAGCGGCAAGCGAGGTGAGCGCGGCGGCTGAGGCCCTCCGGCCGCGCGCCCCGGGGCGGCGTGCCTTGGGGCTGGGGCGCGCCCGGCGGGTCGCCGCAACTTTAGTTTAGTTTGGTGGCCGTCGGTCGGGCTGTTCTCGCCCCCACGCGCGGCCGCTCTCGCGGTCCTCCTGGGCCGCGCCCCCGCGCCGAGCCTGCCGCGGGCGATGATTGACGGCGGGGCGGAGCGGGGGCCGAGCCCGCCGCAACTTTGGAGAAGTGGCTGCGGGACCGTGGCGGGGGACGGTGGCCCTTCGCGCTCCGCGCCCGCCGCGCGCAAACCCTCTGGCCAGCTCCTTCCCCACATGTGTATTAGGTTGTGTTTAGGGGCAGGGGATGGCGTGGATTGCAGATTAGAGAACACGTAGCACTGGATGAGATTTATTTTATGGTATCGCTGAGGACTAGGAAATGGTAGTATTTATTTGAGCCAGTTTTCTGCAGTAATGAATGCCTTTTCATTTTTCAACACATTATTTTCTTCGGGAACTTAGAAAAAATTTTTTTTTCTTTTACTCTTTTCCTCCTTTAACTTTCCCCAGATACTCTGCTAACTTATGCTTTTAACTTTAACTGTTACAGCAGATGACAGTGTGAATGAATGGTCATCTTGCCTGACCTTGGATTTGCTGTTACTGTGTTAGGCTGACATTGTTGACATAATCTGTCAGAATTTGATTTTCTATACGTTCCTGTTTTCCAAGTCTCATCACTGGTGCTGAATATTTTTGCCAACATGTGTCTGGTAACTTAACTTTTGAAGAGGAAGAAAATGAATCAGTGAAAAATGAAATGGTTTGTAATAGCAAGTAGTTCTCACGATACGGTAATGTTTATTCACTACCACTCCGGAAACAAATCTTGTTGACTAGGAGCTATTGTGGCCATTGAACATCAAACTGTTTTGAAGATTGTTTTGATAATTGCTGTGAAGACAGTTGTCACACTCTAAAATGGGATGACTTAGAATAAATTTTAAAGTTAATGTTTTTTTAGACCACGATACCCAGTCACCTTACTTTAAAACAAAATTGTTGAACAGTTGCTCATAGGAAAATGGACCTAGAGGGGCCGGGGAGATAGCTCAGTGAAATAGGCGCTTCCCTGGCAAGCACAAGGGCCTGAGTTCAATCTCCAGTTCTGCCAAAAAAAGGAAAATGGACCTAGAAAGGAAAAAGGATCAGGTATTTTGTGCAGAAGAGCAGTGACAGTGTGGTGTAATTGTTGAAGATGTGCTCTGGGGCAGGCAGGATATGTTTTAATGGATAGAAGTTATTTAAGTCTTGTCTGGTTATTTCTTTGGCTAACGATATATTTACTGAAATGACAATAAAAAATCAAATATTTGACAAAAGATGCAATATTTTCTTCTAAGACCTAAGGTTATAAAAGTCCGAATACAATTTAACGAAGATGTAATAATGCAACTAAATTAGTAGCTTCTTTGAATACCTAGTCAATTTGTAGGAGCTATTGTGTTCCTTAAATTTTGTTGGCAAAGTAAAACTATAATTGGCGGGAAATTCCTGTTTCTTAGGAGCAAAGATGAGTCTGGTTTGTACAACTTGGTCATCATGACAAAGATGTTATAAGGAATTTGCCCATGTGCTTAAAATTTGTAAGTGCTAATGCTTAGACATTTTACTGTATTCAAAGCATAAGCGTTTTCCTTTTAGTGAAAGAAAAGGGTAATATCTTGTGTAAAGCATTATGGAGTAAATGATTAAGGCAGCTCAAGGCTGTATTCTTTGAGTCTTGGGAGGTGAGGAGTAAGAGGGGTGACATTTGTACCCTTGCATAGGCAGTGTTCACTGTTTGGGAAGTTCTGGTTTAAAGCATGTGTTTTACTGGAGATAAAACTTGAATTTGTGTGTTACAATGCTGTATACACTTGTGTCGTGATTGGCACTTTATGTATCTGAAAAAGAAAGTTTCAGATATCCTACCTTCTACAAAACTTACACCAGTTGACTTTTTTTTCTTGAATTTTACCTGCTATTCACTTCAAGGAGGCAGCCATCTTGCAACAAAGTGTGCTTTAAAAAAAAAAAAAAACACTAGATGAAATTAAGAATTGCTGAATAAAATATAGTATTGTCTGCATAGCCTAAAAGCATTAGAATACAGTGAAATGCACTTTAAAAAATTTTTTTGAACAAGAGAAAGGGTTATTTGAATCAAAGATGGGTGCTTATTTAGGCTACCTTAGCTTTACCCACCTGTGGGCTTTGCCTCTCCCTCATCTGTTTACATTTTCTTGGTAAGTTATATGTCACCGTATGTGGCCACTGTGTTGGACATTGAGAATTCAGAGATGAATATAATTTTTTTGCTTTCTTGTCATTTGTAGGCTTAATAGGTGTACTAGTTGTAGAACAACAGAAAAAAGGCCAAAAGTAACACTAAATAAGAGCTTGCCAAGAGCTAGACAGAGGGCATTTCAGAAGGAACCACAACTAGAGTTGAAATGAAGTGTCTGTGTTAGGGAAAGGCTAGTGGTAAGGTGCTCCTGGAGAGCTGGAGTAATTTGAGAAGGACTTAGAAAGTGTGAGGTTCATACCTTTCTCCTAATAGTGAAGGAAGGGGCCAAAAGTCCGGGGAGCAAAGTGGTTTAGTCTGCACTTTGGCATCAATATAGAGAATGTATAGAGGTTACATGTTAAAAAAATGAAGTCACATTTTTACATAAAAAGGGCTGTATTTTACCTTGGATATGCTATCTCTTGAATCTGTGGTCCCTTTTGTACAGGGCTTGAGGGTTCTACTCAATTGCTCTATGATATAAAGCCATTTAAAATTAGCATGTTAGGACAAGGGAGGTAGCTCGGCAGTCTTAAGTGCTTGCCAGTAAGCGTAAGGACCTGGGTTTGATCCTCAGTACTGCATGCTGTGCCGGCCAGTGAGACTCTGTACCAAATAAAAAGATTTTTAAAAAGATTAATTGAAGCCTCTATCAAAAAATTAAAATGTCAGTGTATTTTAGAAGAGGATAAAAGCAATCAAAACAGTGAAAGCTTTGAAAGCGGTACCCATGAAAGTTCAGGTTTGAGAACTTATCTTCTCACTTAAGCATAGGCAAACTAGAGAATTTAGCTGGAAAAACATAATGTGCACCATAAGTTAGATCACAGAGCTAGGGTTATGACTATCCTCAAGGCTAGATATATAGCTACTTTCTCTTGATTCAATGAATAGAAAGATTTGTTCTAATAGTGTTTGTGGACAGGATGTCATGTCTGCATCTTGTACAATGAATAACCACTAAGACAACAATATACAATGTATTATCAAAACTGTTCTACTAATTGGTTTTGAAACTGTCTCATTGGTATTTGTTTCTCAATAAAATTATTTTAAAAATGACTATCCTAAAGGCTTGTTAAGGATATGGCCTATAAATGTGAAACTTTTCTTTTTAATGTAGTTAGTGCAGTTCTCACTGCACAGATTGTATTTGAAGTGATACTCCTGTTTTCAGCCTCCAAAGTGCTGGAATTATAGGCGTGTACCACCACGCACCCTCTCAGTGCGTCCTGGGGGGCGGGGCTGGCATAACATGGCAGGGATCAAACTCCAGTCCCTGGTGTCTGTCTAAGCAGGCGCTCCAATCTGCTGAGCTATCTGGCTGGCCTTAAAGGTGAAATTTTGAATGAAGAGAGTTTTCTGTATCATACATTGTTAGAATTGGAATATTAAAACTATACAAAGCTTATAAAGCCATTACAGTCAGTTTTGCTTAAAGCACCTCATAGTTTCCTAAAAATCTCTGGGAGGTGCATAATTGTTTAATAGAAACTACAAGTCTTAGCAAAAAATAGAATTGGGGTGCAACAGTCAAAATTTGTCAGTGACATTTTTAAAGCAAGAAAGAGTAAAGATGGTAGCACAGTTTTATGTATGTGAAGTGGATCAGACCTTTTTATATAAATTGAAAAGACCAGTTTTGTTTATGGAGAGAGCTGTCAAAGGGTTGTTGCAATGAGATCCTGAAAGGAGAGGTTATCAGAAAATCAGATGGAAAGTTACAGTACTAGAAATGAATGAGTGTGGCTCATAACACAGGATAAACTAATTTAACCAGCAGATGTTTAAGGTATGTCTGTTCTGTGTATTTCTCTTCTGCTCAGTTCCTCTGGGTGTTGGTTTTCTACTTTCACCTACTTCTTTTTGTAGACAAAATAGCACATAAATCAGGAATTTGCATTGTACTTATATTGTTTCTTAATATATCAATCATGTTGGAACAAGTTCACATTCTCAACGAGTTATATAGAAATGATTAAGCTTGAATCTAATATTTTAAAATGGTACTGTAACTTGGATCCCAAAATACTTATTAAATAACCTGTGCCCCAGGCCCTGTGTGTAAAAATAGTGGTAATCTTGTGAGACTTGTGGTATTTTTCCTTGGTGAGGTTTATAGTGGTGTAGAGAAAAAGACAAAAAAAAAGCTCTCATGAGGTTATGTGGTAATTAGGAGTGTATAAAACATTTTGGGCATACTTAGGAGAAATGAATTCTGTATGAAAACTTAAGTGTTCTCAGACTTTGAGCTGAGTTTTGAAGGATAAATAGGGCTTTGTCAAGCTGAGTAGGATATTTCAAGGGAAAGACCTAGCATATGCAAAGTCAAATTATATACTATTAGGCTGTGAAGCATAGGCTGCAAGGATGAGAGGGACCGAAAGTTGTCAGAGGCGGTTTGGGCTTTTCTTTGCAAGTGTTAGGACCTCAACCTGCCTCTGAGAATGTAGGTAGGTGGAAGTGGGGACCTGGTGTAAGAGTTCATTTAGCAGAGCCCATACAGTAATGTTCAAAGACACTAGAATTAGGGACCAACAAGCAGTGAGCTACACAAATAGTGACGAGTTGCATTTGATTCAGCAGTTCTGTGAAAGTTAGTGTAAATGATGCTGTGTTAACTGTCAGTTTGACTCAACTTGGGAAATAGAGGAGTAAGCAGATTTTGGCAAGGAAATTGGCAGCATTTGAGACTTGGACATTTAGGTCAACAGGTCTGGGAGGTATTTGCACAGGAGAGGGGTGAGAAGTCAATATATTATTATATAGTTGGTATTGGAAGTTAGATGATTACTAAGGAAGTAGGTTTAAACAAAAGCTTTTCATGTTTTGGAAAAAATACGATCTGTAGGCCTGCAAGATAGCTCAGCAGACTTAAGCCCCTGCTCAGGCAAGCACAAGGACTGGGGTTCAATCCCCAGCACCATATGCCATGCCAGCCACGCCCACAGGCACACTTGAGAGCTGGCCACTAAATGGTGGCACACGCCTGTAATCCCAGCAAATCCCAGCATTGTGGTGGCTAAAACAGGAGGATCACTATGAGTCCGAGCTGCATAGTGAGACCCTGTACCAAATACATAATTTTTAAAAAAGAATAAGATCTCCATTTGAAAGTTAGTTGAAAATTATGGATACTATTGAAGAAAATAAAACCATGTACATACAGAACTGAGTAATATAAGATGGGAATAGAAGCGGTTGTTAGAAAAGTAAAACAGGAAGTAGAATATATTACATATGCTAAGAGAGGTAAGAAGGCAAGAAAGGGGGAGTTTTCAGGGGTGATACATGATCCCCAGATTTAGGGTAGGATTAGTGAGGCCTGAATATGAGTTGGTAGAATTTGGCAGCTGGGTGAATATAAGCAAAACAATTTTTTTGTGGTGCCAGGGAAGTAGCAGTCAGATTGTAGACTTGACTGGGAAGATTAAAAAGAAGGCTATAAATTCCTATTTGGAAAACACGTAGAAGAGAAGGAAAGAGAGTAGTTTGAAGAAGTGACTAGAATGAAAAGAAGGTAGGCATCTGTTTGTTGGCTTTTTCCCTTCTTTCCTCAAGTCTGAAACTTAGGAAATTTTTAAGGTAAGTTACATATATATTGTCAAGCATTTCCCTGATTTTTTGGCTAAAATTATCTTTTATTGAGTCACATGAAGTTTTGCTTGTGGAATTGATTTTAAAAATAGAGAATATTGTTCATTGGAGATGGAATTTATCTGTAAAATCATAATAGAATTGTCAATCTTCAGTTACTAAAAGATTGAGGTTTATTTTTCATATTCCTTGTGCTAGCTTTGGTCTTATCCTATGGTCAGTAGCTCAAAGTTGAGTATTTGTTGGATTTTATGTGTACAGTAGTAGCAAGAGAATCATTAAATATAGTAACTTTTTTTCCAAAATTGTTTGTTATAGATGTAAGGAAACTTAACAAATTGGGACTGGCTCTTGGTACCAAAAAAAGTATTAAGACTAATGCAATCTAGATACATTTACTGTTCATGTGCAGATTTTTATTAGGTAGATTTTTAAGTGTGGTATAATTTATGTGAGTTCCTCTTAATGAAAGAGCAAACAAATGAAGGAGTTACAAAAGTTAAATTAAAATGTTGATTTGCTCTCAACTTCCTGGGGGACAAATTTTTTTCTTCCATAAGATTATGTATAACTCAAAGTAAACACTACTCCCATCATAAAGCAATGTCTGATGGTTTCTTTCATTTATTATAATATTTGGGAAGTTAAAACTGTGGGACATTTACAGAATTATCACTTGGTTGCTAGTTTCAGGGAAACTATAGAAACTCAATGATACAGGAGTTGATAGTCAGAAAAAACTGTGCTTTACATATGGGATTTGTGATTTAGTCTTCACACTAAAGTTGTGAGGGTAGCTTTCACTATTTTATAAAGGAGAAAACTCAAACCTTAATGATCCTATATGGTAGTAGATGAATTAGGCATATTAAAAAAAAATTAAGGGGGCCGGGAGATGGCTCAGTGGAATAAGCGCTTCTCTGGCAAGGGCCTGAGTTCAGTCCCCGGTTCTGCAAAAAAAAAAATTAAAGTGAGGTTAGTAGACATTTTTAAAAGGTTTAGCAGGGCTCAGCAGGGAATAAACTCTTTTGTTGGAACAGATAGGGAAGGAAGCTGTAATGACCTTTTTGAGATTAGATAATCTGAGTTAGCATTGGAAGGGTGAATAGGGGCTTTTCAATGTTTGGGACATTTCAGTAAGAAGCAGTAGCACATGCCAGGTCATGGAGGTTTGTGAGTGATGCATGGACGTTGGGGAGGCCCATGGTGAGGCCAGCAGGCACAGAGGGGACAGGACAGACAGAACCACACATTTATTTGAGGAGCCTGTGTTTCCTCTGTTTAACTAGCTTAACATACAGTTAGCACTGTGTATGTATGGACTCTTCCAGCTGTAGACTGAAAATATTTGAAAATAAATTGCATTTGTACTGATCACATATAATAGCTATTTACATTGTCCTAGGTACTATGAATCATCTAGCTATTATTTGGACTATATGGGAGGATGTTCATAAGTTATATGCAAATCCATTGCATATAACTCCTTTTATAGGAGGAACTTGAATGTCCTCAAGTTTAGTATACACTGGGGGTGGGGGACCAGTTGTCCTGGAACCAGTCCTTTGCAGATATTGGGTAGAGATTGTGTTTGAGTTGCTTTTTGTCCTGTTCAGTGCCAGATCCCAAGGGGACTAAGAGGGACAAGATAGAGTATTAGGAATATGAAATGTGTTTTTAGTAAAATCCCTAGGGACAGTATTAAGGTAGAGGAGAGTAGAAGAAAGAACATGGATTTGAGACTGTTGGAATAGCTCAGATAAGAGTTGAAGGAATTAAGGCAGAAAGTGAGAGATTGAGGGGTAAAATGGCTGAATGTGGTGACTGAAATACTCACTTTAGCTTGAAAAGTGGGTTAGAGTTTTAAGAGGACTGGTGGGTTTGAGATCCAAATGCTAATTTCATCTCTTAGTAAGGTTTGTTTTGATTTAGTAAGATCTGTTTTGATACTTTGTTTCTTTCACTAGCATCTTTTCTCTGTTCCTTCTTTGCAATTTATGTACAACCGGTATCTTCACATAGTCATCACCTGTTGTGAAGTTACCAGCTGTTCATGATACAGTAGCTCCAAAAGAGGGTTAGAATTTAAGCTTTGTTTTTTTAGGCCAGAGCAGTTATCTTTTGCAGAAGTGAGCATGTTGTTATTTTGTGGTTTATTGTTTTTGTTTTCTATTAGAACATTAATGATGGACATTTTGACACTAAGGGCAGCTCCTGTATCAGGGTTATCATTTGTGTAAACTTTAATTGTCCACTATGTGGTAGAAACCTAGGTGGGAAGAGAAGAAAACAAATGTGATGATTTTAAGGGGAGGGATGCAGTGAGAGTGGAATTACTCAGAATTGAAATTATAAAAAGATTAGAGGGCTGGTGGGATAGCTCAGCAGACTAAGCGCCTGCTTAGGCAAGTGCAGGGAATGGGGTTCGATCCCTGGCATCATGTTTGTGCTGGTGCCATCCCTGGGCATGCTGAGAGGCCACTGAGATTGGGTATGGTGGTGCATGCCTGTAATCCCAGCAAATCTCAGCATTGGGATGGCTGAAACAGGAGAATCACTATGAGTCTGAGCTGCATACTGAGACCCTGTACCAAATACATATAAATAAATAGATAAAAGGACTACGATTAGTCCAAAGGGGCCAACATTAGACTCATATTGTGTTTTTAATTTGGAAGATTCAATTAGTGTACTTGTTAAAACAATATGAGTAGTTTACAGAATATGGTAGGTGTGTCAGTACTTACTAGAGAAACAGATTTAATGTATAGTAACCAAGTATATAAGAATTCACAAAATTCTTGCCAGTCTTGTTTTTTTGTTGTTGTTGTCTTTTCTTTTTCGGCAGAACCAGGGATTGAACTCACCCTTGCGCTTGCCAGGGAAGTGCGCTCAGGGAATAACACTGAGCCATCTCCCCAGCCCTCTTGCCAGTCTTGTAATGGCCTTCCACAGAGTCAAATATGGAAGAGTGCAAAAGGTCTGTCTTCATGCTGGAGACCTGCAGGATCCATAGTGTCATGTGCAAGTCTGTATCAGGAGGCCAAAGGGTCTGCAGTGGAAAGCTGAAGAATTCGTGCTGAAAGCCAGGAGATAATGTCCATCTGAATGGAAGGACTGAGCTGAATGCAAGGACTGAGCTTTCCCAAGGAACAGAAGCTGCCATTCTTCATTTCCCTTTTATACCATTCATGTGGGAAGCCCATTTGTTGCTATCTCTCTCATCTGTGGTAAATCCCAGCAAGTCTTCAGTAAATTCCCTCAGCTGTACCCAGAACTATTGTGATCCAGTTTAGGCATATCTTACTCAACTTGATACAGTTAACTCTCACAGTAGACTTGCCTTCCCAGGCAAAATTTTAGTATAAAATTTCAGAATTTTCCATTTAAAAAAGTTATCAAATTGTCTTACATGTCTTGGTAGAAGCAGGATGCAATAAATTAGTGTTCATTGTTACCTAAAAAAATTCAGTGTACCTGTGAATGAACTGTATTTGAAAGTAAGTGTGTGAGGGAGGTGCATATAACTTTAGGATAGTTCTTTGGTGGCTTTTTGTATAAAAATGGAAAATAAACTTATTTTTTATATGAATAATTTCCTTTTCTGTTTTATTTAGATTGAGTATAACTGAGAAATCATATTTAAGATGTACAACATGATTTGGAAAACATGATGTGAAGTAATTACTTTAAGCAAGTTAATTAACATTCACTTCACATGTAGCGCTTCTCATCACTTAGAAAAGTTTTATAACAGCACAAGTAAAAAATACTGCATTCTTAAACAGAAAAATATGTTCAGCTTGTTACTTGCAGAAACATAAAGAGTTAAATGAAAATTCTAGACTTTTCTTGATATCTCTATATTAATGTACTTTGTTTTCCATTTTCACTTTCCTACTTCCCATTCCACCAAAAGCATGGCTTGAGGCTCTTCAGGAGAAAGGAAAATAGTGTGATGGTATGATGTATTTGCAACAGATGGTGTTACCCTCATATGGGAACTCTGGAAGATGTCATACATCACAGAAAACCCACTATACCGCTAACCCTTAGAGAAGAAGTTAAAAATTCATGTGCAGCAATCTGATGACCAAGGTTACCCAAGCATCCACTTGCTACACTAATGAATTGCTGAAAGCCCATGGCCAGCACTTTGAGCACCTCTTGTTATTGTAGAGGCCAAAGGTAACTTGTATTAATATAATGATGTCTCAGTAAATTTAGTGTTAAAATATTTATGCAAGTTTTTCTTTTCCTGAAGTGTGTCTGCATTTTTGTGGCAGACTATATTTTAAAATGTATAGATTTTTATTGAGCTCTTATCACAGTAAGGTTTTGAAATAAGGGCTGAGGGAAGTTTAAAATATAATTATTGGGAAATTATTGTAAACATGAGGTACGTTGTATATTGGTGTACATCTCCAAATGAATTTCATAATTTTGAACATTCAGCAAAACTACTGTTTTATCTAAACTTTCTTTTTGTATTTTAGGGAAGATCTACAGGGTGTTCAGGATCTCATACTAGATCGGACCTGTAGTGATCTGCCTGATAACTTTCTTAAATGGATAGCATTTAAGATTGTAGTGTTGGAAGAAACAGTGTAATTATGATCCACAGTGGAGGCTGTATTGGGTGAGGGAGGAGTAACAAGAAGCTTAACCTTGAAGTATGGGTGAAATTTCATTTTGCAAGTAGTGTAATTAATGGTTTGGTGATAGGAAAATGAGCATATCTGAAGGGTGACTGTCTGCTAGTGGCATCGATAGAGAACATGCATGGGACCCACATCTGGGAACCCAGCTCTTTGGCAGTCGAGGCAGGAGCTTCACAAGTTTGAGCCCAGCTTGAGCAATTTAGTAATTTATTTTAGCAAACCTTGTTTCAGAATATTGTAGAATGTATAAAAAGGGGATGTAACTTAGTGTGAAGCTCTTGGGTTCAGTCTCCAAAACTGGGAGAAGAGAGGGAGGGAGAGAAGGTAGTTTATAGAGAGAGTATTGGTTGCGAGAAAAGTTTGCAGAGATAGGGTAAAATTCTGAATTGTGGAGCCTGGATTTGTTTTCTAAGCAGTAGAGGTCTTAAAAGGAAGTAGAGGAGTTGATAAAATCAAATTAAAGTTGTACAGAACCAGAAATCAGCAGAAGAGTTTTTAAGCACAGAGGTAGGGAGATCATCTATATTTTGTTTGCTCATTGAATATGCCTAAGGGAAAAGGAAACCTTCCCTTGCTCTCAAGATAAGAGGTAGTTTCACAATTTGGAGCAAAGCACTCACTGGAGTTCTGCTACCCCATGACCCCCCCCCCCCAAGGTGGGAAAGGGAGGAACCATCTTATTTGATGATTACATTTCAAAAGGATAGATATTTGGTCCTTAGAAACTTTTTTAGTTATTGCAGTCAGAAGTCTACAAATGACAGCTCTTTTCACTGAATTTTGCAGTTAATTAAAAACTCATTTTCGGGGGGAATGGTATGTAGATTAGTTGGACTTGTGAAAGAGTGGTGGCAGTAAAAATAAGGGTATAGTGTGGTTACATTATTGCAAGATGTTTGCTCTCCAAGGCTTAAACTTTATTCTTACTCATGCTGAATACATGACATGGAAATGATTGTTGAATTGCTTTTTGAGTTTTTCTTCTATGAAAACTTGGTGGAATGTAATGTCCTAGGCAGTACTCAAGACAGGGAAATATTGTACAAGCTGCCTAGGAAAGTGGATTCCCTAGTAAACATTATTATACACTGGAGGGAGTACTGAACTTGTATATTTGTTGGGAAGGCCTTACAGAGGCTAAGATACGTGATTTTGAGTCCTAGTGCTTGAGTAGGACTTTAAGATCAAAGTTGTTCTTGCTAAAGAAATTAGCATTTGTTTGAAAGACTGACATTTAAGATGAGAGCCAGGGGAGCCCTTAGTCTACTGAGCCATCGCCCAGCCCAGAGAAAGCAACTGTGTGTTGTAACCTTAGCATTATGTCAGTGTCAATGATTCATCTAGCGGTTTTAATCTAGTTTATGTTCCTTGCCTAAGTAATGTTCAGTAGGAATTACAAAACCATTGTAATTTGTATGTTGTAATGTTCCTTTTGTTTATCAAACCCTGTTTCAGAAAACTGTAAAATGTATAAAAAGGGATGTAACTTGGTGTGAAGCTCTTGGATTCAGTACCTAAAACTAAATAAAGTCCTCTTCTGAAGGGTTAGCCACTTAAGTCTTTGAGTTTAATTGCTACCTTAGATGTTTGCATGTTGTGTACAAATTACCCCTTGCTCCTTCACCTTGTCTTTTTTGCTACTTTTCTCTGCTACTAATTCATCATTTCTATCATTGCCAGTTCTTGCAGCACAGATAAGATCATGTTATTCCACATTATTTATTTGTGAAATAATAATTATATAATAAATAATATTCCATGTTTTTTTTTTTTTTTTTGTCTTTTTGAGACAGGGTCTCACTGTGCAGTTCAAGCTGGCCTTAAGCTCACTTTGTAGCTCAGGCTGGTCTCGAACTCACAACAATCCTCCTGCCTCAGCCTCCCTAGTGCTGGGATTACAGGCCTGCGCCACCACGCCCGGCTTATTCCATGTTATTTAATCCATGTTATTTATTTTAGCTTTTTAAAATGTGATCATAGGTTTTCATTATGTTTCAGTCCATTATAATCGTAATTTGTTTTGCTCAAATTATCACAACTTTGGCCAGTGAGGAAGATCCTCTCTAATATTGTGCTGACATGATGACTTCATCAGATGTAGCTTTTTGGCACTGAAAGATGTTCCATTGTTGCTCTTGGTTTTATGCTTATTCACTCTTGCTCTCTGTTTCTTACTATAGAAAGGGGTTTGAACCCAGAGGCTGAGAGCTGAGTCACACACATGACACTGACACTGGATGCTCCTGTGGTATTTGGGATTGAACCCAAGGCTTCACATTGATTTATGTCCCCCAGGCATTATGTTATATTTTGTTGCTAGGTTGTTTTGTGTTATATTTTTGGAGACAGGATCTCACTAAGGTACTAGCTTCAGGCTGAACTCAAGCTAGAGATCCTCCTATTTAAATTCCCATAGTTCTGAGATATAGGCTTATTTTATACATTTCCTCCCTCACACTTGCAGTTACCTATTTTACAAAGAACTTTGCTGTCTTGGTACAGTAGGTCTCCCCAGCCCTTTTCATGGTTTCTCTTTTTGAGGGTGTGGTTATCCATGGTCAATCATGCTTCAAAATAATAAAAGAGGGGCCAAGGATACAGTCCAGTGGGGGGTGCAGTGCCTGCCTGGCAATTCCTGGTGTGTCCCCTGCCCCAAATAAAAGAAACTTCCAGAAATTAAACCCTTCATATGTTGTAAGTTTTAAACTGTCCTAGGTGACGAAATCTTGTGCCATTCCATACTCAGGAAATAAATCTGGTATATGCTCTGTATATGTCTCCCACCCATTAATCAGTAACCCTCTGGGATATTCAGATATGCTGTCATAGTCTCACAGCTAGTGTCCAAGTAAGACATTTGTTCATTGTTTTCAGAAAGTGGGAGTAGTGAATCTGATTTGCCTGGTGTCAGAGGTTAGAAAGTACTCATTTAAATAAAAGGTAGAAGTTATTTACCTAATTAGGGAAGAAAACGATTGATAAAGTCAACTATAAAAGTAAGTTTCTGGGATTGTGAAGAAGGAAAAAGAAATTGTGTGCTGTCATTCATACTGCAAAAATTACAGCCACAGTGTATGTGATAAGTGCCCAGTTAAGATGGAAAGGACTTAAAGTACAAGAGGTAGTGGTAGCCACAATTCAGGTGTACATTGGAGCTTTGGGATATATTACCTTACAGATAAAGCGGGGAGGGACTTCTGTAGTAAAGTAATATTTCTCTAGTGGTAACACTGCTTTCTGGAACTCTTCAGTAAATAGTTAAAAATCATGAGTTTATATTGATACTCTCAAATCATTTCAGTATTAATGGTTTTAGTTTCCTTGATTAAAAGTTTTCTTAACCAATGTTCATGGTTCCTAACATTGACATAAACACTTGTTTAATCTTTAAAAAAAATGAAATAAATGGTTCAGTGTAATACAAGTAGCCTACTTTGTCTTTTTCATAGCTGCTTATGTGCTAACTTATGTATGTATTTTTACTGGGTGTCATTTAGGTTGTTCACAATTTTTATCTGTCACAAATAATGTAATAAGTACTTATTTATAAAAGGTACACAGGTTGTGTAGTAGTTGATTGTGTCAACTTGAAGTTGAGGACCCTAACTAAATTGGCCCGGCAATTTAACACTAGGGTGTAGAATAGCCACCCTATGGTGTCTTATCACTTAAAGAATATAAAAGGGAAATGAAAGACAAGGGATTCCATTGCTTTGGAGGATTTCCAGTCTGCCTTCAGCTTGGACATTGTCTCCTGACTTCTAGCACAGATTCTTCAGCTTCTGCCTTGGATCCTTCAGCCTTCCCATGTAGACTCATCATCCTTCCATTGGCAGATTCATCAGCCTCCTGATACAGACTTGTATGGAACAGTGCAGTGAGGTCCAGACCTTGGACTGAATGAATCCTTCAGTCTTCAATGTGCAGACACCCTCTGCATGTTTTTTTACTAACTCTGGCTGACCCTTGTAAGCCAGTCTTCTAATTTCTTGTACATTTGTACATCTTGTGTTACATCTGTCCCTCTAGTAAAACCCTGACTGATACAGGTTGTATGTTTGCTTAGTAATTGTTTGAAAAAACTTACTTTCATCCATCTACACGAAAGACCAGGTGTTTGAGTATAGAATACTTTTGAGCCAAGTAAGGCAGTTAGTGCCTAGACTAGAACAGCTCCTGGCTAGCAATAAAATAGGGGCCTAATCCTGTTACATTCAAATGAAAATCAGTAACTTGGATAGGATTGGGATTAGATTCTTCCATAGTGTAGCCAGAAAAAAAATAGCCCTGCTATGATGTTGGCCCTTGATTGTGGACTTGTGAGACTCTAAGAAAGAACAGATAGAACCAGATATCCAACCTCCAGAACTTGGGATAAGGAAGTCATTTTAAAATGAAAATTTTATAATACTTTATATGGTAGAAATGGAAAATCCAGCACCTCCCCATGAAACCATGCATTTCACAGAGATCCAGTTCTTTGGAAGCTTTGATGTTTATTTGATTGTTCCTGTGGGAATTTCATATCCTTCTTCACACTGATTGGATCCCAGCATAAGCCAATCCACACATAGCCTTTCCCTGACTACAAGGATTCTTTAATGATTGAGATATGTGGATGTGAAGCCCAGAAATCTCAGGCTATTCTCCCCTCTCAGAAGAATCTTGATGGCCAAAGTTGAATGAAAAAGACAGCTCTAGCTCCAAACCACACATGCACATTTCTGTTAATACAAAGCTCTAGGAATATAAGATGATTAAGGACACTGAAATGAGTCATTCCTGAAGGATGTCCTACTGCATCCAGTGTGAATCAGAAGATCTTGAAAACCTATCACCTTAAAAAGTACAGTAGAGAATTTAAATATATTATCCAAGTACTAAGCCACATCCAACTGGGACATTAGGAAGCAATGATCCTTAACAGATATTTTCACATTTGTAATCCTATTTAATATTAAAAGCAATTACACTTAAAAAAATACTTTTGAGGTAAAATTCATGTAAAATGAAGTACAATGTCAACCTAAAATTAACAGAGTTCTCCAAACCAAAGGCAGTTTCAGTCAGGGCATGCATGCCATGGTGGACTGTGGCATGGCTAAAGTTTTGGGGAAGATTAAAAAAAAAAAATGAAAACACAAACTTCACCTTTACCAAAAACAAAACAAAACAAAAATCACCATAAAGAAACTACACATGCACATTTCTGTTAATACAAATAAGGCACAACATCTTACTAACAAAGAATTTAGGTTCTATCCAAACATTCCATGGGGCACAAGAGTCATACAGCCACCCTTGGGGATGGGGAGGGGGGACAATGGGCAGCACCACAGGGGGATGTAGTCTCATTTAATTTGAAAAATAAGTGGGTAAAGGAGAACACATAAAGCAGAAACATTTAGGGAATGATGCATAGATAGTGTTTATTTTACTACATCTCAGTTGTGTCCTGCTAGGAAACACATGTGGCATGGTCCTGACAGTTAACAGCAGCCTGTGTTTTACCAGTGTAAATGTCATCCAAGAGATAATGTAGAAATAAAAAGCTACGCAGAGAATAAAAAGGAAAACTGAAATCACCTTATGGTGTAAAAAATAACAAAAACAGAACACCCACTTAAGGCTCTGGGGAAGGCCCTGGACAGACCTAGCGCGACAGCGAGGAGTTGTGGTTTTCAGGTTGGCTCAGTTGCTCCTGTCACCCTGTGTTTGGGGAAGATTTTAGGGTTTTTTTTCTTTTTTTACAGGGTCTCACTATACCACATTCATAGTGATCCACCTGCTTTCTGCCTCCCTAGTGCTGGGATTACACGCACGCGCCACCACGCCCAGACTCCATCACCGGCTCAACGCACCCGAAGGCGGGGCCGACATGGCATGTGGAACCAGGAATCGAACCCTGGGCGCTGCACTTACCTAAGCAAGCGCTTAGTCCGCTGAGCTATACCGCCGGCCCTTGGGGAAGGTTTTAATAAAAAGAAGTCCGCTCAACTGTGTTAAGGACCATTGGTTATGGGGCTTGTTGCAGTAGTTGGTGGTAGCTTACAGGTGCAGATGGCTGTGTCGTTTGTAAGCAACTTACCTGGAATATGGTAGTCTCCTCCTTAAACTATATGTCCAGGACTCCCAATGTATGCCTGAAACTTAAGTTCTATATATACTGATTTTCCCTGCATAGTACATACATATCTGTGATGAAATATAATTTATAAATTATAAGTTAGGCACAGTAGAAGATTAACAACAAACTACAACATAAGGTGGAATTTGTTTTTCCTTTGAACTTTTTTACCTTTTCAGTTAAGGGATATACGTTGTAACATTTCTTGGTGTATCCAAATTCCCAGCATTACTTTTCTTGCTGTTTGGGGAATTATTAAGTAAAAGTATCATTTGGCCAGAAGCAGTCTGATGTCCAGATGGTTACTGAGTGACTAATGAGCAGGACATACTGGATACAGACATGACTCATGAGGGCTGAGCAAGAGTTGATCACACTATTCAGAGCAGTGCACAGTTTTACAGTTGTTACTTTTATTTCATTTAATATTTTTTTATTCCATTTTGCATAATTTATTATTCTGGTTAATTTCAAGACATGGTTGGTGAGTAACTGAAACTGGGTAAGTTAGTACTGCTGTACTATGGTTTTGAGGAATTTCTTATGTAGTTGCTGTCAGAGACATATTTAAGGACCCCTCTGGCTTTGACCTTAATGACACCATTTTGATAACATATACAGACTGAACTTTAATTCAGAATTTGAGTTTTGACTAGTATATATGCCCATATAAATCATACCCCAGTTAAGATATTCAGTATCAAACTACAACCAGGTTGTTATTTTTATCACTATAAATTCATAGAAATGGAATCCTCTTGAGGCCTCTGATTCAGTTAATGTTTGAGATTTATCCATATTTTTATGTGTGTCTGATTCATTGCTTTTTGATTAGTTAGGTTATAATAAAATTTAATTGTCAGTTTACTATTCACATGTGAGTCTGGTTTATTTCACTTATAAGTATATCTTCAAGCTTCGAGTTTATCATTCTTTATAGCTGAGTAATACCCCATTGTATAATAATACCACATCTTTATCATCCATTCCTCATGTAACAGGCATTTTGGTTGTTTCCAAGATTTGGCTATCACAGATTGTGCTGCTGTAAATATAGGTACACATATATCACTATGATATGATGTATTCAGTTCCTCTGAGAAAGTTCCTAGTAGGGGATAGCTGGTTTAAATAGGGTTTCCAGTCCTAGTTTTTTTAAGGAGTCTCCACACTGATTTCCATAATGGTTGTACCTGTCAGTTTACTATTAATGAACATTTTAGTTGCTTTTCATTTTGAACAACTTTAATTGATGTGAACATTTATATGCATGTTTTTGTGGACATTTTATTTCTTTGGGATTAATATCTAAAGGTAAATATGCTGAATTACAGAGTTACTGTCATCTTAGATGTTAGTGATTTCTTTGCTTTCCCTTTTTTTCACTGTGAAAATACTCATTTTGTGAATATTACTAGGAATATTACTATTATAATATTACTGGGAATATTGCGTTTATGTACTCTTACTTTTTGTTCCAACATTGTTTTAGAAAATTTAACATTTTTTTCTCCCATTAGGCTTAGCCTCTCCCTTTTTATCTCAGTGTGTTTTGTCTCTACTTCTGTATTTGTAGTTACTGTATTGAGTTTAGTGCACTCAAATTTTTTTAAGCATAAGAAGCATTTATTGTGGCATTTGGGTGTTACCTTGGTTCCTTTACCTGGATAAAACATTCTGTATTTCCTAGGTTATTACCAGTATATTCATGTCATTTCATGTCATTTAGAAAGGACACCTACTTTAGCAAATTGTCCTCTAGATGGGACCAACCAAACTGTTGCTTTATTGTGCACCTTTTTTGTATAGGATGATTTCTCAGTCTAAAAAATGCCAATTACTGTATTTCTATTCTGAAGAAATTTGCATATAAAGAAAAATTTTAAAATTTAATTAATTGGTTTTAGGGTCTCACTATGCAGCTCAGACTTGTAGTAATCCTCTTGTCTTAGCCTCCCCAGTGGTGGGCTTACAGGTGTGCTCCACCAGCCCACTTTCAGTGGCTGGCATGACATCGGGCTGGCACAGCATGCAATATGGGATTCGAACCCGGGTCCTTGGGCTTACCAGGCAGGTGTTTAGACCACCAAGCTATCTCCCTAGCCCAAGAAATCATTTTTAATCAGTATATAACAAGCAATATTTTGAGTGTATTATTATGTTGTATGTAGATGAATAATCTTACTTATATTCTTACTTCAGTTTCTGAGGTTTTCTTACCCCCTGTCCTTTGACTAAATGATCAAAACCTATTTCTATGTTTGAAATACAGTTATACTTTCTACCAGTGGGGGGGCTGTACAACATAATTTAAGTAGCTTTAACTTGTAATCAAATACCTTCAAAACTGGACTCTGCAACTTCCTTGTAAGTCTGAAAAATTTCTCAAAACTTTTGGGCTTCAGATTTCTATTGGTATAATAGAAATAATTTGAACTCTTCAGGATTAGCCAGTAAAACACTAACTGCAGAAGTAAGAGTGAAACTAAGAGAAACCATATCCTAGAAGTCAGCAGCTGCATCAGAAGTTGATCATAATACAACTTAAAAGTGTCCAGAAAATGATAGTGTTAGATAAGAATGTGAGATCAGTGGGTTTCTTGACATGTTTTGGTGGAATATTAACATTTACTAAGTTGAATGGGTTTAGCTGGGAGAATGCAGAACATAGGAAACTCTTAAGGATTTTTCTTGCTATAGTGAATGAATGAAATATAGTCCTGGAGAGGAAAATGAGCTCAGGCCTTTTCTTTTAATAGAGGAATAATGCCATACATATGTGTGTGCTAAAGTTCATTATGCAGCAGACCGGAATGAAGTGATGAAAGGAGAAAATTGCCAGAGTACTGTCCTTGAAGAGGCAGGATGACAGTATGTTACATTTACTTGCTATGCCTATTAAATCATTTATTATTGGGGATTAAATCCAAACCCTTTATACTGAGCTGCATCTGTAGTCCTTTTTATTTTTTAATTTGAGTAGGTCCTCATTCAGTTGACCAGGCTGAGCTCAAACTTGTGATCATGGGCCAGGGAGATGGCTCAGTGGAATGAGCACTTTCCTGTCAAGCGCAGGGATCTGAGTTTGATCCCTGGTTCTGCCAAAAAAAAAAAAAGTGCCCAGACAGACTCAGTGCTAACCTTGCAGGCAATTTGTCCACAGTGTGCAAGAATATAGATGTTTGTAGGTGGGATGATTGAAAAGACTTCTGGTTTTCACTTTTTTAGTTAAAGAAAAACAAAAAAAAAAGGAGCAGAAGCAGTAAGGTCATTAGTTAAGAAGAAAGAGTATAAGATACTAGTAGCCTGGCTGGTTTGAAGAGATAGTCTACTCACTAGGAGTACTAGACAGACTTGAATTTTTCCTTTAAGTTCTCTGCAGCATTTTTGATGCTGACTACCTTGCTGGGTCATGAGTTTTTTTCCTAGTTATATTAAGCTGTGTAGGTATATATGGAGTGGGTAAAGAATTTTTTTATACAAAGGTTATTTATAGTTTATCTAAAAGAATAAGGTGATGTGAGACAAGGACCAAGGATTTCAAGGAATGTGAATAGGAATGATATTTAAAAATAAGCAAAATGAGGGCCGGCCAAATAGCTCAGCAGATTAAAGCACCTGCAAGCAGGCTCAGGGGCTGAGGGTTTGATCCTCAGGCCTGCCTTGCGAGCCCTGCACCTGGGGCATGCTGAGAAGGCAGTTGAAACTGGGCATGTAGTCCCAGCTCTTGGGAGGCTGTAAATAGGTGGGTCACTAGAGTCTGATCTAGTAGTGAGACCCTGAACACCTTGTAGACCCTTTCCTAAAATACAAAAAAAAAAAAAAGCAGTGAAATGAAATATTTAATATTATCAAATACTTAGTTCATCCTCAAAATTCTCTTGATTTTCAAAAATGTCTTTTTTATGCTTCAAATTCATGTTACATTTACTTGCTATGCCTATTAAATCATTTATTATTGGGGATTAAATCCAAACCCTTTATACTGAGCTACATCTGTAGTCCTTTTTATTTTTTAATTTGAATAGGTCCTCATTCAGTTGACCAGGCTGAGCTCAAACTTGTGATCATGGGCAGGGGAGATGGCTCAGTGGAATAAGCGCTTTCCTGTCAAGCGCAGGGATCTGAGTTTGATCCCTAGTTCTGCCAAAAAAAAGGCAGTTTTTGGGGCTGGGGAGATGTCTCAGTGGAATAAGCGCTTCCCTAGTAAGCGCGAGGGCCTGAGTTCAATCACCGGTTTGCAAAACAAACAAACAAACTTGTGGTCTTCCTTCCAGAGCAATGTGATTATAGGCATGCATCACCATGCCTAGTTTGAATTCAGAATGTTGACTACAGTAAAATCAGCTACATCACCTGAATATTGGAAAACAAAAGCCTTACTTTTGTTGCTTTCATTCTCTTTTATGCCATTAATTTAAATTAGGTCTTTTACTATGTAGAGCTTTCTATATTTCTCATCTTGCCAGCTATATTATGGGGCTTAAATTGTTTTTTTTTAAGTTTTAATTTGTAAAATACATCTAAAATTACCATCATAACTGAGTGTACATTTCTGTAGTGTGTAGTATTAATTGTACTCATTGTAAATATGTTCCTCTGTTTCCTTTAAGCTGGTCCAAGATCTAGAGACTTTATTGGCTTCAGGTTCATTGTTTTATGTTTTAGAGAAGAGAGGTAAAGACCATACTGCTTCTTATCATCTCATCAGAGTTGCAGAGTTGGCTGCTTGTCCAGATGAGACTGATCTTGCCTTGCTGTTGTTTTGTTTTTCTATAATTTCCTCTACTCCCTCCAGTGGTTTTATTAACTATTAACAATCAGTACTTGAATTTATTATTTCATAAATGGTTATAAAATAGTATCTTCTAATTGTGTAACTTTGCATTTATTAGCTGGAATTCTGTAAAGAGCACTCATCAGTTTCTGGCAGAAATGAACAGTAAATGCTTGGTGCTTTTGTTTTCCAATATTCAGGTGATATAGTTGATTTTTATTGTAGTTAATATTTTGAGTTCAAAGCAGACATGGTGGTGCATGCCTGTAATCCCATTGCTCTAGAAGGAAGATCACAAGTTTGAGCTTAGTCTGGTCAACTGAATTGAGGACCTATTTCAAATTAAAAAAAAAAATAAAAAGGGCTAGAGATGTAGCTCAGAATAAAGGGTTTGGATTTAATCCCCAATAGCATAAAAAGAAAAAAACACTTCATTCAGTTTTGAAGGATTCAAGTGTAGTCATTACTGTGATTCTCAGTAGGCAGTTCAGGCTGGCACTTGTTTCCTTCACAACACCACACTCTTGGTTGCTTCAGGACTTGTTTATATTTGTCTTATTCTGGACCTGAAATCCTTGATTTCTCCATGAAGTCCATAGTGCCTTATAGTGGGAAGTAGTATTTAAAGGTCATAGGATGTGTGTCTACTTTTTAAAGCTTTTGTGATATATATTTGATTCTTTAAAATTCTGATTAGTTTCTTTTCTTCATTTACTAGGCATGCCCAAAGAAAAATACGAGCCCCCTGACCCTCGGAGGATGTACACAATTATGTCCTCTGAGGAAGCAGCCAATGGAAAGAAATCACATTGGGCAGAGCTTGAAATAAGTGGTAAGACAATGGAAGCATGTATTTATGGCATGGAAGTAAAGATAGGATAAAAATTCAGTTTTCTAGAGCCAGTACACAAAACAGGCAGTAGTTGTAACTGACAAATGCTAGTTTTTCTTAGAGGCAGAAAGATCCCTTGAAAAGAACATGGTTTGAGTACAAGTTCAAACCCATGGTGGTTTATGCTCTTCTCATTTTCAAAGTTGTATTTTTTTTTATAAAATTGGATAGTAATATCAAAGATGAAATGAATGAAAGTTCTGATAAAGATGAAGTTTTCACATTTTTAAATACATTTCTAATAGGATGAAATGGCTATTCTATATAGGTCCAAATTTTCATATTTATTTGCCATCTGAATCTCTGAGGACAGCTTTCTTAGAAACAAAATCTTTAAAAAGCTGAAACAGATACTAAAGTTACCTTTTGTCTTTAATACAGTCTAGATGTATTCAGTGAAATTTAATTTTTGAACATGTTTGGTAAATTGCAATTCTGTAGTCACATTTTTTTATTTATATCTCTTTATAGTGAAAGTTCCCTTGTTTTACAACATTGGGATAAGGTACAGTGTGCTTAGTAACCTAAAAAGTTATGGGGATTATATTTCTGAGACGAGATTCTCCTTCACTGTTTCCTCTCTATTTTGTGCTGGGAACTTGACGATAATTTTGAATCACTGTTCTCACCTAACTCTGAACTTTGGGGAAGAAGTTCTGTGTAGAAGATAGGTAGGAAAAGGGGAGGTGCCTCTAAAGTAGTACTTTTAACAGTCAAATCTTTACAAGGCCTTCCTAATGAAGAGTTTGGCTGAATAAATCTAGTAATTACATTAGTAATTACAAAATCACAAATAATCGCTTTATTGCTTTATGCAGTTATTAACATATATTATGTGGAGAAAAGGTCTAGGTTTCATGGTAAAACAGTTGTTTCAGGTAGATCATTTAGCATCTGTTTCTTCAGATCCTGTACTTACAATCCTGTAAAGGATTGTAAGGATCTGAGGTCATTGAATCCTGAATCCATAGTTCCTGTGCTGTTCTGATTCCAGTGGGTATGGGTGTTGAATTCCTTGTGCCATTTGGAAATAACAAATGAGTGGCTTTCTACTCATAATTTACTTCTTAAAGAAATCTTTTGGGGCTGGGGAGATGGCTCAGTAGAATAAGCACTTCTCTGGCAAGCACAAGCGCCTGAGTTCAATCCCCAGTTCTGCCAAAAAAAAAAAAATGTTTTGTTATTAAAAAGAAATGGATAACAATATATGAACAGTGTACTAATGAACTGTTCAAAGATCTTTTAACCCTGGTCAAGCATTTTTTGCTTTGACCAGAGCCCTCTTCATATGCCATAGCCAATGATAATGTTTACCCTGCTTTCAGGAGTAACCATTGTCCTAACTTACAGTGATCACTTCTTTACATTTTCTCATAATATTACTAGCAAATTATGTTTACCTAAGCATTGCAGTTTAGCCCTACCCTACTCCTTTTTTATCTAGTATGTCTCTTTCAAAAATTTTCCTCTTCTTTCTCTTTTCCATGCAATTTATCTGGTGAAGAAACTGAGCAGTCTGACCTGTTGTTTCTCTATAGTGTTTATTTGGCAGTTTGCATATTCTTACTGTAGTTCATCATTTCCTGCAGATGAGCAGCTGGATCCAGAGGCTTGATCAGACCCAGATATAAAATCTTTGATAAGACTAACGGTGGTCTTGACAGGCGGGGATACTCACCACTATACTAACGAGGACGACGCCCTAACAGTGGTCTTGTATAGGCGATATTCCACATATGGTATTGTGCTTTTTTTTTTTTTTTACACAGGATCTGGATTCTTTCTTTTCTACTGCATTTTTTTTTTTTTTATAAACCAGAGGCATTAAGTCTTTGAAAGCTGCAAAACAGTGGTATCTTACCAACCTACTGAAATATGTATGTACTTTCTTCGTATTCACTATTGATTATGTAATTTCTATAGGAAAGAATGTTTGCATTTTTCATTTCATTTACCAGTTTTCTAGACAAACTACCATCCTTTGAGGGTAACCACTTTTTCTTTTTTTAAAGTATTACTACTGATACTAGAGCTGGATTCTTAGATAAAAAAGCAGGAGAAACAAGAGTGAGCCCAGAGCAGTATAAGCACAGGCAAGGCTTTTAATAGGACTTCTGCTTGAGGCAGAAAGAAAATATACCAGTGACTAAGAGCATATCAGGCCAGTGGCCACTATAAAAGGATGAGGGTAAGACAGAAGAAGTTCCCTATAAAAGTTTTCATTCAAGTCTCCCTGCATATAAGAGATTCAAACATGTAGTATCTGTCCTGCCTGAGCTGTTCCAGGCATCTCATTGGTCAGCTTTAATTACTAGGAAAAGGAAAAGTGTTCATTAGGCTGACCTTTGGCCTATCTGTTAGTAAGACGTTTGTAGCTGTTGTGTTTTTAACTCTTGAGTCTGAGTGTAAACTAGGCTCTCCACTTATTACCTTGTTTGGTTCTGCTGTGAAACCATAGAACTAACATTTGATTTTCTGTTCACTTTCATGTGGTCCTTAACTATCTCAGTATTAACTAAGTTATTTAAACATTTGGGTTTGAAACATTTGGTAAAACGCAATTCTAATTAAATTGTCCGTAAGTTGGCAGTATTATTTCAAGATCATAAGCTTAGAAATTAGGATCTCATGCTGTATGTGTGTAAACATATGTACTTGTAAGTTTATGAATAAAGATGAAGCTATTTGTGTAAGTACTATGTACATATATGACTATATTTTTTTAACTATATTTTTAGAAATTAAAATACATGTGTAAAGTTAAACATGAAGCCGGGGAGGTGCTTCCACCAAAAATAAAAAATAAAAATAAAAATAATAAAGTTAAGCATGAAAACATATTGATACTTTGGATTCAAACTTAGTGACTTTTTTCTTTTGGTACTGGGGATTGAACTCTGGACCTTGCATTTGCCAGGCAGGCACTTATGTCACTGAGCCATCTCCCTGGTCCTGAATTCAAACGTAGGGTAACAAAATGTTTAGTTAATCTTTTAAATAATTGCTGTCCTTTAATACTCAAGAGTCGTGATGTCAGGAATACAGGATAATGGAGTTTGAATATCCCATAATTAATTATCCTGTATTAAACACAGAACAGTCTTGGAACAATAGTGCTAATAATTCCACTACTAATGTGGTTATTGAGAATGGCTATTAATCAAAACTTTGCACAGAACTGAAGAACAAAATCCTAAAATGTATGTGGAATCACAAGAGCCCCAGAATAGCAGAAGCAATTCTGGGCAACAAGAGTAAAACAGGAGGCAACACAATGCCAGTGTTCAAGTTATTCTACAAAGTGACAGTGATTAAAAAACCAGCATGGTATCAGCGTAAAAATAGGTGAAATGGCTGATGTACCTGGAGTTGCTTCTGTCTCTCCTGTTCCGTTAATCCTCTTCACCTGCTTTTGTGCTGATACCATGCTCCCATGCTATGAAGGAAGTTGACATACCAAGCTCTTCATGGTTTGCCTGTCCTATTATACTGTTCAAATCTTGGGGAATTCTGAGAGAACTTTACATATAGATCCTGAGAGCAGGGTGCTGGTATTCTGCATCTCAGGCTGGCATCAGCTCTAGGCTATTCTATTGAAACTTGCAGGACTTTAGGAACCGTTCTGTTCATGTGTTGGGATCTTGAAATTAACAGGTCCCACCTGTTTCTCCAGCCAGCTTTGTCACTCTCTACTCTCCACTATCCTATGTCAGTATGAGGTCATATTAGCTTTCATGAGTGAGTTTTGCAGTACTCCTTACCTTTTTATTTCATTGAAAAGTTCAAGGAATATTGGCATTAGATCCTCCCTGAAGTTCTTGAAGAATTCTGCAATAAATCCATCGAGTCCTGGATTTTTATTGTTACTTTATTTCACTGCCTGTTACTATACTATTCAGAGTTCTTATCCCTTGACTCAGCTTTGGCAATCCATACATATCTAGGAATCTATCCATTTCTTCTAGATTTTCCCATTTCTTGAAACACAAATTTGTTACGGTATTTACCAGTAATCTTGTATTTCACCAATGTAATGATTTTACTTTTTTCATTATTAATTGCATTGGTACAAGTCTTTTTTTGCTATGATTGGCCGAGGATTGGCTGAGGGTTTATCTGTTTCATTGTTTCACAGAGCCAGCACATTGATTCTTGGAGTTCGATTTGTTTTCATCTCAATCATTAATTGCCACACTGATCTTTGTGATTTGTTTCCTTGTACTAGGTTTGGCTTTAGACCTTGTTGACTTTTCTAGAACCTTGGGGGTGTATCATTAAGTTATTTATTTAGGATCACTCTTTTTCTAACATGGGCATTTATAGCAGTAAACTTCTCTCTTAGGACTTCTTTCAAGGGCCGGCGGTATAGCTCAGCAGCCAGGGTTCGATCCCTGCTTCTGTTTGCCGCGCCGGCCCCGCGTTCGGGTGTGCTAAGCTGGCGATGGAGTCCAGGCGTGGTGGCGCGCGCCTGTAATCCCAGCACTAGGGAGGCAGAAAGCCTCACTATGAATGTGGGCTGCAAGTGAGACCCTGTGTAAAAAAAAAAAAAAAAAAGAAAAGAAAAACCTAAGACTTCTTTCATTGGGTTGCATAGTTTCTCCTTTCTTCTCATGACATTATTATTTGATTCCAGGAATTGTTTCTTTTCTATTTATTCCATATCCCATTAATGGGTAGGAGTATGTCATTAATGTCCGTGTGGTTGCAGAATTTATATTGTTTTGCCATTGATTTCTAGTTGCAGTGTACTATGAGCTGATAGTATAGATGAGATAATTTTAGTTTTTTAGCATTTATTTAAGCAAGCTTTAGGTTCACTTGTTTGTTGGTATGGTTCAACTTTGGTATATCTTTGTTGATTTTTTTTTTTTTGTTCATTTGTTTAGTTGATCTGTTTATAAAAGTGTGGCTTTGAGATCTCCCACTGTGATTGTGTTAGAGTTTGATGTTTCATATCAATATACTGGTTTTTTTTTTTTTTTTTATGAAGTTGGGTACATTGATAATCAGTGTCTACATGCTTATAATTGTTATTTTTTCTTTTGAATTGTTTCTTTTTATTACTAATTTTATGAGTACCATTTAGATAAATACAGTGATCACATTTGTCATGGGGAATTTGTACCTACATGTGCTATATCATGATTCCCCTTATTTTCTGTTCCCTGCCCCTCCAACAACTTTTGCCCTTTTTTCCTTTTCCCTCCTTTTCTTCTTCCTCCATCCCTTGTACCCTTTTCCTTTTGAACAGTTTCTTTTTCACAATATCTATACATATTGGTTCTAATTTATACTTTCATATTCTAAAACCTGAGAGACATTGTGATGTTTACATGTTTGTCCAATTTACTTCATTTAAGAGTATGGTCTCGGGCCAGGGAGATGGCTCAGTAGAATAAGTGCTTGCCTGGCAAACATAAGGGACTGAGTTCAATCCCCTGTTCTGCCAAAAAAAAAAAAAGTATGGCTTCAAGGTCCACCCACTTAGCTATAATTGTTACAAATTTGTCCTCCTTTAGTGTTATATGTCTAAGTAGTACTCCATTATATTAAAAAAAAAAAAAACAAAAAAAACTTTTTTGTCTGTTCATCAGTTGATGGACATTTGGATTGTTTCCAAGGTTTAGCTATTACGAACTGTACCGCTATAAATATGAATGTGTGTGTGCTGAATATGATGCTTTTAATTATTTAAGGAAAATACTCAAAAGGAGAATCACTGGGTTAAATGGTTCCTCTGGTTCTAGTTTTTTCAAAGAATCTTCATGCTGGACTGGGGAGATAGCTCGGCTGCATAAGCACCTGCCAGACAAGTGCAAGGTCCTGAGTTTGATCCCTGGTACTGCATGCTGTGTTGGCCCTGGAATCTTGGGTGTGCTGTGCTGGCCCAGAACGAGGTGTAGTGCACACCTATCATCCCAGCACTGAGGAGGCTGAGACACTATGAGTTCAAACTGTGTCATGAGATCCTGTGTGAAAACAAAACAAAAAGAATCTCCGTACTGAGTCATAGAAGCCAAGCTGAGCGTTGGACAGCTTCCAGAGCCTCACTGAGCTACAAACTGCTCCCTCACCATCGAGGGATCAACACTGAGCCCTGATGAACTTTGGAAGCTTTGGAAATGTGAAAATGGAGGAGCAAAAGGCAATTTAAGACCTCCAGCCCAAGCACTAGTCCAGGAGACATGGACATAGAAGAACCTGAAAGGCATACACATGAATTTCTTAAATGAAACCAACTGAAGTCAGTATACAACTCCATAAAAAATAAGATCAGAAATAATCTCTCAGGTAAAAGAAATAATAGCAGTCATGAAAGAGTTGCTCGACATGTCTAAAGAAGACAGATTAAAAGCTAGAGGAGCATAGAAAATGATGGAAACATTGAACAATACAGGAAAGAACTAGAATGCGTGAAACAGATATCCAGGAAATTAAGAATTGCACTGAAAGCTAGCAGAATCACTTGAATAAAACTGAAGATAAACTTTCAGACCTTGAAAAGGAAAGATCTCTTAAAAATAACGAGGAACCAGGAAATAACAATTAACAGCTGCATGATGATGCAAAAAAAAAAAAAAAAAAAAAAAAAAAAAAAAAAAAAAAAAAAAAAAAAAAAAAAAAAAAAAAAAAAAAAAAAAAAAAAAAAAAAAAAAAAAAAAAAA